>WNWK01000020.1:1035000-1281303 GCA_009830355.1 Cherax destructor
AATATATAACATGGTCTTACTAAGGAGCAATCAGCCGTCCACACACTAATTATATCCAATTAGGACACACACACACACACACACACGCGCGCGCGCGCATGCACACACACATATCATGTTTCCTTAGGGCTTCAGTAAAGATTTTTATTCATTCGGGGCCAAGAGCTACGACCCGACCCCTACAACCACAAATAGGTGAGCACACACACACACTGAAATCATAATCATGTACTGATGAGAAACTAATTAAGGAGACAGAACAGGTCACACATGCTCTCCAGTGATGGCTGGCTAATCTGGCCTCCGGGACATACTTGTTTTTTGATTAGGCCAAAAGAAGGATGGCAAGAATGGAGAGTGGAAGAACAGGCATTAGAATAGAGTAGTGGAAAAATGAGTGGGTAGATAGGTAAAGAGAGGTTAGATAGGTTAATTAAGTAGCTTGGCCACTTTGAATAAGTTTCAAGCGAACAGTTTTATCTCTTAGTGATGAGTGGTGACCATCTTCTTAAATAGTCAATTATTTTTTCCTAAAAAAAATTAGGTAACCCTACGTTGATAAGTGGATTATTTGCTTGATAAGATGTACGCTTGCATGCGCTTTAGATGTGTGTTGTTGAGATGAAGATACTCGTGTTGTCCCACAGGTGTCTGTCGTTGAGGTGATCGTGATGGCTGTTAACTAGTCCCACTTTAGACGTGTGTCGTCGTGATGAGGATGCTGAGGAAGACACATATGAGCTTGTCGTCGAGCTGAGGATGCTAGTGACGACTCTTCAAAGCCACTGTAGACGTGAGTAGTCATGAGGTTCCTAATGACGACACTTGATGCGATGTGTGCCTGTCGTTGAGATATTGCAGTTGGTGAGATGAAGATGCTGATGGAGGCGCTGGATTCCACCTATGCCGTCTGTCATTTAGATGAAGATGCTGATGAGGACCATCTGCAGACAGTGGAGAGCCGTATGCTTATATATACGTGAATCTCCTGCTGACTTGTTCGCTGCCGAGGTTGCCTGAGGGAGGCGAGTATGCAGCAGGTGTTGTATGAGAGAGAGAGAGAGAGAGAGAGAGAGAGAGAGAGAGAGAGAGAGAGAGAGAGAGAGACCTCAAATAAACTGAGGTAAGAAACAGCTCTTCGCTTGTAAATAAAGGCTGGAACTCCTGCCCTAACCCTGTAAAATCCCTCGTTTAAAATAGAGGAATAAGAGATCACGTGACAGGCAGATAACAGAAGACTACTGTCCATTACGATGCTACTTGCTAAACAAGATTGTATACAGTGCTTCTGTCTCTATATATTAAATTATTATTATTATTATTATTATTATTATTATTATTATTATTATTATTATTATTATTATTATTATTATTATTATTATTATTATTATTATTATTATTATTATTATTATTATTATTATTATTATTATTATTATTATTATTATGAGTAAAGGGAGGTAATTAGGTTATCATGGCGAGGAGGTGTTGGCCAGGTGGAAGCCATTAGAGAGGATTTAGGGCAACGCCTATCGAAAAGGTATAAATATTTTGAGTGTGAGGTAGGGCGCGCACTGACTTATCCACCAACGCACTCAGATTCACTCGTCAACGCACTCAAGACACTTAAATGTGGTTATAATTACAACCTTATTTTTTTTTAGATGTTAATGAATATACTTATTAACTTAAAGGTGTTGTGTCCCATTATCATATTCACAGTTGTTAGTGAAGAATTAAACACATGTTCGACGTCTGTGTATCTTTACTGTAGACGTTTCGCCCTCCAGTGGCTTTATCAATACAAATTCAAGGACATAATGGAAGACAACCTTTAACGCACTCGAGCACAGCCTTTAACGCACTCGAGCACAGCCTTTAACGCACTCGAGCACAGCTTTTTAGCGCACTTGAGCACAGCCTTTTAACGCACTCGAGTACAGCCTTTAACGCACTCGAGCACAGCCTTTAACGCATTCGTATTCGTCCGTCAGTGCGGTCAAAACACTTGCTAACGCACTCAAGCATCTTAAAATGCACTTAAATCCACCCGTCTGTCAAGACACTCAACTTCTGTCACTTAACACTCAAAAGTGTTCCTCTTGGAATTCCGTCTCGTCTTTAAGGGGAAAATAAGATTTAGATTTTTCCTCACAAAAATAAACAGCATTTGCTGTACGTCCATAATGAAGAGAAAAAAAACCATTTTTGAATTTGAAACTGTTTATTATTTTGACTTCTATATATTTCTAGGAGTTTATGGTAGATAAAAGACATAAACAGACTTTTTTTTTTAAGAGGAAAATTTTTAAATATTTCTGTTTAGTGTTCTTTTATATGGGGATATATTATGAGGGGGGATTTTTTTTGGGGGGGAGTTTGTTTTTCGGGGGGTATAGGAGAGAATGTGGATATATTATAGGAGTTGAAATACCCATCTGCTTTTTTTTTTTGGGTTGCTGGATTTTGTTGTTGCTTTTGTTTGTCTTTGTTTTTGGTGTATCTTTTCGTTTTTGTTATTGTTTATATATGTTTTTCGTTATTTTTTTTTTGCCGTCCGTAGGTGCTGCTGTTGTTGGTGCTGCTGTTGTTTTGCTGCTGTTGTTAGTGCTGTTGTAGCTGCTGCTGCTGTTGGTGTTGATGCTGCTATTTTTGCGGTTATTATTACTGCTGTTGCTGTTGTTGCTGCTACTGTTGTTGGTGTTGTTGCTGCTGCTGTTGCTGCTGCTACTGTTGCTGTTGTTGCTGCTGCTGTTGTTTCTGTTATAGTTGCTGCTGCTGTTATTGTTGTTGCTGATACTGCTGTTATTGTCGCTGTTATTGCTATACTCGCTAGTGGTTATATATTTATTGTTTACTTTCGGTCTCCTATTCTTTCACTTCCTTCTACCTTCTCTTCCTACACTTCTTTCACCTGCTTTCTTTCATCTCATATTCCTTCAAATGCTCCTCCTATTCTTCCATAGTGTATTCATTTTGTTCCACCTCCTCTTCCTCTTCATTTTCCCTTCTTTCTCTGAACCTCCTCTTCTTCCTCTTCTTTTGCTCCACTACTTTGCTTCAAGTTAATAATGGAATTAAATCGTAAATATGACTTCCTCAGAATTCAGTCGACAGGAAAGCATTTTTCAAGAATTAATTGGCTTAGCTCCGAGAGAGGAACAGACGCCAGTGTCTCCCTTGCTGCTAATGCTCCAGGGAAAACTGATTCGCATATATCTCGCTAGAGAGAGAGACAGACAGAGAGAGTTGGAGGAATGAGAGAGGGAGAGAGGAAGGGAAGCGAGGGTTCAAAGGCTCCTGGCAAACCGCTAGTGACAGGTAGTCGTTGATAGATGTGTCTTGGTATTGAATCTTTATATCCCCCAGGAGAACTTTGCTCCGTCAAACCGATCTTAGATGAAGCTCCCACAGCGAGATGCTGATGCTGATGTCCTCGTCTTGAAGCCAGAGTAACGAAAGTTGGTTCTCAGGAAGTCGCTCATTAAAAAGCAAGGAGAACGTGTTTGACGGGTCAGGTGAGTCTGGGTTGTGTCGAACTCAGATGCAGCGAACACTGTTAAGGGTGAAAGGAAAAAAAAAGGTACCTGTAGGTGGAAGAGTACATTTTTAACCCATAATTAGAGAAGAAAACTTTGACTTCGTTTCTGCTCTTCCTGGATCATTATCAGGTCACAAGAGAAGAAGAATACAAAAGAAAAACAGAAAGGTAATTAGGTAAAGAGGCGAGAGGGAAAGTTAGAAGACTAGTCAGGAGAAAATAACAACAGAAGACAAGTCAGGTGAAACGTGAAAAGGATTTTCTAGATTTTCTAAGTAACATTTGTTCCTGGTATTCAGATGTTATAAAATTCAGAGCAGCAGGTCGACAGAGGTTTAGCCAGTGTTTGTACTCAATTGTAGTCGTGAGGGTAAAGTTCCAGCTCTTGGCCCAGTCTCTTAACTTCATATGATTGATTTCACTCATTTCTTGTCCCATGGGACGTACATGTGTGTGCGTGTGTTAGTTACCATTTTGTCCTAGGCACATGCCGATTAGACACTAGGCCTGTATATATATATATATATATATATATATATATATATATATATATATATATATATATATATATATATATATATATATATATATATAGTGGACCCTCGGTTTTCGTTCACCTCCAAACTCGAAGAATTATGTAAGTGTATTTTTGTAAGTGCTTTTGTAAGTGTATTTTTGGGGGTCTGAAATGACTAATCTAATTTACATTTGTCCTTATGGGAACAAATTGGTTCGATAACGGCACTCGAACAGCATTCTGAAAAGAATTTTCAACGAAAACCGAGGGTCCACTGTATATAAATAAATGTGTGTGTGTGTGATATCCTAATACACATCTTCCTCCCCACTATTGAAACTACCCCTCTCATCTTCCTCCCCAACTCCCAACTTCCCCTTCATAGGCCTACCTGAAGGGGGCAAGGCAGAGGTTCAACGCGGCTGACGTTTCGCCCTGACGACATTCCGAGCAGCACAGCTGTCATGGGTATTAATATAATCGCAACACTTGTCGCTTGCTTAGTTATTCAAGCGGTTGGCTGGCTGGCTCCTGCCCTGCCAGTCCTGCAATTTACAGTGTGATGGCTGTTTACAGTGATATAATAGCTGTTTACAGTGATATGAGAGGTGTTTACACTTGTATGAGAGTTGTTTACAGAGGTATAACTGCTTATAGTGATACATGACTACAAATAGCTCTCATAAATGTTTATAGTGATACGAGAACTGTTTACAGTGATACGAGAACTGTTTACAGTGATACGAGAACTGTTTACAGTGATACGAGAACTGTTTACAGTGATACGAGAACTGTTTACAGTGATACGAGAACGCAGGAACATGGTGGAGGTCTTCAGTTTCCAGGGAAGTGATGCAACGCATCATATATGCAGCATATATAAATATACATGCCCCCCAAAAAAACAGGGAAAGTTGAATGATAGCTTTATGCTTTTCCTGTTGCAATCAACACATCATCAGGAACTTGCAATGTTGTGAAAATGAATAGGAAGTCCAAGCAGATTTGTTCAGGGGAACTTTCCCCTTAACCTTAATCTATATTTTAGGGAATAAAGTATTCTTGACTGGTGGTGGACAGGTTACAAGCAACCTTAATAACCCTAGGGTAGTTGATGGGCTTGAAACTCAATTCGCCAACGAATCAGTCAGTCAGTTAGTGGCTGCCATGGAGAGGGAGTCACACTTGTCAGTGCTTCTCAGAGTATATACACCGAACGGTATATTTCTCTCAGGTGTATATGTGCTGAGAGTTTAATAATGACTATTAGAATAGTCTATAGGTTATAAAACCCATTAGCAAGACTTACCAGAGGTGCTACTGACAGTGACGCACACACAGACATGGTGCGTGTGTGTGTGTGTGTGTGTGTGTGCAGTTGTGTGCGTCCGTCTGTATGACCCCTGTGGTTTAGCGCTTCTTTTTTATTATAATAATAATGTGTGCGTCCGCCTTAGAAGTAATCATAGTGAATTGTGGATACGATCATCTCTTGAAACCTTACTTAGTGGCGAACCTTTGTTTTTCACGAGTGTTTTTATTTTAAGTGTTTTAGGAAGACTCGTATTGACCAAGAAAATAGATTCTGCTGTACCTGCGGTATACCTGCGAACGGTGTCGAGAGTTTTCCATTACTCTTCAGTAGAATGCGGGTCCTCATCCAGTTCCTTTCCTAAGGTAAGGTAAGAGAGCAATATGTCTCTATCTCTCTGTCTCTCTGTCTACGTGTGTGTGTCTTCTATTTGATTATAATAATAATAATACGTGTGTGTGTGTGACAATGTCACACACACACACACACGTAGGGATGTATCGGATGTAAAAATTTAGATAACCGCGGATGCGGATGTGTAAACGGATTTCTTACTTATTTTGCGGATGCGGATGTAAGAAATTGTGAGGATGTTCCGCGGATGCGGATTTCCGATACATCACTATGTGTGTGTGTGAGTGCTCATCTATTTGTGGTTGCAGGGGTCGAGTCCTAGCTCCTGGCCCCTGAGTGTGTCCACGCTCACCTAGTTGTACTAACATAATTATGATTGCAGGGTCGTGTCTTAGCTCCTGGTCCTGCCTCTGAGCTACATACAATTAATTTTTACAACTTTCTTGCTCTGTGGATTCTATCGTACCTATTCTGAAAACTGTGGATGGAGTCCACCTTAACTACTTCGCTTAAGCTATTCCGCTTTCTGGCCACCTCAGAGTAAATAAATATATAATTATCCCAGAACGAAAAAGGAAAGTAGATCGTGTTTAGTCACGAGTTTCGGTCTAAGACAGACCGAAACTTCGTTTATTCATCCAGTTATTATACGAGTTTTGAAATATTTTTATTCACGATAATGAGATTGTCCTTCCGTCTCAAAATCTTTCATGGGATCAAAGAATCAGTAGCAAATCCCTTTAATGTGAGGCATTCCTCAAGGAATCCCTCACCGGTGGATATTCTTCGAGGTATTCCTCCAGGAACATTCCTCAAGGTATTCCTTGAAGATATTCCTCGAGGAATATCCTCAACACTATTCGTCAAGACTGCAGCCTCCGGACGAGAGGCAAAAACCCCAAATTTAACCCAGCTCATAGTTCATTCTAAGCCCCGTGAAGACATCTCCGAATTTGTATGTATGTACTCACCTAGTTGTGATTGCAGGGGTCGATTCACGGCTCCTGGCCCCGCCTCTTCGCTGGCGGCTACTAGGTCACTCTTCCCGCTCCATGAGCTTTATCATACCTCTTCTTAGAGCTATGTATGGATCCTGCCTTCACTACATCACTTCCCAAACTATTCCACTTCCCGACAATTCTGTGACCGAAGAAATACTTCCTAACATCCCTGTGATTCATCTGAGCCTTCAACTTCCAACTGTGACCCCTTGTTGCTGTGTCCCATCTCTGGTACATCCTGTCTCTGTCCACCTTGTCGATTCCTGTATGTGTGTGTGTTTGTGTGCATGGATGTATGTATGCATGTACGTGTGTGTGGGGTATCAAGCGTAACGACTTGATATCACGTCAACCAAATAACCTTTGGCGCAAACGTGGAACTGCCATACCAAAAAATCAGCTTGGCGAAAAGTCAATCATTACCCGGTATACATGTGTGTGTCAAACTAATTTTATAACTCGCATCTAGTTAAGCATATTTCTTGACTAGAATGCTGACGTTCACAAGGAGACTGGTCTTGGAGGTACGGGTAATGATCTGTTTGCGAAGAATATAAGTAATGAACGTTACAATATTAGACAAGACGATAGAAGGATCGCAGAGAGATTATGATGGCGCATAATATACAGTAACTAGAGGACTTAATAGTGGAGATGGGTTTAGACTGCTCAACAGGCGAGAAACTGGTACACAGGGGCATACATGAAAGATATAAGTGAGCACCCTGGATGCCCGAAAATATTTCTTTAGGCTCAGGGTGGTGGTGTTTGTATTTAATGAAGCACGAAACTCGTACGAGTCGTTCAGCGCAAGGAGAGGTGGAAGCTCGATTCTCAGGCCACTAATCACGACCTGAACTCTGACGAGTTAAACTGTGTGGTCAGAAAGCGGATTTGACTGGCAGATGCCATACTCAGTGGCAGTTTATAAATTATTAATTTATTAATTATGTGAATTATGTTATTGTGGTGAACATTTAAGGCTTGATCCTCTTACCAGGGAATTGAATCGTCGCTCTCTGATGAGAGTAGCGAGTGCGACCTGTGACTTCATGAGGTGGTGACTCCACATGCAACTTTATGCCATACGATCGCAGACAGGCGATCTTAATGCAAGAGAAGCCACGGGGGAGGGAAGATTTCAATCTCCCGTGGCTTGTCTTGCGTGCAACTTTGTGTGTGTGTATATATATATATATATATATATATATATATATATATATATATATATATATATATATATATATATATATATATATATATATATATATATATGCTAGGAATTCGCAAGAGCAGGCGAAATATTCACAAACACTGATCTCTGGCCGACGGAGATTCGACCCTACGAACCTATATATATATATATATATATATATATATATATATATATATATATATATATGATAGGACCCACTAGGTTAGGACTGAGTAAAACTGTCATAAATAATTAAGAGATGGGAGTCACTGTGAATAATAAGTCAAACAAAAGTCAGTTTATATATGAACAGAGTATAGAAAAAAGTGATATGACGTGAACCAGGTAATGACTTAATGAGAATCTGGCTGGAAAACAATGAACCACAGGCTGCCACGACATTCACCAGAGAAGATGGAATCGTATACTGTCGTTAGATGTCTGGCTACGATGATCGTAGCTCCTTAAGTTGACATGCAGGAACGTGACTTTGCGCGCATCGTATGAATAGTGCTAATATCCAACTGCAAGTAGATTAATGAGCTGCAGTGCACTTCCTGCAGCTCTCTGTGCAGTGACATTCAGAAGCAGCCATCATAACAGTATCTACGGCAATCTTTCAAGACTCAGGGAACTCAGTGCCTCTGTATACTCACGAAAAAGAGTTTACCTCAAGAGGACACTGCAGTGACGAACAAGACACAGGCAACACTTTGGTATCATAACGTTTGTAAAGGTACCAAAAGAATAGGTATCTACTTCTGTAATGTCTCCCCTACACAGTAGGCTTCTACAGTCGAATACCAAGGTGACAAAAATTGGAGATAGCAGAAGTAGTAGATGATGTGATCAGTCCATCAACCTTGAGGTAGTTTTGAGGTAGTCAGTCCCTCAGCTTTGAGAAGCGTCTAGCTACATGGTCACCATAGACACTACAGTCAGGTAAGAACGTAGCTTCGTCCACTTCAAGGAAAAACGTTCTCCCACCATGCTTCCTCACCTGGAAAGAGGCAAAAATTACAATAACATAAAAACTCAGAATCGCAATTTAGAGCTGTTGTTCTTTCACTATAGTACAAACAACAACAACAGGAGTTTCAACACTGAAAATATCAATTTGGTTATTCTTAAAATACTAAGAATATGACTATCACATGACTATCACATAGCTGATGAGACTCTTACTCCTCCTACAACTACTATTATTATTATTACCACTATCACCACTACTACTATTATTATTACCACTATCACTACTACTACTACTATTATAATTACCACTACTATCACCACTACTACTATTATTATAATTACCACTACTATCACCACTACTATATTATTATAATTACTACTACTATCACCACTACTACTATTATAATTACTACTACTATCACCACTACTATTATTAGTACTACTACTATCACTACTTCTACTACTATTATTATTACTTCTACTACTATTAATTCATTATCTCCCTAGTTCTTGTATATCTTTTTATTCGTCTCCGAATTTAATTACCAAAGCAACTGGTGAGCGAGACGTTATTTATGCAAAGATATTCAGGTGTTTCACATGTGTCTTATTTACCACAAAAATTGTACCAGAAAGATGTGAGGGAGAGTAAAAGGTTCAGCGGTACTCTGAGAGGTGGCTCACAGGGAGTCATGGACACTAGTGAGTGAAGCCAAACTGACGACTAGATGGCTGACGAGAAAGGTGGGTCGGTGCCTGGCTGGCAGCTTGTGGCTGACTGGCTGGGTAGGTGTGGTGGCTGGCAGGCTGAAATGATGGGCTGGTGGTAAATTGACTGCATGGTTGGCAGTCTCACTAGGTGGTTGGCAGTGTCACTAGGTGGTTGGCAGTGTCACTAGGTGACTTGGAAGCACTGGCTGGGTTGCAGTATAGTTGGCTGTATATGACTAGCTCAGTGGCAAGATGTGGCTTGCTAGCTGGGTGGCTTGTTGGTTGGGTGGCTTGTTGGTTGGGTGGCTTTTGCTGGCTGGGTGGTGCACAATCCACACATCCCGAGCACTACGTCAACATGCCTTAAGAGCAAAATAATGTCGGGTGTTTTTGTGGGTGTGTGGAGGTGAAAATGTTGGGAGCCTCTTTCTCGTGGGCCGTCAAAGGCCACAAAGAGGTGAATCCCCGTGTTTATCACTCCCTAGTCACCTCGGCACCAGCATCCAAGACTTGATACCATGACGTACACCCTCTACCCCCCTCTCTCTCTTTCTCTCTCTCTCTCCCTCTCCCTCTTTCGTATCATTTAAGCTACCCAAGGTTCTAAGTTCACTGACACTCCACGGGAGTTTGTGTTCTCCACATCCACGACTCTATTACCAAACTGGTGCTTACTCATATCCTTTCTAAATCTAAATTTTTCAAACTTGAACACATTGCTGTGAGTCCTGTCTTGACCAGATATTTTCAACACGTCTACACACACTCTATCCCTCCACACACACATGCAGAGACCCAATAACATGTAAGAATTAGCTGCTTGATATAATGCACAATTTCCTAAGGCATAATGTTATAGCAACAACGACAATACGAAGGAATGGTTAACCAGCGAGGCTGAACCCAGTTTTCACTTTTAGCAAGACCGACATAGATAAGTTTGTCGGATGCCCTTAGAGCCAAAAGATCAGTGTGTGTTGACGTTCTGCTGTCTGGTAGAATGAAAACCCAAGAAAACGAGGAGAAAATTATGATTTGATCTATACTGTGTACACCACCATGGTCAGTACTGAAGGAGAACATGGAAGAGCAACAAGACTGTCGCTAGGTACAGCAGGAGTCGCTAGGTACAGCAGGAGTCGCTAGGTACAGCAGGAGTCGCTAGGTACAGCAGGAGTCGCTAGGTACAGCAGGAGTCGCTAGGTACAGCAGGAGTCGCTAGGTACAGCAGGAGTCGCTAGGTACAGCAGGAGTCGCTAGGTACAGCAGGAGTCGCTAGGTACAGCAGGAGTCGCTAGGTACAGCAGGAGTCGCTAGGTACAGCAGGACGTCCACTGGCTACAGCAGGACGGCCACTGGCTACAACAGGACGGCCACTGGCTACAACAGGACGGCCACTGACTACAACAGGACGGCCACTGGCTACAACAGGACGGCCACTGGCTACAACAGGAGGGTTAATGGCTTCAACAAACCACTTACACAGGGCCACTCTACAACAGACGGCCACTGGCTACAACAGGAGGGTCAATGATTCAACAAAGCCACTGGCTACAACAGGACGGGCCACTGGCTACAACAGGAGGCTAAACTGGTTTCAACAGGACGGCCACTGGCTACAACAGGACGGCCACTGGCTACAACAGGACGGCCACTGGCTACAACAGGACGCCCACTGGCTACAACAGGACGGCCACTGGCTACAACAGGAGGGTTAATGGCTTCAACAAAGCCACTGGCTACAACAGGAGGGCCACTGGCTACAACAGGAGGGCCACTGGCTACAACATGAGGGCCACTGGCTATAACAGGAGGGCCACTGGCTATAACAGGAGGGCCACTGGCTACAACAGGAGGGTTAATGGCTTCAACAAAGCCACTGGCTACAACAGGAGGGTCACCGGCTACAACAGGAGGGTCATCGGCTACAACAAAGTCACTGGCTACAACAGGAGGGTCACCGGCTACAACAAAGTCACTGGCTACAACAGGAGGGTCACCGGCTACAACAAAGTCACTGGCTACAACAGGAGGGTCACCGGCTACAACAAAGTCACTGGCTACAACAGGAGGGTCACCGGCTACAACAAAGTCACTGGCTACAACAGGAGGGTCACCGGCTACAACAAAGTCACTGGCTACAACAGGAGGGTCACCGGCTACAACAAAGTCACTGGCTACAACAGGAGGGTCACCGGCTACAAAAAAGGTCACTGGCTACAACAGAGGTGGAAAAAGGTCAGGGCTACAGAAAAGGCGATTCTGACGGAATGAAAAGTACAAGAATTCACCCGCGGGTGAACAGATGTCTGACAGAACCTGTGCTTTGGTCGTCAGCGTAATTAGACAAATCCAGAAAGATGAGAGCATAGAGTATATATCGAATTATGGTAGTAAATACAATACGGACAAGTTTATGAAAAGAAGTTAGAACATCAAGGCGCCCTTCTTGAGGGCTGGATGAGAAGGGGCAATACCTGGAGTATTACTTGAGACTTTCGGGGTCAACGACCCCCGGTTCGAGAGAGATTTTTGTAAATCCTCTCTGGTCATTGGTGGTTTCAGTGCTGGTAACTTGACCTTCTCGTCTATCGTATCTATGAATACGTTTCATAATGTATTCATAGATATAGACGAGAAGGTCAAGTTACCAGACACTGAAACTACCAATGACCAGAGAGGATTTACAGAAAAGTCTCCGGAAATTAGGAGAGGACGGAACCTTGTGCCGACGTTTCCATCCATCCTTTGTTACTAGTTAATGGTCCAAGTCGGCCCGAAACGTCGTCATAAGTCTCTCCCTCCTATGTGTGGGTTATTTGTGTATTGTTCCAGTCACGGTATTGTGAATTTGCGCTTTTTAACGTATTCATCCTCCTCTTCCTTCTCCTCCTCCTTCTATATAAATCTTTGATGTTTTTCAATACTTGGTTCTTCTTTTGTATTCTAAATGTTTATTTGTTTCTCTCTCTATCCCTTCCCCTCCCACTCACCCTCCCTCCCTCCCTTCCTCCCACTCTCCCTTCCTCCCTCCATCATTATCCACCTCTAGCTATATCCATCACATCCAAGGGCCATGATAGTGCTATTCACTCAGCCTCATCACCATTAAGGCTTTTTATCCCTTTCATTATACAGTTATTTTCGTCATTGTTTCATTATATGAGCTGTGTCTTGATGGGAGTTGTGGGGGAGAAGTCTTTATTTCCAAGGAGTCTGCACACATACTGCCAATATAAACACATTCGTTATACAAGCTTCCAATATAAACACAGCCGTTATATACAATGTCAATATAAACACTGCCGTTATACACACAATATCGTTATACACAATTCCTCTTTACATACTGGAGGTGTATATGTATACATACCCGTCTCGGTTTATGCATCCATAATAGTATAAGACCTGTCAGTATACCCGCTGGTAGTATACGATATCTCGGTGCATACGGTAGCAATATACCTCAGTATATATATATTCCAGCGGTATACCTCCCTATATACCCCGGTATTATTAACAGTATACCACAAAAGGCAACATAAAACTACATTCTACATTATTTTTCAGTTAGAAGGCTGGTGGTTTATATCCAAAATAAAGTTTAAACCGTTGTTTATTCCATTACTAGATGGCGTTGTCTTCCGTGAAGGTATAGCAGTGTAACCCATCCATGAAGTATCCATGGTAATGGAAGAGATATGGTAATGGTGTGAGCATGGTAATGGTGTGGGTGTGAAGTTAGTGTAGGTTTGATAACGTGTCCGTGGTGTTAGTGTTCGTGGCACCCTTGTGTTAGTGTCCGTGGCACCCTGGTGTTAGTGTCCGTATTATTACATTTTCTATGAATTCCTTGACATCTTTTTTGAAGACTGTGGAAGTATGCGTCAGCTACTCCAGATGTCGCGAATTCTTCTGAGAAACGTTATTGGAACCGCTGACTCAAAACTGAGGCATAAAATGGGAAATAAGACATTAAAGAAAATTTAATTCTTTCTTTCTGTCTCTGTCTGTCTGTCTTTGTGTGTGTGTGTGTGTGTGTGTGTCTCTCTCTCTGTCTGTGTCTGTCTGTCTCTCTCTCAAGAGCTAACTTGAGAGTTCCTAACTTTAATTACAAGCTAAGAGCTGTTAGCTTCATCAACTCGTTTTAAATTGTTACTAGACATACTAATACGGAAAAAGAGGAAGTTAGAGCCATCTGTGGTCCAGCAATTTAATTTGGTAAATTGACTTTATTTCATCGATGTTATGTTGTACGAACATGTTGCAAACTCGTGTCACTCTAGGAATAAATTATCTCGGATGAAGTGATGTTTTTGAGAAGGGTTCAGTCAGTGTAGTTGCTGCTGGCTGCCCGTCTTGTTGTGTAGAAGCTCATTTCTCGCTGTCCACCTCGTGGACAGCGAGAAGCCACCCACATCCCTCCGGTGCTGAATACTCTGCTGAAATAAATGTGTTCAAGAGAGGTCCATACGAGAGATGAGTATTCTTGCTCTGTTCTCTATTTTGTCAAGAAGTCGTAGATGAGACAGGAGCAGGCAATCCAAGAAAGTGGAGTATACTCAAGATGTGAGTGCACTTGAACCTCGTACAGAGTCTTGCAGCCTCTACTGTCAAGCAGTTGCGTTGCAAGATAAATCTAAGTGCTGTAAGCTTCCTGGTCACTTTGTTTGGAAGATTTACTACGTAGTTCTTCATAGCCAGGATGGGATCAAATTTCACTCTATTGATATCAACCTCATCCTCAAGCTCCAACACTTTCTCCTTCATTCTAACCACAGTGCCAGCGTTCTCATCATGGTGCCTATAAAGACCATCTTCATTTGTGTTTCTTCTGAAGCAAATGTAACCTGTCATCGTTTTTCCCAGGCTGATATAGCTGTAAGCTGGTGACTGATATAATTGAGAGCAGCTGGCATTTCTCTCTCTCTCTCTCTCTCTCTCTCTCTCTCTCTCTCTCTCTCTCTCTCTCTCTCTCTCTCTCTCTCTCTTTCTTATAAGATTACCACTTGATTTTCCACAGACGTTTACTAGTTATATTTCACACCTAGGTTATCCACGTTATCAATAGACTCGACAACTCTTCCATTCAGTCTTATCACAGCTCCAGTATTATCACCATACTATTTAGAGACCAACATCACTTGTGTTTTCTCAGAAGCAAAGGTAACCTGCCATTGTTTCTTCTAGGTTGACATAACTGTAAGCTGGTGATTGATGTGCCTGAGAGCAGCTGGCTTTTCCTTTCTCGCGTAAATACAATCATCAGTATAGGCATGTGCGATTGTGGAATAAAGTGAACACATTAAAGCAGACATTCCATAACAATGAAACACTGGTATCTACTTGTGTCCTGCAGACTCTGCTCCATTGAGAACTTCCTTGAGGTGTAGTGCAGAGCCAGAGACTCCAAGTGCTGTCACTGGCATTTTTTTGCCAAGAATCCTTGTTGTCATACTCGGTCGATGGCACCGGGAATGTCCAGTGCTATTACACAGCTAATCTTGGATTCGTCCAGCTGTTGGTGTCACACTGCTGAGAGATTAAACAGGTGATCAGTTGAAGAGCGACTTTTTCTGAAGCCATGGTAACGCAAGACAAAAGCCAGCGGCAAAATAAAAAAATGCTGCCATTTACGGGGGTATTATTGTCTCAAGAATTTTGCTACTGATTGACAGCAGACGCACTTCTGTTTTTGCTGATTACCGTTCTCTTCTTTTTGTGAACATTGACTACATTGACCTTTTTTTTTTTGCATTAAGGACATTTATTCCCTCTCTTCCTACCTCTATCCAATCCCTCTGGTTCCTTCCCCTTCCCTCCAGTCTCTTCCTTTCATCTACCCTCCTCTCTCGTAACCCCTCCCTCCCTCCCTTCTTCTATTACATAAAAGCTCTTCAGGATCCGCTGGACACATGAGTGTGTTGGTGGCATCCACGTGTGGGTGTGTGGGCGTCATCTACGCTTAACTTCATGGGCAGCAACCACATGTATGTGGGTAGTATCCACATGTGGGAATATGGATGGCACGCACTTGTGGGTGGCATCTATGTGAGAGTGTTATCCACATGTGAACGGCATCCCCGAGTGGGTGGCATCCACATGTGTGTGGGGGCATCCACATGTATGTGTGTGGGGGGATCCACATGTGTGTGGGGGGGGGCATCCACGTGTGGGTGTGTGGACGACATCCACGAATGAGAAGTTTTCAAGAGGAAACGAAACCACTAGCTTCCACAAGTGCTTGATCATCCAGGTTGTGAGTGCCTGCGATCAGGCAGTCAGTAAAGCAATCCTGGCCTCTAACTGAACTGCGTGGGCAGAAGAAGCATTAATCAGGGTCACAGGTAGATCACAGGTCAGTGTGTGGGCAGCATTCTTGTGTGGGCGACATGCTCGTCTGTGTGGGTGTACGCTATTCATATTCAATCTTCTCATTAACTTCGCGTCGCCCACAAATAACATTTAAAGATACAGGATCAGAAGTGTATAATGAAAGACATACAGAGTATTATGATATTATATTGAGGAAACGTTTCATTACGAATAACTTTTTCAGGACTGAAGAAAAGATTCGTGGCAATTAATATCCCAATACTGTGCATGTGTCTTACTGAACCGCTGTCGGTATTTTGTTGTCTCGCCCAGGAACACAGCTTTTGTTGACTTGTAAAGTCATATGCACTTATTTATGTTTCCTATGGTTGATTCTTACTCCCACCCTTTGTAAGTAATTGCATGTGTATGTGTACTCACCTAGTTGTGGTTACAGGGGTCGATTCACAGCTCCTGGCTCCGTCTTTTCACTGGTCGCTACTAGGTCACTCTTCCTGCTCCATGAGCTTTGTAATACCTCTTCTTAAAGCTATGTACGGATCCTGCCTCCATTACATCACTTCCCAGACTATTTCACTTCCTGACAACTGTTACTATAGAAATACTTCCTAACATCCCTGTGATTCATCAGTCTTCCACTTCCAATTTTGACCCCTTGTTGCTGTGTCCCATCTCTGGAACATCCTGTCTCTTTCTACTTTGTGTGTGTGTGTGTGTGTGTTAGTTTGTGATAAGAGTATTATAAGAAGGGGGAAGCACTGCAGTGGTCCTACTGGCTCATGATTGATAAGACACATGTACAACGCTTGGGTATCTTTATTGCCGAAACGTTTCGCCAACGCAGCAGGCGAATGTAACACTGAAGAAAGTGGTATAAACGTTGGTAATTGATACCGACAAGTGGTTTAAAATGATCCGTGAGTAAACACTACGATATACATATTAGAAAACGTTTCGATGGTGGGACCTTGATTACTTCTAACATGCCAAGTCGAGAATAATAGTATTGTTTACTAGCTGGGCTTTTACGACTCACTTGAGTTCAAGCCCCACCCATACCGTGGTTAGTGATATACATATAGATTTGAAAGAGAGGAGTGAGAGAGGGAGGTAGTGATCTACTGAAAACGAGAGGAAGGTCTTGAGATAGCGTTAGGTAATCCTTTAGGTCAAGTGATTCCTGTGTTGTAAGGAAGACTGTGTTTAATCTAGTTGAGTATCGTGTATGCCAGTGTTTCTACTTTTTGAAAATGTGTAGCCCCCAGTATTTTGTTCCAAGGTGTCGGTGACGGCGATTAGCGAGGCTTCTAGGCACCGTCGGCGTCTAAGGTCGGATTCAATGAGGACGAGTTTTGCCTCATTCCAGCTCATGAAATATCCCGTTGAGTTTGAGGAGGACACAGGAGGACACAGGCGTTCTTTAAGTCGTCCCTGTTGCAGGTGCTTCGATGTTCATTGAGGCTGACAGATACTTCTGCCTCTGTCCAAACATTTCTTGGGACATTATCTACAGGGGATGGTGTAGACGCCTGCTATAGAAATTGGAGATGCAGGACTTCGCAAATACCTAGCAAACACCTAGCTGGTATTCCTGGCAACATCCTCACATCAGAGCACAAAGAACTGTTTGGAGGAATATTCCGTAGGGGATTTGTTGAGGACAACTTATGGCTGCACTCCCGGATTCAATTTCCCTCAAGGCACCAGTTATCCTCAACAAATCCCCCTGGTGGGTGAAACATCTTCACATAACATTCCATAACCCACGTATTGTCAGTATCATCAGACTGCCGGTATGGATTACCATTTTATACTTCCAAATCCAGTCTGCCTGACCTCTCTGGACTGGTACCGCGGAGGAGGGTGTGCCAGGCAGGCAGGTGTGGCCAGGGGCATTCCATGGGCGCCCGGGCATCAACCTCGTCGACCTAGCGTGCTAACGTCCGACCTCTCAGACCAATACCCACACCGTGTCTACTACTACTTCCACTACTCCATCACCCCCCTCTCTTGTGCCCTCCCCTGTCTGCCTGCCTATAAATACCCTTCCTCTGTCTCTGTGTGTTAGTGTGACTTTGTAAATGGTCCAAGTCGGGCCGAAACGTCGTCGTAGCTCCTCTCTTTTATATGTGCGGGTTGTGTGTGACACTAGAAAGCTCTACTGACGTAACGTTTCGCCTGCGCTCTGAGCTTCATCAGTCAAACAGAGAGGGCAGCACTGGTGGAAGACGAAGTAGACGAAGTGGAGAAGTAGTAGTAGATGTCATCAATCCATCTCCCTTGGAACAAGACAATCAGTCTTCTAGTCTAATAAAGAGGTCGCCAAGTGTACTTCAGTGAAGTGCACTTTGGCCCTCAGACAATTCTTGCCGACTTCTACTCACATTCAGTATTGTCTTCAGTCAGGAGGGGAGGGGGGTGAGGGAAGAGGGGGAAAGGGGGAAGGGGGTAGAGGTGATGTTTCTTATGAGTCATGGACAATGTGAGCGACAGGTGCCGCCAACATTTACATTCCACTGTTTCGCTCAATGGATATGGTGAGGGGGGTCACCTCTACATAGTTTAATATCTTTATTACGCATCCCATACCCATCCTGTGGGTGGTAGTCAAAAGATTACAGAGGTACATAATAGGTCCAGAGACTGGGCCCCAAAGTTTTGATAGCTGAACAAGGTACAAAGGTAATGAACTCACAAGTTTCATAAACATCTCCCAAGACACTCTCTCTCTCTTTCTCTCTCTCTCTCTCTCTCTCTCTCTCTCTCTCTCTCTCTCTCTCTCTCTCTCCCTCGAAACAGCTCTTTCCCAGCTGCAGAAAACACCTATTATAACCCATTTCTCACATCCCATCCTTATTCTAATCCACAAAATTCTTGTATTTATGCACTAATATTCCCTCTTCTTCCACAGCTGATCATTTAATATTATCGCTACCCCCGTCTTTAGCTCTGATTCTCTCAGAAACATCCCATTTACTTCTCTCCTCTGAATTTATGCTTCCCCTTTCAGCTTTGGTTTAGAGTTAGGACATCCAGCTTCTTTACATTCACAATCAATTCTTTCCTATCAGTCGTACTGCACACCAAAGATTTCCTTCTTTTTCGATTTAATAATTTGCACAGAAGTTGTTACTAGTCTCTTGCTCCCGGCATTTTAGTTGCTTTTTACGACATGCATTACAGTGGAAGCATTGTTGTCTACTTGCCCGTGGACATGAAGGAAGGCACAATAAGAACTAGAATTATTGAGGAGTTACAAGGAAACTCAAAGGAGTTTGTATACACACACATGTATAACTGCATGTGTAGTTATGCATGTGTGTGTATACACAGTGGTTGCAGGGGGCGATTCATGTGTATGTATGTGTCAATAATCACTTTAAACATATTAAAATAACAAACATCTTAATTCCAGAAGGTAATATTTAATAAAAGAAGCTAGGAATTCTCCCTTGGCTCTCATATCGCCATGAACTCTTCTCCATGAGAAATCTGCGAATTCAATGATATTTTCCTTTATCTCGTTACTCCTTTGTTCCCTCTCTGTTTCTGCATCTCTTTCCTCCTTTTCCCTCCCATCTCCTTCCTTCTCAGTGCTCCTCCCTCCCTCCATGAACTGGTTTGAGTGGCTCCCTCGGTCCCAAGCTGTTCCCTGGTCCACTCCACGCCCACACAGTTCAGCTGATAAGGATTAAACACTCTCGCCTGGTTCACCACTGGCTTTTATGCCTTACTAATGTGAAACCGCCAGATTAATCCGTTCGTGAAATTCTGGTGTAATCCTTTTGTAATCCTACGAGAACGGGATGACCGTGAAGAAGGGATTTTATTTGTTGGGAAGACTTTGTCACCTGGTTTGTTTTCGTCCTGCTCTGTGGTTCGTACTAGTTTTTTTACCAACGGAAATGTGTATTAAAGGACTTTTGTTTACTTCTTGGGTCCTGTCGTGTCAGCTTCTGAAGACTAAATAGTTCCTAGCATCACTCCTGGTTGATCAAGTCTTGATCCACCAGGAAGCCTAATCTGAGACCCGGCCTCGGGAGCGATGGCTCCTGTAAGACATCCTTCAGGCTATCTTGTCAGTTTTCGTTATTTAGGTTAGGTTGTCTTCTGTCTATAAAAAATAACCAGTTATAACCTACAACAACGGAAATATGTGAAATATAAGAAAAAAAAGCGATTAAAAAAATATGCAGCGCGAACAGAAAATGCGCATTAAACTTTCGTGTCTTTCTAAACCCCCTCCCCCCCAAAAAAAAAAAAAAATGTGCGAGGCCTTCAGTGTTTAAGGCGCCTTCATCAGTCACCAGTCTGACAGTGTTTGCAACAATCTATGTTGAGGGACTGATAACCCCGTATCTACATCTCCATTACTTCTGCTGCCTCCTCTGTCTCGACTGAAGAAGCCTGCTGAGCAGGCGAAACGTCTAGTCAGCAAACATACGAAACTGTTGCAACTATACTCATCTATTTGTGGTTACAAGGGTTGATTCACAGCTCCTGGGCCCCGCCTGTGTCTTACCCACCCTTTCATCTGTGCTTGTTTATAGTGTTTGCAGGTGACGTCACAGGGTAAGCGTCGGCCATATTGGCGGTCAAGTGTGCTAGTGAGGCTGTCTACCTCTCGCTAGTGAGGCTGTCTACCCCTCGCTAGTGAGGCTGTCTACCCTCGCTAGTGAGGCTGTCTACCCCTCGCTAGTGAGGCTGTCTACCCCTCGCTAGTGAGGCTGTCTACCCCTCGCTAGTGAGGCTGTCTACCCCTCGCTAGTGAGGCTGTCTACCCCTCGCTAGTGAGGCTGTCTACCCCTCGCTAGTGAGGCTGTCTACCCCTCGCTAGTGAGGCTGTCTACCCCTCGCTAGTGAGGCTGTCTACCCCTCGCTGGTGAGGTGTCCCCCTCGCTAGTGAGGCTGTCACCCCTCGCTAGTGAGGCTGTCTACCCCTCGCTAGTGAGGCTGTCTACCCTCGCTAGTAGGGCTGTCTACCCCTCTAGTGGGTTCTAGGGCTGTCTACCCCTCGCTAGTGAGGCTGTCTACCCTCGCTAGTGAGGCTGTCTACCCTCGCTAGTGAGGTAGTGGCTGTCTACCCTCGCTAGTGAGGCTGTCTACCCCTCGCTAGTGAGGCTGTCTACCCCTCGCTAGTGAGGCTGTCTACCCCTCGCTAGTGAGGCTGTCTACCCTCGCTAGTGAGGCTGTCTACCCCTCGCTAGTGAGGCTGTCTACCCCTCGCTAGTGAGGCTGTCTACCCCTCGCTAGTGAGGCTGTCTACCCCTCGCTAGTGAGGCTGTCTACCCCTCGCTAGTGAGGCTGTCTACCCCTCGCTAGGGTGCGAGGCTGTCTACCCCCCGGCTGTCCCCGCTAGTGAGGCTGTCTACCCCTCGCTAGTGAGGCTGTCTACCCCTCGCTAGTGAGGCTGTCTACCCCTCGCTAGTGAGGCTGTCTACCCCTCGCTAGTGAGGCTGTCTACCCCTCGCTAGTGAGGCTGTCTACCCCTCGCTAGTGAGGCTGTCTCCCCCTCGCTAGTGAGGGCTGTCTCCCCTCGCTAGTGAGGCTGTCTACCCCTCGCTAGTGAGGCTGTCTCCCCTCGCTAGTGAGGCTGTCTACCCCTCGCTAGTGAGGCTGTCTACCCCTCGCTAGTGAGGCTGTCTACCCCTCGCTAGTGAGGCTGTCTACCCCTCGCTAGTGAGGCTGTCTACCCCTCGCTAGTGAGGCTGTCTCCCCTCGCTAGTGAGGCTGTCTACCCCTCGCTAGTGAGGCTGTCTACCCCTCGCTAGTGAGGCTGTCTACCCCTCGCTAGTGAGGCTGTCTACCCCTCGCTAGTGAGGCTGTCTACCCCTCGTTAGTCGTGGCGAAACTGTGTTTATATAAGGATGAGGGGAGGATAGGGAGGGTGAGGGGAAGGGGTGAGAAGAGGGGGATGAGATGGTTAGGGAAGTGGGATGGGAGGGGTGAGAGGGGGGAGGGGTTGGGGGGATAAGATGAAGGGGATGAGAGGAAGATAGATGAGGGTAAAGAAGATGAGAGGGAAATGAACGGGTAAAAAAGAGGGTTAAGGGAAGACAGGGAAAAGACAAGGAAATGATTGAAATGAAAAAGGAAGAATGATAAAAGAATGGAAGGAAATGAAAGAGGAAAAAATAAGAGAACTAAAGTGTATATGAACCTAAAAAAGGAAGGAAGAGGGAAGAGGAACTTGGTTATAACCCAAAAAGAGGAGTGTAGCTCCAATTTCTGTGATCAAGAGCTTTTTACCAGTGTCAAGAAGCTCCCCATCTTACACCCCCTTGAAGGGAAATATGGTAGGCAAAAGAATTAAATCTTAACACCCCATAAAGAGAGAGAAGGCTGCCGGGGAGACGTGATAAGGACGTAACAGATACTCGGAGGTTTCGCTACAGCAGACAGGGTTAGACCTCAGGGATGTTAAGAAATCTTCATTCTTAAATTAGAAAACAAACCCAATGATCTTAATGAGAACGTTACCTGTGCGTTACCTGTATCATCTTCCGGAGGTCAACGCTCCCGCGGCCCGGTCCCAGACCAAGGTTCCTGGTTGCTGGCTTGATCTATCAAGCTGTTGGTGCTCGCCGCCCGCTGTACAACGTATGCACCACAACCCACCTGATCAGGAGCTGGTTTGAGGAATTGGATGGTGAAGGCAGACTCCATACACATATTGAAGAGTAGGTATGACAGGGCCCCAGGAGACCAGGAACAAGTATATGCCGGACAAACTTCGAGGTTCAGAGGCCAGGCCAGGAGCGGTGCCTCGACCCCCCGCAAACACAACTCGATGAACACTCGTGTACCCTCTCTCTCCCCCTCTCTCCTACTTTCACTTCCTAAAATCACCTTCCCACGTGTTCTTTTCCCCTCCATCTTCCCCTCCTCTTTTTTTCTCCCCAACTTTCTTTTCTCTTTTTTTTTCTCTTGTTTTCCCCTCTCCTCTCCCCCTCTCCTCTCTCCCTCCATCGAGCATTCATCCGAGGGCAACTAATTGGATAAGTTCCCATGATGTTTACCTTTCTCAATTCACCCAGGTGGCGGGTATGGTTTCCTGGTGGGGGGATGGTACCCAGGAGGGGAATATGGCTCCCTGGAGGGGTATTGTACACGGGGGCGGGGGTATGGTAACCCTGAGGGAAGGAATGTTCCAGGAATGGGTATCGTACGCAGGAGGCTGCTATTGTCTAACCTTCCTTAACTGGTAATTCACAACAGCAGTATCATGCTTAGTCTGCCTAGTCGACTATTGTGGGTGGCATCCTACCCTCACTAGTTGGCTATTGTGGGTGGCATCCTAGCCTCACTAGTCGACTGGTGTGGGTGGCATCCTAGCCTCACTAGTCGACTGGTGTGGGTATCCTAGCATAGGATCCTGCTCCTAGTCGAAGTATGTGTGGCCTAGGCTCACTAGCACCATGTGCTTCCTCCACTTAGTTAGGAATATGTGGATACTTGTGATATACTAGTGACTGTCATAGGTATCTTATCACAGTCGAAGTGATGATGCATCCAACATTTTAAGCAGATCACTAGTCGACTGGTTGGGATTTATCTAGGCAATAGACCTGTATCCATGAAATATGTCACACTATTAAGCACCATGTGACTACTTATTGAGTATGGAATCTTGTACTTGATAACTGATAAGGCAAAATGTACATATAAATGCAAATGTACTCCTGTTAATTATTTTGGTGCTTAGTCCCTAGGCCTCTCGTGTATCCATAAGTTACTGCACTACCATCCTGAGAATGGATATCAGGTGCACAATAAACTAGCCACCACCTATCTAAAGGATGGATATCAGGTGCACAATAAACTAGCCACCACCTATCTAAAGGATGGATATCAGGTGCACAATAAACTAGCCACCACCTATCTAAAGGATGGATATCAGGTGCACAAAAGAAAAAAAATCTAAATTTTGGTTTATTTTGGTTAAAAAAATCTCAAGACTGTCTTCTTCTTTGACTCTTTTTCTCCTTCTTTCTCTGCTCCTGCTTTTATACGTGTGAGAAACGTGCTTTGGGTGTGAGGAAACGTCTTGTACGTGTGGGAAACGTCTTGTAGTTTCCTTGGCATCGATTCCCGTTTTCTTTAATCCACTTACGTATATGTTGTTATTGTTCTTATTAATGGCTCACGGGGAAGCGGTAAATCCGCAGGGGACATTAACCCCAATGGGGGGGGGGGATATGAGGTAATTTTCTCTCTCTCTCAAATTTACCATCTCATAGCGACATTATTTAATAAATTATTTAATAGCTCTCTTTACTATTAGAAAAGGACTGACAGTATTACACTGTACTCTACCGTCAGTAATTATCGCAAATTATAGAATAATTCGGCGCTCATTATCTCCTGTTAATTGCTTACTACAACTTCCTTAATCAGGACGGCAGCGGTCTTACGGGTAATTAAACTCCGGGCAATTAGCGTCCCGGGCTTGTTTAACTCCGCTTAAACGACCGCTTAATTACGCACCTACCCGAAAAGTCCGGTTTAGCGAGATCACTGGCGAGGGTCGCTCTTTCAGAAAGGGCCGGTCAGGGCGCTGTATGAACCCCCAGAGGATTTAGCGCTCGGTCTTGACAACCGAAGTAATGTAGGGTAATCAGTGTTTCACACGTGATCCCATGAGTTAGTCTTTGTTTACATTCTGATGCTTGGGATCCTAATGGAAATAAGTCAAGGACCCCAATGGAAATAAGTCAAGGACCCCAATGGAAATAAGTCAAGGACCCCAATGGAAATAAGTGCCAAGAAAAGAAACCACAAATGGAAATAAGTCAAGGACCCCAATGGAAATAAGTCAAGGACCCCAATGGAAATAAGTCAAGGACCCCAATGGAAATAAGTCAAGGAAAAAGCCCCAATGGAAATAAGTCAAGACCCCAATGAAATGTCAAGGACCAATGGAATAAGTCAAGGACCCCAATGGAAATAAGTCAAGGACCCCAATGGAAATAAGTCAAGGACCCCAATGGAAATAAGTCAAGGACCCCAATGGAAATAAGTCAAGGACCCAATAAATAAGTCAAGGACCCCAATGGAAATAAGTCAAGGACCCCAATGGAAATAAGTCAAGGACCCCAATGGAAATAAGTCAAGGACCCCAATGGAAATAAGTCAAGGACCCCAATGGATATAAATCCCTTTGTCTGACTTTCTTGGGGTTATCCTAGGTAATTTACACATGTTACTGCATATAATTTGTGTAACTTTATTTAAATAAACTTACTATCTAGTCTTGATAATCTACAAACATATCTTAGTCTTTAAATTTAGCTCTCTAGATTAATCTAAAAATCGAGTTCCAGATCCAGTTCTTAAGTCTGATTATTAGAGGTCAGTCTTGAAGGCCGACTACAGACAATTTTAAGTTAGAAATTGTCAAGTCTAATTTTAGAAGCCGTTCAGTTTTACCCTTGTTGTAGACATTATGTGGCAGTGGGCAAAATACAGCCCGCGGCCCACATTCGGCCCTCTAAGAAATACTATCAGGCCCGCCACTGTGTCCAGCAATTTCAAAAAATTTAGTAGCTGGGTTGGTCGCGTCTTCAACTCACACACCAAGGGACCCAGGCTCGATCCCCGGCACGTATGTAACATTGGGCATGTTTCCTTACACCTGCTACCGCTGTTCACCTAGCAGTAAGAAGGTACCTGGGTGTCAGCCGACTGTTGTGGGTCGCATCCTGGTGATGAGAAGATTAAAGAGCACAATGGAAATAAGACAGTCCTCCCTACACTATTCCATCAGTTTTCAATTTTTTTTTTTCAGTGATGTCACCCTTTCTCTTATAACTGCTTCCCAAGAGTTCTCAATCTTAAAATAATAATAATAAAAACATACACACAACATACATGCGAAATATAAAATATACAAGTAATAAACATTGTAGATCACAATAAAATAAACAAATGAAACAGAAATTAACTTGTCTTCTGTAACTTTTTTTTTTAGTGAGAAATTTGTGCTATGTGACTGTCAGATCTTTTTTATATTAGGTGGAATATTGGACAGACATTCATTCATTTCGTCCTCGACCGGTTGTAGTCTTTTCCCTCTTGTTAGTTTTTATGTTTCTGAGCACAGAAAATGACACCTCACACAGGTAACATGTGGAAAATTGCATGAGAATTACGAGAATTTTTTTTTTCGCAACTTGAGGATATTATCCAGAATTCGTCCAGAGGTTTTCCTTATCTTTTAATTTCATACTGCCACCATATTTCAGTTAATTCCTTTTCTGTGAGACAGCTTCCAGTGACTTGATACTGATGCAAGAAATGTTTCTCAACTAGGCATAGTTTTCCCTAGATAAGTTTGGGAAATAGTACTGAATTCTTTCTGCTCAAACATTAATGGCATGATCCCTTTATTCTTTGTTGCAGCAGCAACATGTGGCAACATATCCATGTTTCCTTCCTTCACCTTGACAGCCCAAATTCTTAATTTATCTCTCAGAGCATTAATTTTGTTAATTTTGTCAGCGGCACCCCTCTGCACGGTCAACGGCACACCAGGGTGCCGCGGCACTCTGGTTGAAAAACACTGCTCAGTTCTATCCAATGACAGAGGGGTTAATTCTTCTCTTCCCCTTCTAGAATTTCGCCTTAGATTGGACTAATGTTTTCCTCTCACTAGAAATGCTACACAAGCTATTAATGACTACTTGTTTCTCTGTTAGCTATGTGATCCGTAATTCTTACCGAGAACCCTCACCTAGAACCCTCACCTAGAACCCTCACCTAGAACCCTCACCTAAAACTCTGCCCTAAAACGTCAGGAAAAAAACAGACGGAATAGAGATATGGAGGTACAGAAAGAAACGTTTGGAAACAATGATTAGCCTGTCTATGAAGGTCACATGCCAATCTTGATGGACAGATTAGACGGTCAAACAGACTGAGACCCCACACATAGCTTTAGGATGAGGTACAATAAGGCTCTTGGAGCAGGGAAAGAGTGGATTTAGAACCGACTAGCGAAGAGGCATAGGTAGGAGCTGTGACTCGACCCCTACAACCACAAATAGGTGAGTAAACAAAAAGGCACACGTAGATAGATGAACAGAAAGAGAGAGAGAGAAAAAAAAAAACTGGCTCAGCAGGGTTCAACCCCCCAACGCTGGACATGTGCTGAACAACAAGGTTAGCCACAGACGAACGTGAGATGCAAATGTGGATAACTCAGTCAACCTTTTTCTATCTCACCCTCTATTTTTGAGGGCGGAAAGTCCCTGAGGGAAGAAAAAGGGGAGAGGTGAAGGGAGGGAGAGGAGAGAGAGAGAGACACACACACAGCAGGACTGAAAGACAGGAGAGACAGAGGAAAAGAGAGGAGAGGCTTGAAGGCTATGGATAAATGAAAAGAGGTAGGTAAGTATTATAAGGTAGGGAGAAAGGAGGATTGAAAGGTAGAGAGAGGTAGAGGAAAGAATTATACCTGGAGAGAGTTCCGAGGGTCAACGCCCACATGGCCTGGTCTGTGACCAGGCCTCATTGTGAATCATGGCCTGATCAACCAGGCTGTTACTGTTGGCTGCACGCAAACCGACGTACGAACCACAGCCCAGCTGGACAGGTACTGACTTCAGGTGCTTGTCCAGTTCATTATCACTTGACTGGTAGAAGAAAGAACTGAAGGTAAGGAGAGGGAAGGATTGGAAGTTAGTGAGAGGTAGAAGAGAGGCTTAGAAGGTAGAGAGAGGTAGTGGTAGTGGAGAGGATTGAAAGGTAAGGAGAAGTATAGGAAAGGATAGGGAGAGGTGTATATATATATATATATATATATATATATACCTACCTACCTACCTCTCCCTATCCTTTCCTTTACTTCTCCTTACCTTTCAATCCTCTCCACTACCTCTCTACCTTCTAAGCCTCTCTTCTACCTCTCACTAACTTCCCTCTTTCCTCCTCCTATCTTCCAGAAGCCAGCATTAGTCTTCAATAAAGGTATGTAATACTGATTTAATTGTTAAAAAAATTATTTTTTTTGGTAAATATTTTTGTCTGGAACGGATTAATTGTATTTACATTATTTCTTATGGGGAATATTATTTCGCTTATCGGCCATTTCGCTTTTAGACCGACCTTCTGGAACGGATTACGGCCGATAAGCGAGGGTCCACTGCATTTCCTAATTAGTTTTTGGATATTTCAATTTTACTTTTGGACACTTTCGAGATGCATTTTAAAGTTTTCCTTAAAATCTTTCACAATCAATTGAACATTTGTTTATTTTGCTTTTAAATACATTCATGTCTCAAGAAGTAGACACAATTTTCTTTTATATCGACAATACAATCAAAAAGATCGGGGTAAGGTAAGGTTGCCCCTATGGGGGTCAGAGATATGGTAAAGGTTCCTCATTCATTTGAAACACACTGGTAAGCATATTGAGAATGGTAGTCTTATTCTTTTTTTTTCCCTCAATGTTGGTAACCTCCTATGGGGTATGGTAAAATTCCCCCTATGGGGGGGGGGCGGGGAAGGCGCAGAAGACCGCTGCTATTTTGAGCCATACAACCACAATGTCAAAAAGAAACCGCTGAGCCGCCAAGTCTACTACTATATATATATATAGATAGATAGATAGATTACTAAAGTGAATTAAACTCTTGTCAATATTCAATAATAACCCACATGGACACAAACTCAGAAAATTAACTGGTCTGTATATTTCAATCGTCAGTCTTGACCGCAGCCAGACACAGTCTTTGACCGCAGCCAGACACAGTCTTGACCGCAGCCAGAACAGTCTTGACCGCAGCCAGACAGTCTTGACCGCAGCCAGACACAGTCTTGACCGCAGCCAGACACAGTCTTGACCGCAGCCAGAACAGTCTTGACCGCAGCCAGACACAGTCTTGACCGCAGCCAGACACAGTCTTGACCGCACGCCAGTCTACACAGTCTTGACCGCAGCCAGACACAGTCTTGACCGCAGCCAGACACAGTCTTGACCGCAGCCAGACACAGCTCAGAAAATTGACGCGCAGCACAGTCTTGACGCAGCCAGACACAGTCTTGACGCAGCCAGACAGCGACGCAGCCAGACACAGTCTTGACCGCAGCCAGACACAGTCTTGACCGCAGCCAGACACAGTCTTGACCGCAGCCAGACACAGTCTTGACCGCAGCCAGACACAGTCTTGACCGCAGCCAGACACAGTCTTGACCGCAGCCAGACACAGTCTTGACCGCAGCCAGACACAGTCTTGACCGCAGCCAGACACAGTCTTGACCGCCCGCCAGAGACACAGTCTTGACCGCAGCCAGACACAGTCTTGACCGCAGCCAGACACAGTCTTGACCGCAGCCAGACACAGTCTTGACCGCAGCCAGACACAGTCTTGACCGCAGCCAGACACAGTCTTGACCGCAGCCAGACACAGTCTTGACCGCAGCCAGACACAGTCTTGACCGCAGCCAGACACAGTCTTGACCGCAGCCAGACACAGTCTTGACCGCAGCCAGACACAGTCTTGACCGCATGACCAGCCAGACACAGTCTTGACCGCAGCCAGACACAGTCTTGACCGCAGCCAGACACAGTCTTGACCGCAGCCAGACACAGTCTTGACCGCAGCCAGACACAGTCTTGACCGCAGCCAGACACAGTCTTGACCGCAGCCAGACACAGTCTTGACCGCAGCCAGACACAGTCTTGGACCGCAGCCAGACACAGTCTTGACCGCAGCCAGACACAGTCTGACCGCAGCCAGACACAGTCTTGACCGCAGCCAGACACAGTCTTGACCGCAGCCAGACACAGTCTTACCGCAGCCAGACACAGTCTTGACCGCAGCCAGACACAGTCTTGACCGCAGCCAGACACAGTCTTGACCGCAGCCAGACACAGTCTTGCATTTAGCTGAATCAGAATATTTGCGAAGTGTTTGACCAACTGCTTCTAAAAGACCTGAGCTATTTTTGCATTTAAGATTTCACTGAGGAGTCTGTCCCAGTGAGGAAAAGGACACTTGGATATTGTTCAGGACATTAAAGGAAACTTTCCCACTGGTGGTTTTGTTACAGCAGATGCTAAAACCTTGGTAAAAGATTCCCACAAACTGGTTTAAAAAAACACGAAAGCAATCACTAAGAGATATTAGATAACATTTCGGTCCTGGGGCCGATCACTTTTGAGCGAAACGTTGCCTCAATGAAAAATGTCACATTAGTTGCATCTATGTCCATTACCTTCGTCAGTTTTTGTTACTTCTCTTGCATCGCTGCTTTATGCTTTTGTTTTTGGCGTTAGGAGTGAGAAGGTGGAGAAGAATGGTGAGAATGATAATTGAACCCAAAATTGGGAGAGATGAACGAGAAGGACTTGCCAGAAACGAAGAGGAGGAAAGAAAGGGAGAAGAAGCAAGAGGAAGGAGAGGAAGGGGAAAGGAGGACGATGGTCAGAGTTGGAGATGGTAGGAGTGGGGAGGGGGAGAAGGGGAGAGGGGAGGGGGGTCGAAGAAGAGGAGGGGGGATGTCCAAGGAAAATTGGAACAGTGATACGTGGGCGAGTATTGGACCATAAATGCCTGCGTGGCCGTCTTCAGCACATCCCTCATGGCCGCCCCAACCACCATCACACACACACACATCTCTCTTCCTCTCTCTCTCTCGTCTTTTATTCACCTTTTGCCCCACTTCCGCGTCTTTATTTAGGCGTGTGGGCGGGGCTGAGGGACACCAGTAACTCCGAGACCCCTCGGCAGGACAAAAAAAAAAAAAAAAAAAAAATTGCCCTGAAAGTGAGAAATGCGTTGAATGAGACCCAAATCCTCAGCCTTCCTCACTGCTATAAAACTCTTTGTGTCTCACATGAACTATGGGACGGTAAAGTTGCCTCCAATTTTACTATATATGACAGCTGCAGTCGGTAAATTTGTTTATATATATATATATATATATATATATATATATATATATATATATATATATATATATATATATATACATGTATATAAATACACATATTCGTGGGGGAGTGCTAAACCTATAGGGGTCAGTCATTGCCTGGAGAATGGGAGGTAATAGTTTTGTTTACATAAGGCGAGGGGCACCTCTATTTCCTCGTATCCAGAGACTCTTCAGTGTCTCTCTCTTTTTTCCCCTTTCCTCTTCTCTATAAAACTCTCAGAGGGGAAAACGTACTCTTATATATTTTAAATCTTAGAGGCTCATATTTTTGGTAGGCTTTGTGTAAAAAAATAAATTTATTAGACTTTTCTCACTTAATGGAGGAAATAATCAAATTTATTCTTCGAAAACGATCATTTAGATTTATGTTCATTATCTCGTCCTCTTGGCGTTTGTTGGAAGAATGTTTTTCTCTTTTTGAATTCATCCCACCTAAAAAAAATCCATTATTATCACATGGAAGAGTCATTGTAGTGACTTGATAATGGTCGAAAACAGACCCATAACGTCGTCCAATGATTTTATTTCAAGTTTGTGGGTCAGTTGTGAATGCTGCCACGGTGTTGTGGGATACTTCTGAGTCGTTGTTGCCATGGTATTTTGGGTTAGCTGTGAATTATTGCTGCCGCGGTATTATATACTCCTTGTGAATTGTTGTTCCATTTCTTCACTGCCGTAGGTTTCACTAAGTAATAAAAAGGAACTTAATGGTGAGCAAGAATAATTACATGGCGTCTCCGCCAGTCTGCAATAATGAAACTTTTACACGGACAACGTGTTCATTTTGTCCACGGTGAATGATCTTAGTTGTAATGGTGTTAGCGGGTCACACGCTGTAGTTCCAGACTTATGGGACAACTTCTATAAACAACACGCTGCATGGAATTAGTTGTGATGGTGTTATATGAGTCAGTATGCTATGGTTCAAGACTCATGGGACAACTTGTATAAACAGACCACTGCGGTTCGGGGCCGCACGATGGTTCAATTGTCTGTTCTTCAGAGGCGGCACCTGCGGCACCTTTTTGGTCCAAGCTGCGGCCTATCCTCTCACTTTCCTGGATGTATCCCAGCTGAATAGACCTTCGTCGCTTCTCTCCGTAGGCCTTAAGACGAGCTGTGACAAACTTTAAATTGATATATGTCAGTAAATGCCCCAAACTGCTCCGAAACGTTGAAATATGCAATAAAATCACGTTCTAGTATATTTTGCTATATATTGTGACATTTGACATATTTTTAAAATATCATATGAAAAGTGAATTAGAATCCATAAGATTAGGGACTTTGGTCTGGCAAATGCAAGCGAGTGCACACACGCACGCGTGCGTACATGCGCTCTCTCTCTCTCTCTCTCTTCTCTCTCTCTCTCTCTCTCTCTCTCTCTCTCTCTCACACACACACACACTACTTGTTTGAGACGTGTTTGATAGTGAAGTTGTTAGGGAAAACTATGTGGGCGAAACGTTTCGGAATACAGATACCTAACTGTTACACAGGTGTTTTATCAACTCCTCGGTACTGTATACCATCATCATATTCACACTATGTATCTACTTCCGGTGTTGTCTCGTCTAAGTGTGCTGAAGTTGTGTGTCCAGCATCTGCAATCAAACTCCCGGAGAGCGAAACGTTGCCACAATAAAATGTCGCAGTATTTACACATGTCCTTTTACCTAACAAGTTTAGAAAACCCCTGTCCGATAAAAAGATCATGTTTCTTCAACGAATTGACTGTCGTAGATACGGAGAGCTTTCAGGAAGAAGACTGAAAATTAGACACATGTGCAACATCTGGGTATCTTTATTGTAGACGTTTCGCCCTCCAGTGGCTTTATTAATGCAAATTCTAGGACATAATTGGAAGACAGTAGAATTACATACAAAAGACGAGGTAATCAGTCCCTCGGCCTTGGAGTTGGTAGTCGTGAAGAATCTGGAGCACTGGCAAGGAGGCTGTCTCTTATATACTGGCGTCGGGTGGAAAGGGACGGGTAGCAGACGAAGAATACCGGCAGCAGAGAGAAGACTGGTGGTCTTGGTAGCATGGTGTGAGTAGAAGTGAAGGAGGTCTTGTTGAGTTTAGTGGGTTTGTGGTACAATCTCAAACACACGCACAGAGGTACATACAGCCCAGTGTCTGTCGACAAGTGCCTTTGACAAATGGTAAGCAACCAACATACCCGCGCCTGTGTTGGCGCGGGTATGAACGTACACGCACACATCAACACTACTCCAGGTACACGCCTGAAAACTCGTCCAATTTGCAAAGTGGACTCACACTCCCTCATCCCCTCCCTTACACCTTCCCTCATACCCTCCCTTATCCCCTTCCCACACCCTCTCTCTTGCAGGTCACGTGATCGCTACCACAAAAGCCTTCTAGTTAGGCCTGTCCTGTCCTCTATTCGCCAGCCAATCACAGCACAGCTCTCACACGCATGTATACACAATCAGAAGCCGCCTTACACTGCTGGGCCACCAATGGAAGTGAGCCTTTCACTACGAATGGGAAGGCGACCAGTCAAAAACCGGGATCCACAGTGTTTGTAATTATGATGGCGTTCGTGGGGAAGCACTAAATATGTACGGGTCTTACAGCGCCAGGTAATCAAACTAGATCCACGGATCAAAAGACCCTGACCACCATCGAGGCAACCCCATCTAAGGCCTTGGTGAACCAAAATGCAGCCAATGGCAGTGTGGTACACTATTCTGAGTAATATATCTCTCTTGTATACGCGCTGATAGCAGCAGTGAAAGAGCCTTCTGTTTCTGCAATCGTAACTGGGAGAGGGAAAAATATTCTCTGTACAGTGCAACAATTGATGGCCCGAACACATCGACTCAAGGCTGAGGGACTGATTACCTCAAACTCCTCCTCATCGTCCACCGTTCTTCTCTGTATTGGACTGAAGAAGCCACTGTCTGGCGAAACGTTTCCTCAATAAAGATTCCCAAATGCTGTACGAGTGTCTCAACCTGATACTGGTAGGCACAGTGTCACACGGCTCATGCCGCCTATACATTCTGACCGGAAAAGATCGTGGTGGGTCATGCTAGCACTCTCAGAGGAATGGTTTTAAAAATGGGATGAGTTTATCCTCCTGCCTGTCACATGCAGGTCTAGCTTCTCTATCAGTGACATCATTATAACTTATTCCTTATGTGGGGAGGTATGTAGACCAGTGAGATACACAAGCATTTGTCCATTGCGATATTTAAGTCATTTTTAATGAGAAGGTTGGAGGGGGAGGATGATGTAGGGCGAGAGGGGGAAGAGGGAGTAAGAGAAAGATTGAGGAGATGAAATGAAGGAGGAGAGAGGAGAGGGGGAAAAGAGGGAGAGAGAGAGGGGGAAGGAGAAAGGAAAAGGAGAGAGAGAGAGAAAGCTGAGCAAATGAGCTGCTTGTAAATAAAGTTAGAAACCCTTATTCTAACATTGTTAAACCCTGTGTGAGAGAGAGAGAGCGAGAGGAAAGGGGGACATAACAGAGAAGGAGAAGGTCCCCACCTTGTCAACCAGTGTTGACAACACATCAGCTACTCTCGTGATCGCTCACACCAGAACCACATGGAAAGAAATAACTCAAGAGAATCATTAAGGTTTGAACTCTGATGCTTCTGAAGGTTGTAGGTAAGACCTATATTCCATTCTCACCTTCCCGGGGCTTATAAATTATTCCTTTCGTCACACAAATACTTTTTCTCTCTTTATTTTTTGTACCATCGCCAAATGGAACAAAAGAAAGCACAGACTATTAACTATATATTAGGGCTACAATATACGACTCACGTAGCGTCTGGCCCCACTGTTTTAACTAGCGATTTGCGTTTGATTTGTATTCTACAATTCAAAGCTTCGTTATTTTTTAAGAGATGTGTAGACAGGCGAACACGTATGAAGACCAAGAAGCACGTTGCAAAACAATATTTTAATGGGACAACGTTTCGCCCTGTTTAGAGCTTTGTCAAGTTAGAGAGATATAAAGCCATTCCAGTACAAGTATGTTTCTCAGCTGGTATCCTTGCCTTCATACTTGTAAATAAGACACTACGCCAGCATTAGGACATTCATTATGGAAACGTTTCTCTCCCCGTGAGTGAAACGTTTCCCACAATGAATGCCACGTCCTGTTTTCATACAGTATTTGCAGTCAATCTTCATTTAAAAGAAAACGTTTTGCCCACAGAGGAGCATTTCCAAGCAACTTGACTATAAAAAGATGTAAATGTGGGCGAAACGTTATTCTTTGCATTAAAATTTCCTCTACAAATAGTGTCATTAAGATGGAATCTTGTTGACTTTCCTCCCATGCAGTGGGCGAAACATCGTCTATGGAGGCTCCATATAACCTCATTTATGTTATATATTCACAAAGCTAAACAGAGGATATGCGAAGGGATAATGAAACTAATTTGCGAGCGAAATTGGGGAAGGGATGAAGGAATTGTCAGTAAATCTGCATTTGTGATTATATTGTTGAAAAGTTAAAAGTATATATATAAAAAAATAGGGATTATCTTATCTACGATTATCTTATTATTACTACTACTACTATTACTACTGTGGTCACTATCTTATGTGCTTAATTGTCCACTTATTGAGGAATATAGAGATAGTATAATAATGTAAATATGATACGAGATATATTAAACAAATTTCCTAAATCTGCTTGTAACAGATAGGTGAACTGTAGACATTAATCAAGATGTACTCCTGTTAACCCTTTTAAGGCCTAGTTCTTAGGCCTATTGTGTATCCATATGCTCTTGTGCTATCGTGCACAGGATGGATATAGTGCACAATAAACTAGCCCCTTCTGGCAAAATCTAATATTACTACTACTATTACTATTTCTACTACTACTACTACTACTACATCTACTACATCTACTACAAAATATAATAGTAAAATTAATTCAAGTAGTTCAGTTATAATAATAATAAGTAATTGATTAAAATGCAGACACAATGGTATGGCTTTAAAAAGCAATTATCATAATAATCTGACGATTATTGAGCTGTGGGAAGTAATTTAATGTTAGTATTTTCATAATGATGAGTTAATGAGAGAGAGGGAGGGAGAGAGGGAGGGAGAGAGGGAGGGAGAGAGGGAGGGAGAGAGAGAGGGAGAGAGAGAGGGAGAGAGAGAGGGAGGGAGAGAGGGAGGGAGGGAGAGAGGGAGGGAGAGAGGGAGGGAGAGAGGGAGGGAGGGAGAGAGGGAGGGAGGGAGGGAGGAAGGAAGGAAGGAAGGAGCAAGGAAGAACGAGCGAGTCCCTGTGCGTGTGCGAAGTCCAGTGGTCGTGTGACAGACATGTTCTTGCGATTGTGCGAGAACGTGTGCGTGCGTGTGAGAGCCCGTGTGAGTATGCGCGTGCGCATGTTTTTGTGCCTCTGTTTATGTACTCACAAAGCTGCCTTGAAGGAAGGGGGTCGAGACTTAGCTCCTGTCCCCTTACTGTATGTACTCTTGAAGCTGTGTACTAAGTTTGCCCCCTCACCACCACCACAGCTGCCTTCTCCAAGTCATTACACTTTTCTCCCTCGCCTTGAAATACTTCCTTACGTCCCTGTGAATCATCTGTCTTCAGCTGCCACCTGTCTCCTTGATCCTAGTTCTCATTATTAAAGCAGTCTCTTCCTATCTGTCTTATCCATTCCTCTTAATATTTTGTATGTCGTAATCATATCTCCTTCTAGTCCTCTCTACGAAGGTCATCAGGATTTGGCGAAATTAGTGATACAGAATTAAACTCAAGGCAATTTAAGTACATCAGCTGGTGGATTTATATGAATTTCTAGTTGTGTTGATATATATTTTTTATTGTTTTTTTCTGGGATAGTCACTTGATAAGTGATTCCCGGACCCCTGTGACCACAGGCAAGGATATAGCCATTGAACTACGTTGAACGGTCGTCGTGTTCGTAACCTGAGGACTGAAAATTGACGATTCAATTCTTTTTAGCAATCGATCAAAGGGATAAAATAAAAATCCATCAGCAAATATAACAAACGAGCTTTTATGGAGTGATGCACAGCGTTGTTTAACACGACTGCACATCGGATGAAAATTGATCCCACTCCTGGGGTGTTTTCTGACAAAACGGTTGGCGTGTTTTACACGGTCGAGTTCACCCGACCATTCTATTTCCCTCTCAGTTCTGGTACCAGTCTGGTTGTAAGCCGTTTTTATCTTCTGCACATGCCTGACCAGATGTGGGCTCCATGCTCATTGGTTGGCCTAATATATGTCGTATATGCATTTGTGAATGACTCTTGGTTCACGTTCCTGAATGCTGTTGTAAGGTTCACTAAGATTGTCATTGAAGGTGATAAGCTTGGCATTATTTTTAAGCCCAGGTTTTTTTCTCAATGACAGTTGCGGATTCTCTCTGTAGGGTCTGACCTTACCTTCCCCAATTTGCATGACCTTGAATATATTTTGATTATACCATAAAAAGCCGCTTATGTGACCACAACAGCAGCTTGTTGAAGTCTACTTGGAGTTTGTTCCGTTTTTCCTATTAGTTTCACATCAGCAAACAGTGACAAGACTCAATTCTTTCTGGTAATTCGATGACATTTATTAGGAACAATAGCGGTCTTAATATTAATCCTTGCGGAACCCTTCTTGATACTCTTTCTCATTCTGAATCCTCATTCCTTACTGTTAGTCTTTGATTATGTCCTTTCTAAATCTAAACTTATCCAATTTGAAACCGTTATTTCAGGTTCTTGATTCGACATCCTCGGTACTTTATTTATATAACCTTCGTTTATGCCCATCATCCACTTAGACTTCAGTCTACGTCTCTCAGAGTGAAGGTTCAGGGTTCTCACTTTCTTCATATGAGAGATTCTTTATACAGTGGATTAATTTTGTTATTCTTCTCTGAATGTTCTTGATCTCAATTACTCTTTTATAACTCTGTGGCTCTGTTATAACTCTCTAACAAGTTTGTAAGATAGGGTTTTGCACCACTAAATCCGTGTTGGTTTTCTCAGGAGAAACTTCTCTCCAAATGCTCCAGTTTTCTTTTTATCTAAAATTTCTTCTAAAACTGTTGACAATTTACATGCTAGGGATTCTGGCCTGTAATTCAGCTCCTCTTGTTTATCCCCATTCTTGTTTAAGGGGACCACGTAGGTTATTTTTCAGTTTTCTGAAAGCTTCCCTGATTGAAGAGATCAGATGAAGACCTTTGCTATTGAGACACAATGGGTGTGGTTCTTCTCCCAGCACCCATGATGTGTTGGCTGGTCAAATTGCTTTCGTTACACAGAGTTCCTTAAGTAGTGTCATCACTTATGTATGAGCTTATGTCCGTTTGTGCATGTGAGTGTGCACTCAATGGGCGTGGGTGAATGTCTGCACTCACATGAGCTAGCCCGTGTGCTGCCGTGCCCTGCTGTACCATGTCACTGACCTGTACACACATATAACCCGCACGTAGGACAGAGGAGCTTACGACGACGTTTCGGTCCGACTTGGACCATTTACAAAGTTACCCTCCTATGTGTGGGTTATTTGTGTATTGTTCCAGCTACGGTTTTTTTTTATTTATTTAGGCCTGTATACCTTGTGCATGTACTTGTAGAAATAAAGATATTATTATTTTTAAGGTTATCCTTCAAGAGAGGTAAAAAATTTAAAGTGATATAGATATATTCTCCATGGGGAAGTGGAACAGAATTCTTCCTCCGTAAGCCATGCGTGTCGTAAGAGGCGACTAAAATGCCGGGAGCAAGGTTGAAAAGAGAAAATTTTCTTTTTCTTTTTGGGCCACCCCGCCTCGGTGGGAAACGGCCGATTTTGTGAAAGAAAGAATATATGCCAGTATTATATATATATATATATATATATATATATATATATATATATATATATATATATATATTCAGCTTTTTTCAAGAGCACATGATCACTCAAAGTCAATCTACATAGTTTATGTTGATTTCTTTTTCTCTGGTCTAGTAAATACTAGATCTAGTATTGGTGTGTTGGCTTGTTCGTGTCGGTACATTTATAAGTTGACGCCTCGTAAAAAGTTGCCCCATTACATTTAGGAATTCCATCCATCGTTTATTTCCTAGTTCCAGCCTTGTAAGTCGCCAAATTATTTCTTTATGGTTTAATCTCTATTCTTTCGGTTTATTTAAGGTTACTCTTCATCAGTAATTCCCTAAGTATACCACAGGGAGCGGGAAGGACTGGAACTCGCGGCAAGCCAGTTTTAAAACTAGCATGCTAGTGTTCTAACCTCAATCTTGGTTGTTTCTTCAGCTATTTGTAATCGTCTCATTACGATTTCGAGTCACTGAAAATCTTATGACGCTTTTATTGAGAGCGTTTCGGTCGTTGGGCCTTGAAATAATCGAGGTCCAAGGACCGAAACGTTGTCAATGAGGACGTCCTAAGTGAATGAATTCGTGCCCAATTCGCCTCACTAAGATCAGTGTTAGGAAACAATAGTTGTGTTTCCTGACGAATAAAACACTAGTATTTCTCTCTCTCTCTCATATGTGTGTACTCACCTCACCTATATGTGGTTGCAGGGGTCGAGTCACAGCTCCTGGCCCCGCCTCTTAACTGATCGCTACTAGGACATAAACACAACGGCTACTACTACCACTTCAACCAACCCATCCCTTGAGTATGACCTGCTTCCATTGGGGAATCCCACCTACCAGTGACTATGCCCTCGTCTGCTGCCCGTCCCTTTCCACCTGACGCCAGTATATAAGTGCCAGCCTTCTTGCCTGTGCTCCAGATTCTTCACGACTACGGTGTTCTTCACACAAACTCCAAGGCTGTGGGACTGATTACCTCCTCTTTTGAATATAGTTTTTCTGTCTTCCGATCATGTTCTTGAATTTGTATTGACAAAGCCGCTGGAGGGCGAAACGTCTACAATAAAGATACCCAGATGTTGCACATGTCTAATTTTCATCTTATCGTACCTCTCCATAAAGCTATGTTTGGATCCTGTATGTATGTATGTGTGTGTGTGTATGTCACCAAGGTGGTCATGTCATTGTAAGTCTCAGTAATTCATGTCTCTCAGTACTGTCAGCCAATTTGTAACATGTCTTTGAGCTTTTTCTGCTGATCTTGTCTACATGTTTTATGAGGCACCGACACCAGGATCACGCCACATATTCCAGTCGTGCACAGTTTTATATAAATTATCTCGTGCACAGTTTTATATAAACCTATCTCGTGCACAGTTTTATATAAACCTATCTCGTGCACAGTTTTATATAAACCTATCTCGTGCACAGTTTTATATAAACCTATCTCGTGCACATTTGTTTTTCAACCTTTAATAAAGTGAGAGGAAGGGACTGGGGTACCCGAAGGAAGGGCTCTTGATACAGGGGCTTGCGTCCCCTCCCTCGGATTAAAACCCTTCGGCCAACCCACCTCCCTACCTTCCGCAGGCGGTGTACGACCCAGACGGGTTTAGCGCTTTCCCCCATTACTATAACGATCAATAGTAATCTTGTAAAATTTACAATCATTCTTGTAACATTTACAATCATTCTTGTAACATTTACAGTCCTTCTTGTAACATTTACAGTCATTCTTGTAACATTTACAGTCATTCTTGTAACATTTACAGTCCTTCTTGTAACATTTACAGTCATTCTTGTAACATTTACAATCATTCTTGTAATATTTACATTTTTTTATATTAACAATCATTCTTGTAACATTTACAATCATTCTTGTAACATTTACAATCGTTCTTGTAACATTTACAATCGTTCTTGTAACATTTACAATAGTTCTTGTAACATTTACAATCATTCTTGTAACATTTACAATCATTCTTGTAACATTTACAATCATTCTTGTAACATTTACAATCATTCTTGTAACATTTACAATCATTCTTGTAACATTTACAATCATTCTTGTAACATTTACAATCATTCTTGTAACATTTACAATCATTCTTGTAACATTTACAATCGTTCTTGTAACATTTACAATCATTTCCACAACATATTTCCACTACATATTTACACTCTCATAACACCAGCACACTCACTCTTATCACGTAATTTAAATACGACGTTACGTCTCCAGCTGCTGACGTGTTGGTGTCCGCAGCTGAACCACAGTCAAGGTGATTTAAAATCCCAGCGCATTAGTGATTTCTCAACCACATTGTCAAGGAATGTGATTGTCATTATCAACGACCACCTGTCACGCGGAGATGATACCTGGAAACGATTTTTGGGGGTCACCGCGCCCTCCCCCCCGCGGTACGGTCCCAGACCAGGACTGCGTTAAATGGTAAAAACAACGTAAATAGCCGTCGAGGCCGGAGAGTCAGTGGTCAACCACTTTTATTGAGTTATTTTTTTACCCGTCTAAATATTTCCCCCCCTGTCTAAATATTTTTAACCCGACTAAATATTTTTTCCCTGTCTAAATACTTTTTTCCCTTTCCCCCCTCCCCCCTGGTCACTATGTTATCGTTGAGCGATAACGCCTTGTGTTGCGGCCACTCAGCCGGCATTATTATGACAAGCATACGGTACACTCAGCGAGCATTATGATGGCCAGGATACAGGCCACTCAGCGAACTATATATATATATATATATATATATATATATATATATATATATATATATATATATATATATATATAGGTTATAATGGTAATTATTTTGTGCAAATGTATAATTTTACGAGGTTTAAGTTTAAACAAATCCACCAATGTATAAAATAATTCTTGTTTTCAAATAATATTTGAACTGAGGTGTAATTACAAACTACCACTCAATGTACTAAACTACTGTCACTCAACGTACATCTCTGACAGACTACTGTCACTCAACGTACACTCTGACAGACTACTGTCACTCAACGTACACTCTGACAGACTACTGTCACTCAACGTACACTCTGACAGACTACTGTCACTCAACGTACACTCTGACAGACTACTGTCACTCAACGTACACTCTGACAGACTACTGTCACTCATGACAGCTGTCACCACGTACCTCTGACAGACTACTGTCACTCAACGTACATTCTGACAGACTACTGTCACTCAACGTACACTCTGACAGACTACTGTCACTCAACGTACCAACTTTCCACGTCCTGACAGACTACTGTCACTCAACGTACACTCTGACAACACTGTCACTCACGTCACTCGACGACTACTGCACTCAAGGCCAGGCGACCCTAGGCGCCTCTGTGCGATTGTCTTAATATTGGTAGAATTACCGACAATATGTTAAGTAAAAGGTCACAAGTGCAACTAATGTGACATTTTATTGTGGCAACGTTTCGCTCTCCAGGAGCTTTATCAAGCCGTTACAAACTATGTATACATGGACACACAGGGTATATATAGGCTTAGAGTGAGGTGTAATATTAGTGGTAGTGGTAGTAATATTAGTTGTAGTAGTAATACAATATGGTAGAATAATCAACTTGCACATGAGTAAAAGATAACAAAAACTATTACCTGGGTAGCATAAAAATAGGTTAGACAAATATTGGCGGTTGGATTTGAGAAGGTCTGTATCAGTGTTTCTCCTCTGTAATGAGCTTGTGTAGTATAAGCAGCAGAGACTATGTGATGGCAGGGGCTGCCCTTGTTTTGTTTAATTGTGTTAGAAACAGCGATTAATGCTGCTTCAAGGTACTTGCGTTTGCCGAAATTGGGTTCTTTGATCACTAATCGGGCGTCCCTGAATTTCATGAGATGATTAGTGGAATTTCTGTGTTGTACGCAGGCGTTGTTCAGGTTATCGTTCCTACATGCATTAATGTGTTCATTGAGGCGTCTTACGAGGTTTCTTGCTGTTTCACCTACATAAATCCTGTCACAGCCTCCACAGGGTATTGTGTAAACCCCTGCGTTGACTGGTTCATGGTGCTTGGATTTTGTCCTGGTTAGATCATTTATTGAGTTGCTGGATGCGATGGCGACTCTAGTGTTAGATTGTCCTAGTACTTTGGCTGTTGGGAAGAATCATAACTTTGTTAGGAGTGGTGTTGATCAACCAGGCTGTAGCTGTTCTTTGCATGCACTCTCATATGTCACGGGCGATGAGGATTTAAATGCTGCAGGTAAGAGTGAAGCAGGAGGGATTATTACTTGAAGAGTATTAGTGTGGGCGGCGGGGTGTGGGCGGCAAGGAATGGGTTTGTCCAATAGAGAAGTGATGGATGGCAGGAGTGGAGATAAATAAGTGGAAAGGGTCGAGTGTTAGATAACCCAGACGACCAGTACACACACACACACACACACACACACACACACACACACACACAAGGCTGTTGGAGCAGGGAGAAGTGAACCTAGTAGCGACCAGCGAAGAGGCGGGGCCAAGAGCTGTGAATCGACCCCTGCGACCACACATAGGTGAGTACACACAAAAATCCACACGTTCTCTCTCCCTCTCTCATGTATTCAATTACCTTTTCTTCCTCGATGAATACCTCAGTGATTCACATGTGCCTTGAACCAAGTGTGTGTGTGTGTGTGTGTGTGTGTGTGTGTGTGTGTGTGTGTGTGTGTGTGTGTGTGCGCGCGCGCACTAGTGCTTGGGCGCTCTTTCCTTCAGCCTCATTAACTCGTTCCTTAATAAGTCAGACACATCAACAACACCTAGGTATATGGACACCTAGCTGTTTCTTATGTGTCACCCTTATCTATGTGTCAGTGTTGCATAATTAGTGGCACTTGCTTGGCACTGCAACACGAACGATATCTTGGTACAGAGGCCATTTACCTAGTATAGGCCAGTAGGCCTTCTGTAGTGTTCCTCCATTCTTATGTTAATTTCGTTGCCCAACCACCAGTCAGGTGTTGATCAGCCTGGAGTGTCGGTCTGTGCCAGGGCCGCGGGGGCGGTGACCCCCCCCCTCGGAACCATCCTTCGGGTATATTAAGTTCGACATGATTCCCACGTTCATTTTGAGAGTTTGTGACGTTCTGTTTGTTTTTTTAACGTTCAGTTAACTTTAACTTTCTCACTAAGTTTTACACGTTCTACACGAGGTTCCACACGTGAATTTTTGAACGTTGGCGCGAGGTTCTACTAGTTAGTTTTTGAACTATCACATAAAGTTTCACACGTTTATTTTTTAACGTTCCGTGCATTTATTTCTGAACGTTCACGTGAGGCTTCACACGTTCATCTTTAACGTTCAGGAGAGGCTCCATCTTCAAGTAATTCATCATCATCGCCCTTCAAAGTTTGTTTCCCGCCTCGTGTATATAATGGAAGTTTGATTTTTACGACAAGAAGCAATTTTCGATGCTTAAATAAATTTCGGTAAAGAGACTCTAATAAGATGGACAAGAGGAGGGTGGGGGATGGTGGAGAGGGTGGGGGTTGATGGAGAGGGTGGGTTGATGGAGAGGGTGGGGTTGGTGGAGAGGGTGGGGGTTGGTGGAGAGGGTGGGGGTTGGTGGAGAGGGAGGGGGTGGAGAGGGTGGGGTTGGTGGAGAGGGTGGGGTTGGTGAGAGGGGGTTGGTGGAGAGGGTGGGGGTTGATGGAGAGGGTGGGGTTGGTGGAGAGGGTGGGGGTTGGTGGAGAGGGTGGGGGTTGGTGGAGAGGGGGTTGGTGGAGAGGGGGTTGGTGGAGAGGGAGGGGTGGAGAGGGTGGGGGTTGGTGGAGAGGGTGGGGGTTGGTGGAGAGGGTGGGGGTTGATGGAGAGGGTGGTGGGTTGGTGGAGAGGGTGGGGGTTGGTGGAGAGGGTGGGGTTGGTGGAGAGGGGGTTGGTGGAGAGGGGGTGGAGAGGGGGTTGGTGGAGAGGGGGTTGGTGGAGAGGGGGGGTTGTGGAGAGGGTGGGGGGTTGGTGGAGAGGGTGGGGTTGGTGGAGAGGGTGGGGGTTGGTGGAGAGGGTGGGTGTTGGTGGAGAGGGTGGGTGTTGGTGGAGAGGGTGGGGGTTGGTGGAGAGGTGGGGGTTGGTGGAGAGGGTGGGTGTTGGTGGAGAGGGTGGGGTTGGTGGAGAGGGTGGGGTTGGTGGAGAGGTGGGGTTGGTGAGAGGGTGGGGGTTGGTGGAGAGGGTGGGGGGTTGGTGGAGAGGGTGGGGGTTGGTGGAGAGGGTGGGTGTTGGTGGAGAGGGTGGGGGTTGGTGGAGAGGGTGGGGTTGGTGGAGAGGGTGGGGGTTGGTGGAGAGGGTGGGGGGTTGGTGGAGTGAAGGTTGTTGGAGAGGAGAGTTGGGGCTGATCTTTGTATGGGGGTGAAACATGGACTTTGTATGGGTGATAACGTATGGTCTTTATATGGGGGTGAAATATAGTGTTTACAATTTTTTTGGTCATAATTGAGAGGGTGACTTCATAATTTTCAACATTAATTATTAATAAGCCCAGCGTGCTTAGCCAACATTCGAGATTAACATTTTTTTTTTTTTGCATTTTCAGCTTATCTGGATGTTTCTTTAAGCATGAATGCCACAGAGATGTAATCTATTCAGGCATATACTAGTATGTAACAAATGCATTTCCATAAATCTGGATACTTGAATCTGAATTTAATCCTTAGAATTAACAGTCAAGTCAAGCACTGTCCCCTCTGATCAGTCTCCCGATTTATTTATCATGTAACATTTTATTCTGATTTTTTTTCAATTTTTTTTCCTACGCTATATTTTCTATAATCTCAAAATACGGTAAATAATTTTATATAAGGCTTCTCTTCCACATTACCATCCATTTTAAATTAAACATTTCCCTTTTCCTACTAAGACACATTATCAATATCACATAAGACACATTATCAATATTAAGTAAGACACATTATCAATATCACATAAGACACATTATCAATATCACATAAGACACATTATCAATATCACATAAGACACATTATCAATATCACATAAGACACATTATCAATATCACATAAGACACATTATCAATATCACATAAGACACATTATCAATATCACATAAGACACATTATCAATATCACATAAGACACATTATCAATATCACATAAGACACATTATCATATATCTACAAAAAGACACATTATCAATATCACATAAGACACATTATCAATATCACATAAGACACATTATCAATATCACATAAGACACATTATCAATATCACATAAGACACATTATCAATATCACACAGAAATCTTTCTTCATTGTCGGTATCACTAATTTCGCTGTTACCTTTGTATCGTCAGTAAATATTCCATGTTTATCCTTTACTTACTCATTGACATTAAAACAACACAGGTGCCAAGAGAGAGCCTTGTGGCACTCCACTAGCAGCCTCCTTCAAGGATGAATGGCATCCTCTTACCACTTCATATCTTCGTTCCTTTCAGATATTTCCTTATACATCATTGCTGTCTCTACATATATATTTATTTTCTTTCCAATTTTAATAGTAACTTATTACTGTACGAGTAACCCAGTTAGGAAGCAGTTGCAATTGATGTTGTCTTGTCTAAAAGTTCACAATGCAAGAGGTTAGAAATGCTATGTAAGTTCATATGAAATTTATTAACTAAAATGATGCATTTTCGTAAAAAAATCTATTAGAACTACTCGACCTAGTGGGTTAAATACACTAGTACTCTCTTCAGGAAGATCTGAGGATCAGATACAAGGACAGTTTTCGACGAGTCGTAAGAGTTTTAAGAATCACTTATTTCCTAGGCTTTTTAATCTTTTTTAAAAAGACTTAAATATCTAAATAAATGTTGAATTCTTTTATAAAAAGAGGTATTACTAACACATTCTAAAGTGAAATAATCGTCAAAAATATTTCAATTGTGTAATAATCGTATGCAAGAAAAACTAATGCCAATGCTTCTAGGGTTGGATTCACCTGTATTCGACTAAAGAAGCCTTTTGTGTAGGCGAAGAGTTTTGAATATAGATACTTAATGATGCAAATGTTTTATTGATCATCAGGTCTTCTGGCCTCAGCCACGTCCTCCCCAGCACTAGCACCTCTCTTCACACAACCTCTCAACAACAACAACAACAAAAAAACCATTTATCCTCTAACAGGATAAACGAGGCTTCTGTGACACTCCCATCGAAGGAACCCACAACTTTAGAAGCTAGAATAAGTCTAGGGCTCTGAAATTAGCTTCTTCAGTCCACCTCGGCATGAAGCTGCGTCATACAGTAGCTTGTAATATCTTCTGTTATCTATATTTTCCATGCACTTCTCTTTATTATTCCTTTACCAGTTCTGTTTCACTCTCTCCTTTATCCTCTCACTCTTTCCCCCCACATCTCCCCACTCCCCTATCCCCTCTCTGCTCCATCCTTCACACAAGCACACTCCTATCCGTCAGCTGAACAAAAATTCCATCTATCCACTCGTTTCCATTTTGCCTTTGTTATTTAATCTTCACTGATTGAACACGATCCCCCGCTATCCATTTACCCCAATCCCTGCGCTAAACCCGAAGGGAATTATACAGTGCTGGAGGAATAGAAAGAAGTCAGCTTTATCCAAGGAGGGAGAGGGTAGCTTCAATTCCTAGGATCAAGGGCCCTTGACCATCATGAACCCTTGAAGGTTGGAAGATTGGAATCACTCTCTAAATGAACAACTCTGAACACTTCACAAACAGAAACTATTGATATTAAATGTTCAGATTAATATGTATTTTTTGTCAATCTCATGTTTCCACACACCCTAAACCTTTTCTGTCTCCTTCCTACCTCTCTCTCTCTCTCTCTCTTTTCCCCTCTTGTTTCACTTCTCTCCTTTCTCTCCCTCTCGCTCTATCGACCCTACTCTTCCCTTTGCCTGCTTTCCTCTCTCTTCCCTTTCACGTTTCTCTCCACCACCTTCACTGGCACATCGCTCATATCCCATGCAGCCCCTTCTGGATGAACAATTCTGAAGGTTAACTGGACGCTGTACCACCTTCCTTCTCCTCGCCTGCCAGATGGATCACCAACACTGACTGGTCAGAGACCCAGCTGCCATTAGTGGAAAGTCGTACCAAAACCGCTGTTAATAAATAAGCAGAAGAATGTACTTGGATTCGAACCGTGGTTCTTATATATAGCAGGACCAACGCTGGTACTATTTAATTACTGAGGTTTTGGGACTATATGGCTATGAGGGGTATAAGAATAGATGTTCTTTGAAAGCTCGAGATGTGAGATGCAGCATCAGTGTCATAGTTGATACTGTTGATTGAAACACATCACAGAAGTGCCGTTTGTAAGATTATTCTATTGTAAACTCTGTAGCTGAGTGATAACAGCATTGCGCCTGCTATATGTAAGAACCACGGTTCAAATCCCTGTCCAAACTTTTGTTTATTCATGCGGAGACAGACAGACACAGACACACACACGGGGCCAGGAGCTAAGAATCGACCCGTGCAAATACAACTAGGTGAGTACACACACACACAGACACACGTCCACAATTAAACGAGTACAAGTGTTTCTTTACACAGACACACACACACACACACACATATATACAACAGGCCTAGTATCTAAACGACATGTGCCTAAGACAAAATGGTAACTAACACACACACACACACACACACACACACACACACACACACACACACACACAGTCACTGTACTAGAGCTGATTTCAATCTTCTCAATGCACACAGATATTTCTACTTAACAGGAGCTTGCTAGGTCAAAAAAAAAAAAGTGGAGGCATCTCATCACCGACGAACACACGACGTAATGTGGAAGTCCTTTAATGCTGAACATAACTCCCTGCAGAGGAAACTAGGCTCAGCATAAAATTTTCCGAGAATTAGGGGCATTTCCTTTTGATTTTTGACAGATTATTTCCTTGAAGAAAACATTGAATATTAAACCACTTGAGTATTCTTGTAAATCACATCGAGGGGAAAAAATCATCATGGTTGCCTTGAAACATAATTGCTTGAAATAATTCTGCTCGGTGAATTTCTTCGTCTGGTTGAGATTGATAGCGAGTTGAGGTGACAGCTTCCTGTCTTTTGGAAGCTTTACGTAGACGAGCCTTGAAACGGGATTTATATTTGTATTTATTTACTTTTTCTCCCAAGAGTTTGTGAAAGTATCTTTACTTCTGGAAGTTTTCAAATGCTCCTGCTCCATCATCTTGGCAGTGAGAATGCTCCATCATCTTCGAAGTGAGCATGTCGGGCACAGTGATATCTGACCCTGCTGTGGTTTTTCTTCAGAAAAGAACTATAGTCTATCACCTCGTGAAGCAGTAGGTGGTCCTAAATCTTTCGAAGATTCTTTTTATTCTGTATACATAATTGCCTCGTAATATTTCAAAACTGAAACAACCTCTGCAGAACGAGGGGGAAGATGGGCTTCAACTTACTAGGTGCAAATGGAACATCAATGACAATATCAACCTCTTCTAAGTTCAGGTTTACATAAAGGTGTTTGGAGTTTAAATGAACAAAACAATATGGCATGTTCTTGAGCATTGACGAGTGCATCCCTGACCAATAAAACATTCTTCATTACTTTTAATGTAATCAGGTGTGCGTCCTCCACAACGTATATATATTTAGCCAGTAATTGGATTACCATTACACCAGCTTTGACATCCTTAGTGTTTTCCAGACATATTACCTGCACAATCTAAGGTCTGAGCTTTCGGGTTTTGGAATATTTGCAATCTTTTGAAAATGTCTTGTATTATCCTATAAAATGATTCACTGGTTGTTAATGCTAAATGGTACAGGCCAATGAAATCCTCATATTTATATCCAAATGCATGTTGACTAACTCTTGCTCAAGGCCTTTGTAAATCTTGTGTTCCATCAGTAATGACATTAAACCAACCTCCTTTATTTGTCATTGTAAATATTTTACAAAAGAGGATTCCCCAGTATTTCCAGGATCTCATTATGTACCAACAAACCTGTAAAATCTATTTCTCGTGTCAACCAATTTTTCCAACATGTTATTTCAAGATTTTAAAATTCTCTTTCAAATCATCTTAGCTCCGAGTGCACAGCTTTTGTTTAGGTAAGTACTCTGTTGTTGACAACTTTGTGAAGAGCTCGCACATTTCCTTTGTTTATTTACATGCCTAGTTGCGCAACAACAATTTCTTATTTTCCTTTTTTTTTTGTGAAACATTTAAGATGACTTTCCTTTTTCTAAGTCTCGATAACTCAAGCTGGTTATCAGCTTGAGTTATCAGCCCACTTGGCTAAATTTGTGATTTTCAGCTGCGAGGCTTCCATACAAATCAAACAAAATATCACCTAAAATGTTGTATAGCGAAGCCAAAGATGAATCCACAACTACTTGAGATCCAACTTACGGTATCTGCTGCCTACTGTTTGAGTGAGAATTATGTCTCATACCCTGGTGGATGATAGGCTGCGACAGCTACTTCTGTGACGTGTATTTGTGTTTTTTTTGCATGCGTTTTCCAGTGATATTTTTTTCGGTAGTCCTGCTGATGCTCTTTTCTTCAAAATTATTCTTAATCAGCTTCATAGAGAAATTATGGATTTTCTTTCTTCAGTGGACTGTGAGAGATGAGGAGAGCAGGGAGACTGTGAATCTTGTTCTTTTAAGGCTGAGCCTGGCGTATTGCAAGGCGGTGAACCACTTCTAACTGTGCATATATAGCTGAATGTCGAGCTCTGTATATATTAATACACTATTCCACAAATTTTAGTGTAACTCTCCTTTTAAACGAATTCCACTGATTGCTATTTTCCAGCTGTCTTAAATCCGAATTCCACATGTTGCTAATAGGCTGTTAAAACCCATCTCTGTGTACCGGTAGTTTATTCATGGAACAATCATCTTACATTAAATCTACACGTATTAAAAATTTGCAAATCTGACCTTGAAAAAACTTGTATGAAAATGTGTTATTGTAGGGGAGACAGACTTCCCTTTCAATTTATATCGTAATTCCAAATCAGTTCAGAGTATGCATAAATAAAGTAATATAACGGTACAGTATTTTTATCTGATAAAATCGCCTAATGCACTAAAGTGCTGTAAGCTACAGAAGTTCAAAATCACCTTAGGATTTCTAAATTTTTTGTTCAAAATTCACCCTCGAGATTTGTGTGTTGGTGGAGGAGGGGGAAGTGGGTACATAATTTGTTATAAGTTTTCAGAAAATAGAGGTACAAAACATATTGTGTACACACCTACCCCCTCCGGCCCAGGAGTCTTTGCCACCTTGATTTCCAACAACCTGCAACATAAGGAAGGCAAGAATTACATCACAATAAATGTGGTACACATACTGCTACGTAATACCTCTCTACCGCTTGACACGGCAAATAGGTGACCTCAAGTACTTCACCTGACCTTCAACTGCATTCTCCACTATATACATACTGGGCCTTCTAGGTCTCTTGCGTCATCTGGAGTGACCAAAATCCCAGGACGGAAATATACCCAAAAAAGACGTTCTTAGTGTAGGCGTCGCTTCCTTTCATCTATAGTGTTTATATCTCCATACTTAAGTGATGTGACATGAAGGTGACGTACCATAAAGATCGTGAAGATCTATGTCTCAGTGATTTTCTCAGTGTTTCCGACACTTAAAATATATAGTTTTTATAACATAAAATAACCCTCACCTTTAGATCTTATTTAGCACCTAAAGTGGGTTATTCAGTCCTTTTATGTCAGCTTATATTTTTTTAAACCCGTGAGACACGCTAAAGTCGCGACAGAAACTAAAGAATGGAGTGAATCCACATTACAACAAGACGTTTGAAGAAATCTGTATACATTCTCCCTCCCCACCTCTCTCTCTCTCTCTCTCTCTCTCTCTATCATTATAGACAATTGGAATATGTTAGATTTGTGTTGGTTTGTTGGTGGTGGAGGAGACGATGGAAGAGACAGTGAAGAGGAGGAATATAAGGAATTGGAAGAGGAAGATGAGAACAAGGGAAAGGAATAGGAAGAGGAATGGGGAAAAGGGAGGAGGTGGTTTGTGAAAAGACAGAGAAAAAAGAAAAGGAGCAAGAAGAGAAAGACGAAAGGGATAAATGATAAGCGTAGAAAAAGAAAGGTTAGAAGAAAATTAAGAGGAAGGGAGGCAGAAGTTACCAAGGTGAGGGAGTTGCTCTTTCCACTCGCTCGCTCACTCACTCACTCACTCACCCACTCACTCAATTTGTTCACACACTTTGTCTCTCGTTTATTCCCTTTTCCTAACTCAGTTGCTTTCAAATTTCTTTGTTTTCACCCGTCCTCTCTCTCTCTCTCTTCACCTCGGCTCAGGAGTGGTGTGTAAGGCTGGTCTGGTGAGGCGAGCAAGGTCAGCCGGGTGCAAGCTGGACTGAGGATCGATCCCTTTCAAATGGAATATGTAACCTAGTTTTCCTCTCCCTTTCCCCTAGTCTCCCCCATCCCTCTCAGCTCAAGTTGATTGTGTGTGTGTGTTTGTGTGTGTGAGAGTAAGTGAGAGAGTAGCAGCAGGTGCATTCTGCTGCTACTTGCTTTTGCTTTCATATAACTTTCTTATTTTTCTGTGTGGGTCTCAATGCTCCCTCATGTGGCCCATTCCAGTATTTTGCCACTCTTCTAGTATCCTTCGTGCACTTCTTTCTTATTTCATATATATATATAACCTCTTGTCAACCCTGGTGTTAATGGTGAAAAATTTACCACATCTAGTCTCTCGCACCCTTTTCTGGTCTTAAAGGTGGTTATCGTATCTCTTGTAATGAGTCATGGAGGGCATTTTTAGTGCTTGATGCCTTTACAAGTAATGTTTTGTGAACTATATTGTTACTCGTCTTTGGTCTTTATGTATCACGTTTACATTTTATATTGCAATGTCTTTCATAAGCTGGCTTAGATTATCCTAGATTCTTCTCTTAGTTGTTTCTGTCTATGACTTTAATTGTCCTAACTTACGTTACTTCCAATAGAATATGATCACTTTTACATGTGTTACGTTATGGATTTCTATGTTTTCACAGCTGTAATTGCTCTTCATATTTGCTATGGATTTCTGCTACTAGAATTTCGACATTTATTCGTAACTGGACATTTTATCCATTTGAAGTGATTCTTTTTAACCAAAATTGTCACCAGGCCCTCCACTTTTCTTTCCAAAACTGTGTCTCCTCCAAACTAAAGCAGTTTCCCTGGTGTAGAATGTTTTATTTTCACTTTGCTTTCAGACTGGCTATGTCTGGCTGGTTTTTGTACACTGTTCCCCAGTTTTGGCTTTTCTAGAGATTTTTCTATCTATGAATATAAAAAAAAATCACGATTAAGTTTGTTTTCTTTTCCTTATTTCGGCCTTGTTCCTCTCTGTTCTGTTTTCTTGAAATATCGTCGGTCGACATAATACTGTATCATATGGTATTGTACCTTAAGGTACTGTACTGTACCTTATAGTACTATACTTTAAGGTTCTGTACCTTATAGTATTGTACCTTTTCCTTGCATAAAACAATTTTTTTTCTTACAGACAACAAAAATGCCATAATACCGAGACTGGAACAATACACAAATAACCCGCACATAGGAGGAACTTATGAGGACGTTTCGGTCCGATGCGGACCATTATCTAGTCTCTCACTAACACACGAAGATAAAGGAGTCAGTATATACACAAGAGGAGGGCAGGAACTGGACAAAGAGAAGAGGTAATGCCGGTAGTAGTAGTAGTGGTAGAAGGAAGGGAGAGTAGTGGTAGTGGTGTAAAACTGCCCTACCTTTACCAGGTGCAGATTCTGTTGTGTTGACAGTCTATCCTTTAAATAATCGGTATATCACTGTTAGTAAAACAGTCAAATTGGGTGACTGTTTTTCGAGCCTTTAAAAAAAACCCAGGTGCTGCATTATATTCCCACAGGAGAAATAAAATACTGTTATCGAAGATTTCCCATTTAATTCAAGTCATTCTCATGGCCAACTGAGACACATTGGTCTTGGCAAACATAAATATAGTGATTCAAATAGTGCAGAAAACAATGGGGCTTCATTTGTGCTCAGAATCATCCTGGAGACATAGAATCATCCTGGAGACATAGAATCATCCTGGAGACACAGAATCATCCTGGAGACACAGAATCATCCTGGAGACATAGAATCATCCCAGTTTATAAAATAAATGACGTAAACTTGAATGAAAAATAAAGAAATGTACTGACGTGAAAATTATTAAACAAAAATAAATATGTAATCAAACTAATGTGGAGGACGTTTCTCAGTGATTGGTATCAGTGTGAGAGATGTTCTCTCTCTCTCTCTCTCTCTCTCTCTCTCCCTTGTGGTCACTCTCACAGACACACACTTCACTTGCTCCCCTACTCTCAATCTCACTTCAATATGGCTTGAAATAAAGCTAAAGGCTTGATATCCACCTTTCCCTTTTCCTTTAAAAATAAAGTTGCACCTTTCTCACACACACACACACACACACACACACACACACACACACACACACACACACACTCACTCACTCACTCTTACCTATTAGTAGTTGCACAGGTCGAGTCTCGGTTCTTTGCCTTGCCTCTTCCCACTTATTTAGTTTACTCACTCCTAACTATCGTGTCCTATCTCATTCCTCTTCTTAAAACCATTATATGACATCTGCTACCGTTACTTCGTCTTTAGCTTCCAAATCTGCCCTCTTGTACTTGTTTTCCGCCTCTTGAACGCACTATTTCCTTCCACTTTATAGAATCTTCTAAGTATCTCGTTGCATACCTTTGCCCATTCTTTAGTTCCTAACATGCTTTGTTCAGTGCTGGTGCTGATACTCTTCGATTTTCCAAAAGTGCACTTACTGCAAAGGTTATTTAGTTGATATCTCCCTCTGGCAATATGCTCTACACTATGCTCACCCCTAGATCTTATAACCTGAGTGAGGTTTGCACCTTCTCTCCCCAGAGACTACAGTTTGTGGTCTTCTTAAACCCTTCCCCAATTTTCATACCCTTGCTTTTGCTAAAGTTAAATTCCAGTAGCCATTTGCCTAACCAATTCTGCAGATTTTCCAGGTCCATTTATAGCCTTTCCATTGTCCTCATCAGCTTTTGTTCACCTCATAAATTTTACATCAATAGTTTTAAAAAGAGAGATTCATCTGTCTCTGCTGTGAGCTTCAGATACTCATATAGGAGAAGCAGCACCAGTTTCAGTACTGAACCTTGCGGAACCACACTTGATAAACCTTCCTAGTCCCTCATCTCTTCTCCGGCAGTCACTCTTTCCTTCTCGGTAAGGTACTCTTTAATTGTCTGTACCACATTACCTGTTATTCCAGCTCGTTCTCAAAGCTTTTGCCCCAGATTCTCGTGAGCTACAATATCTAATACATTCTTGCAGTTCAGAAATACGCAATTCATCCATCCCTATCTCTCTCTCTCTCTCTCTCTCTCTCTCTCTCTCTCTCTCTCTCTCTCTCTCTCTCTCTCTCTCTCTCTCCTGACTTACTTCAGCTACTTTATAATTGAATCACAGCGGGCGTGTGTATGTATGTGTGTGTGTACTCCCATGTGTGTCTCATCTTCGTCTACGCCCTGAAACCCATGAATTTCAGGTGCGGTAAATCCTAGCCTTGATTACCCTGGACAGGTTGACGCTACGCCACGCCAGACAATGTAATCTTACGGAGGGGGGAGGGAAGAGAGGGAGGGAAGGAGGGAGAGGGAGGGAAAGGAGGAACAGGAAGGCAGGTTGAAGGAAGTTAGGATGATTTTAGAGGAACAGAGAAGGTAGAGACGAGAAACTAGGGAAACATTCTGGAAAAGAAATGAGGGAATAGAAGGGAAGGTAAAAATAGGTAGAGGGGAGGAAAGGGGAAAATAAATAAGGAGGGAAGGAAAGAAGCTGGATAAAGGAAGGGGGAAGCTAGAATCAGATGGAAAGAGGGAAAGGAGAATGATAAAGCGAGATAAGTGGAAGGGTGAAATGTAGAGTGGAAGGGATGTTTAGAAAGGTGTGAGAAGGGAAGTGATGGAAGAGGAGGAGATTGTAGAGGAGATGAGGGAAAGAAAGAGAGAGAGAGAGGAGAAAGTCGAGGAGGAGGAGGAGGTAGTGAGTGAAAGGTGGAGAAAGAGAAGACATAGGAGGAAGAGAGGAGAATATAAGTGAAAGGGTGGTAAATGGGATAGGGAGGGATAGAAAAAATAATGAGTAAGGACGAAGGGAGAGGAAAAAATGTGAGGAAAAAAATGTTAAAAGAAATTGAGAAACGTGGAATAAAAAGAAATAAGATGTAAGAGAGGAAGATAAGAGGAGGAAAATAACCACAATCACAACCATCACCACTACCACCACCACCATTACTACACTACCACCACCACCACTACTACCACCACCATTACTACACAACCACCACCATTACAACACAACCACCACCACCACTACTACCACCACCATTACTACACAACCACCACCACCACTACTACCACCACCATTACTACACTACCACCACCACCACTACTACCACCACCATTACTACACTACCACCACCACCACTACTACCACCACCATTACTACACTACCACCACCACCACTACTACCACCACCATTACTACACTACCACCACCACCACTACTACCACCACCATTACTACACTACCACCATTACTACACTACCACCATTACTACACTACCACCACCACCACTACTACCACCACCACTACTACCACCACCACCACTACTACCACCACCACTACTACCACCACCATTACTACACTACCACCACCACTACTACCACTACCACCACTACTACCACCACCACTACTACCACCACCATTACTACACTACCACCACCACTACTACCACCACCATTACTACACTACCACCACCTACTACCACCACCATTACTACACTACCACCACACACTACCACCACCATACTACACACCACTACTACCACCACTTACTACACTACCACCACCACTACCACTCACCATACTACACTACCACCCCACTACCACCACCATACCACTACCATCACTACTACCACCAACTACTACCACCACCACCACTACCATCACTACTACCCCATACTCACCACCACACTACTACACACCACTCCTCACATCTCCCACCACCATCCAATAACCTACCACCACCACCCTACCACAGTCAGCACCACCACCATTACCCCCACCACCACTATCAATCACCCCTCCTCTCTACCACCATCGCCGCCTCTGTCGGTAATTATCTTGATTATCTCAGCTTGATTACTCCACAGTTGATTATTCTGGAGTTGATTATCTGGCTCAGGTTGTTCACTATTTCCTGAGGTGAACAGAACAGATGCTGGTTATATAGAAGCTGAGGTGAACAGAACAGCAGACACTGGTTATATAGAAGCTAAGGTGAACACAGCAAACACTGGTTATATAGAAGCTGAAGTGAACACAGCAGACGCTGGTTATATAGAAGCTGAGGTGAACACAGCAGACGCTGGTTATATAGAAGCTGAGGTGAACACAGCAGACGCTGGTTATATAGAAGCTGAGGTGAACACAGCAGACGCTGGTTATATAGAAGCTGAGGTGAACACAGCAGACGCTGGTTATATAGAAGCTGAGGTGAACACAGCAGACGCTGGTTATATAAAAGCTGAAGTGAACACAGTAGACGCTGGTTGTATTGAAGCTGAGGTGAACATAGTAGACGCTGATTATATCAAGTGAACATTCTGGTGTTTCATAATTAATGGAAACATTACTAGGGTTAATAAGTTTATCTGAGTTGCGTTAGTCTGTCCAGCAATTGTCCATCTTCCTCTCTCTCTCTCTCTCTCTCTCTCTGCACTGTTTCTTCTCTTTCTTCAATTCCCCTCTCACCTGTTTTAACTATTCCTGCTGCCATCTCCTTTACCCTTTCCTTAATCAGCTTCTGTTTCCTCTTCAGCACCTTCAGATTCTCTTCCATCCTTCGTACCTTTGCCTCAGCAGCTAGATACAATAACCTCCTAGGATTCAGCTTACTTGTAACGAATCTTCAGTCGCTGGTGTTCCTGTGTATAAACAGCTCTACAGAACTGTGTGCGTGTGCGTGTGCGTGTGCGTGTGCGTGTGGTGTGTGTGTGTGTGTGTGTGTGTGTGTGTGTGTGTATTTGTATAATTATGTCGTGTGGGTTCGATTGATGGATTTAGTAATAAACACAAACGCACCTTGGCTTGGTAACTTACATATTAGTGGTAAAATATGGAGAGTACTCAGGCCTGACCTGTCGTCTCTTATACCCTGCTCTGGACTGAGATGCCCAGTGCCTGGAGGGCACGGAATCAAAGAGTTCATGACGTCAGTCATGCTAGGTCAGCATAATGACTCAGTAACGGTCAGTGATCACGTAGGGAGACGGTGACTCAGTAACGGTTATAACTGAAATACTACAGTACAGTACTACTGACAATTGTGTGTGTGTATGTTTGTATAAGTGTGTGTGTGTTCTTGTGTGTGACTGTGTTTTGTGTATGTACGTTTGTGTACGTGTGTACATGTTTGTATTCACCTATATGTGGTTGCAGGGGTCGATTCCCAGCTCCTTTCACATGTATGCATGCGTGTGTACAGGCGTGCGTGTGTACATTTAACAGACATACTGCAGTGTGTCATTTGTTTGTGCACTCTAATGATCTTACGAGAGGTCAGTCCCCACATACACACACAAACAATAGTGATTATAAAAGTTGTATTCTGCTTTTGTGTGCGCACGACAGTGACAGATTGTCTATATTCTTCAACCTTCAACCGAGGTCCTCTTCTGCAGATAACCTGCTGAAGAGGACCTCAATTAAATGTACATATAAACAACCTTTTCCTGACAAGTCTTCATCCAACGGATTTATTCCATTAGGCAATAAGAAATTTTTAAATGGCCTCATTAAGGCAGAGAGCTAAGATAAAAGGCAATCAAGCTCCGCCTCATCTAGAGAGCTACATCAGCATCTTGAACGTACTTGAGTGACTGCAGAATTATCATTGATGACATTTTAATTTTGGTGCCCAGTACCTAGAGGGAGGGGAAGGGGAGGGGGGTGTCACGTGATTTGTGACGTCATTTGTTTATATTGGAGAGGAACTGGGCGATACCAGTCCTCTGAGGACACACTTAAAAAACTGGTTGCTCTCTCTCGCTCGCTCTCTCTCTCTCTCTCTCTCTCTCTCTCTCTCTCTCTCTCTCTCTCTCTCTCTCTGGAGACATTATAACGACATACAAAATACTCGGGGATAGACCAAAAGGCGGTAAACGGGTACACAAGGGCCCGGCTGCGAGTATTTCTTCAGCCTAAGACGGGTCAGGAAGCAGAATGACCTGGTCATATTAACAGTAGCGGCAGGCGTGATAAGTAGCTTCAAGGATAGGTATGAAGAGGTCTGGATGGATTTAACCCTGCAAGTGGCAAGTTAAGAATGGCGACAGGGAGCCGAGACTCGACCCCCTGCAACTACAAACAAGTGAGTACAAACAGATGAGTGCAAAAAGACGAGAGAAAATTGGTGAGTAAAATAGGTGAAAGCCAATAAGTAAGTGCAACTAAAAGTGATCACCTTCACTGAGGTTTTGAACTGCCCGTCTCTGAACCCCGGATTATGAACTGCCCGTTTCTGAACCCCGGATTATGAACTGCCCGTCTCTGAATCCCGGATTTTGAACTGCCCGTCTCTGAATCCCGGATTTTGAACTGCCCGTCTCTGAATCCCGGATTATGAACTGCCCGTCTCTGAACCTCTTATTGTGAACTGCCTATCTCTGAACCCCATATTTTAACATCTATTAAATTATTAACCTCTAGATCACTCCACCCCATTGATAGAGTTACATCTTTTACTAAGCCCCATAAATCCTTCCCATTGAGGAACCCACCACCTTTCAATCTTATCTATTTATGCCTCCATTTATTTGATCCCCTAGTAACCCTATCCACTAATGGAGTGCCACCACCCTTTATCCCGTTAATCCTGACCATTAATGGGGTAGGATTTTACCGATTCCATTAACCCTATCGATTATCCACCCCCAAAAAATGAAAATTCACTTAGAAATTGAAGGTTAACTTAGAAAATTAACCTTCCACCCGCTATGTGATGTAACGAATTATCAGTCACATGACCGAGATTGTCAACTGGCTTTCCACGCCATGTGAGAACTGGCTTTCCACGCCATGTAAAATTAAGTTACTTATCTTTCAGTGGTTCCTGGGAGCTCTCAGATCTGGCCTCCTTGGTAGGAATGGTGTCAAGGTTTACTGAATGTGAGGAGAAGTAAGATTTATCTCTCGTCTTACGTGTTCATAAAAGAGACAAGGAAAGGTCAGCAATCCTGCCAGAGTGCAAAAATTTAACAGGTTTCCATTTTACACTCATTTGACAGGAGGGCAGTACCTCTCTGGATGGCAGCTGCCTACCCTTCTACTACTACTACTACTACTACTGCTGCTGCTGCTACTACTACTACTGCAGCTGCTACTACTACTACTACTGCTGCTGCTGCTGCTACTACTACTACTACTACTGCTGCTACTACTACCACCACTATTACTACCAACTACCTACTGTTAGGTAAAAAAAAAAGGGCTATGAATTTGTCCATTTTTTTCTAAATATTTATTTTATATATAAATGGTACTCTTACTGTAACTAAATTAATATTTCATTTCGAAATATTTCCATCTCGCCTATTAGTGGTTACGGGGGTCGAATCTCGACTCCTGACCCAGGAGTCTACTTGACTATCTATCTGAATGCCTGCTTCTCTGAATAACTGTCTACCTGCTTGTCTGCCATCTTGTCTGTCAAATCTAATTGTCTGCCTGTCTGCCTGTCTTCCTGTCTGCCACTTCTCTCTCTCTCCCCTGGTGTGTATCGAGCAGCTTCAAACGGGCTGGACTTAATAATGGTGTCTCTTGGGGGTGTTCAAGGAGGTGTGAGTGTTGTCCTGGGAGAGATGGGTCCTTCATGTGTGTGTGTAGTGAGGATGTAAGAAGGTCCTTCCTCTGTGTGTGTGTGTAGTGAGGATGTAGGAGGGTCCTTCCTCTGTGCGTAGTGAGGATGAAAGAGGTCCTTCCTGTGTGTGTGTAGTGAGGATGTAAGAGGGTCCTTCCTCTGTGTGTGTGTGTAGTGAGGATGTAGGAGGGTCCTTTCTCTGTGCGTAGTGAGGATGAAAGAGGTCCTTCCTGTGTGTGTGTGTGTGTGTGTGGTCTGAGGGGTGCTCACGTTCCAATCTGATTTCTACTCCTGTCTCTTTCCCTCTCTCTGTTTCTGTATCGGTCTCCCCCTCTCTTGTTTATGTTGCTGTCTCTGTTTCCGTCTTTCTCTGTCTCTATCTGTCTGTGTGTAAGTCTCTGTCTCCGTCTCTGTCTCTCTCTTTGTCTATATGTCTCTTTCTATTTCCTCCAACCGACCGACCGAAGAAAACTAATCGTATGTCATGATGTGGAAAAAACCACTTATGTACAGTTCTGGACATTTATTAAAGGAAACGTTTCGCCCCAAGTGGCTTCTTCAGTCCAAATACAGAGATAACTAGAAAACGAGTTTATATAGTGGCAGGAGTCAGGCAGAAAGCCGCGAGGGTGGTAGTAGTAGTAGTAGTAGTTGTAGTAGAACTGTGGTGAGATGGATTGGGTTTGAGGAGGACTTGTCAATATCACTTTACAGCCGTCTCCAGAATAGGTAATATTCTGTTGATTAGCAATTTGTATAGTGTAACTTCCGGACTTCTGATGGATAGTGTTACTGACAGTAATTAGGGCAGCCTCTATACATTTTCGGTGTTTTAAATCTTCTTCCTTAATGACTAATCTAGGCTCGCTGAATTTCATTAGGTGTCCGACAACGTCCCTGTGTTGAACACGCGCACGTAGAAGATCGTTCTTGGAGGTTGGTTTACTGTAGACTTTAAAAGAAAGTGTCATGACAAATGTCCTTTAAATCAGAACTTTGATAATGCTGTTATGTCGCTACAATGAACAAATAAGCAGTAATATTTACAATGACTTACCCAAGTGTTCTTCACGCACCATCATTTACAATACAATGTGAATGTTTTTGTGAACAGTTCTACTTTATAATTGGATGAAAAATCCACAGTATCGTTCAGATAACAAAACCAACAATGTTGCACTTGCAAATGCAGAACAATACTGACTTAAATGCATCTCATTACGTATAATAGTGGCCTGGGGGGAAAAGGCCGGGAGGTACAGTGTTAGTGGGGAGGAGCTTGCAGGATAGTCGTATTTATTGCACACAAATCACACACAGACGTGATAGCAACCAAAACAAAATCCTACAAGAATATTTGCAAGAGAGGCGCTAGTAAACAGAACAATTTTAACTGATGGTCTATGTACCTTCAATAGTCTGGATACATGTGCAACATTTGGGTATCTTAATTGTGGAAACGTTTCGCCACACAGTGGCTTCATCAGTCCAATGCAAAGGAGGGTGAGGATCAGGAGGAGTTTGAGGTAATCAGTCCCTCAGCCAGGGAGTCGAGGTAATCAGTCCATCAATCTTGATAAGAATACAGCATAGGCGCGAATAATTGGCTTATATACTGCAGACAGTGTAGATGAAGCAGTCGCAGGCAGTGTTACCTTGGACAAATCCACAGGTGTAAAGATTTATGTGGGTTTTCGTGGACAATACTAAACTCAGCCTCAAAATTACCCAGAGTAGAACACGCTGATAAACCATTAGTCAGATATCAATGAAAAGAAAAGGAACGAACCAAGAACGTATCTAGATCAATTCACGGAACTGAGGGAGAGGGTGGAATGTCTGGGAATATGTGTGTGTGTGTGTGTGTGTGTGTGTGTGTGTGTGTGTGTGTGTATCAGATGATCTTGCAGAGTAAATGTGGCCACTTCCAGGAAACCAGAGAAACTTCGTCAGTGATATCAATTATTGAAGGCCATGTGAGGCTTAGAATATTGTAAAGGGGCATCATGTTTCAAGTTATGTGAGATAGCCGCCAACACCACCACCACAAAACATCACCACCACAAAACATCACCACCACAAAACATCACCACCACTACCAAATCCTTCACATCCTTATGACACTTCACTAACACTCCTACACATCCTGATGTCAGTCCAGCAGCACACTCCTACACATCCTGATGTCACTAACACATCTCATCCAGGAGGTGACTCTCCCAAACACCTGTTAAAAGCACAACGCTGACATAACATAGAGTCAATCAAGAGACAGGGGAACAGAATTCCGATTGCAATTGCAGCTTATCCGGCTTGCGTCCCCGGTTTAGCTTAGGTAATGTTAGGTTAGGTTATACTAGGTTAGGTTAGGTTTGCTTAGGATCGGCTAGGAGAAGCTAGCTTGAATGATGCTCACAGACAACGAATAATACCCGAGATGAAAACAAATGCTGTAGAGATCTTCCGGGGATGAGAACTACGGTACAGCATCACGGTAAATGGATACAGCATCTGACCCACACTTTCCACCTAGTAATGATTACAGTTATCATCGCCCATGCGATCCGGTCTCAAAACAACTCAACTGTTATCTCAGGGTCGTTGCAATAATGGAATGATATATCGAAAGAAATGAGGAACTGAACACGAGATCTAAGTCTGAGGGACTGATTACCTCATATCTCTGGCTGGCGAAACGTCTTCAAATAAAGAAACCATAGTGTTTAACAGATGTCTAATTTAGTTATCTAAGGGCATTCGTTATCCGCTACAACCAGCTATCTGAGTGTTTCATAGCTAACTTGTTTTTATTTCCTCATATCTCAGGTTTTAGACAACAAAGTGGGCTATGCAATTAAGTCAGTATATGCTTACCCCAAACACCTTACACTAACTTGTATTTATACAGATATTTTTTGGGGAGGACTGTGTGCATATATTCTATTTAAATTATCATTACTATTACTACTGTTGCTACTGCTACTACCACTGTTGCTACAACTACTGCTGATGCTACTACTACTACTACTGCTACCACTGCTACCACTACTACTGCAACTATTACTACTACTACTAATAATATTGATGTTGTAAATAAAAATTTATTATTATTATTATATTCCTTTGCATCATTTTCTTATTTTCCTCTCGTGACCACAACACTCAATTCTTCTGCTAAAATATTTGAGTGTGCGATAAAGCGTCTACGTGTGGCCATAAACACAATATATAAGGCAATATTCCTATGTATATGATATTATACATTGCGGTAAATTCCCTCCTACGGCAACCCTATTTGCCTTCGATCACAACTGGGAAAAAAAAATATCTTGACATTAAACTGAGGTGATATTGAGTGTACGCTTCTAGGGTGCTTATTTACGCTTCTGTGGTACTTATTTAGCTTTTGTGGTTAGTTATTTACGCTTTTATGGTAGTTATTTACGCTTTTATGTTATTTACGTTTTTATAGTAGTTATTTACGTTTTTATGGTTATTTGAGCTTTAATGGCATTTACACTTCTATGGTGGTTATTTACGCTTTTATCGTATTTGCGCCTTTGTGGGAGTTATTTATGTTTTTATGATAGTTATTTACGCTTCTAATGTTGTTATTTTGTGTCTCGTTATGTGGTTTAATAGCACAGTGAAGGGCTACTGTGGTGATACGCTTCTCGCAACTCGTATTTAAGATTTTATTAAGGAAAAAAAATGTTTGTTAGGCTGAAGAAGACCTCAGTATGAAGACGAAATATGCAGTGTTGCTATCATTCGCATTTTTATCCTCACACGAACGCAAGCGCGCGCGCACTACGATAAACACACATACTACACACACACACTCACACACACTCACACACACTGCAAAGGTTTGCAACAAGACTAGTTCCAGAGCTAAGGGGAATGTTCTACGAAGAAAGGTTAAGGGAAATCGGCCTGACGACACTGGAGGACAGGAGGGTTAGGGGTGACATAACGACATATAAAATACTGCGAAGAATTGACAAGGTGGACAGAGACAGGATGTTCCAGAGAGGGGACACAGAAACAAGGGGTCACAATTGAAAGTTGAAGACTCAAATGAGTCAAAGGGATGTTAGGAAGTATTTCTTCAGTCAGAGTTGTCAGGAAGTGGAGGCAGGAACCATACATAGTTTTAAGACGAGGTTTGATAAAGCTCATGGAGCAGGGAGAGAGAGAGAGGACCCAATATTAATCAGTGAAGAGGCGGGGCCAGGAGCTATGACTCGACCCCTGCAACCACAAACAGATGAGTACACAGACACAGAAGGGGGTTAGAGAGAGATACACTTGAGAGTGCACTCTCTTAAAGAGATGCTAAATATATTCTAGAGAGAAGAGAGAGAGAGAGAGAGCCTGGCGGTAGCGTGTGAGGAGGCACTACACCACTCAGAAGTGTGTTGCTTCGCTACCCACAACCCTCACCACAATGTATGTCCCACATAAACTTGCATGCCTGAGTCTGTGTATATATCGGAAAAAAACTACAGTGGAAACAAGAGGGGGGATTGGGTGGGCGTGGGGGTGGCTGCTTAGGTGGGCGTGTGGGTGGCTGCTTAGGTGGGCGTGGGGGTGGTGGGTTGGGGTTAGTGGGGGAGTTATTATTGTTAAAAATGACAAAAATACGAGGAGAAGGAACGGTGCCTTTCTAAAGTTGTTCTCGACTGTGTTTTGTTGAGGGTTGAGCTACAGTTTCTGTACCTCAACTATATAAACAAAAACGAGTGTAAATTGCTTTGATTTGGAGGGAGTTCAGTTCACAGGTTATGTCCCTCCAGATTTTCCTGGTATGTTACGCTCTGTCATACATAAAATACACACATCTTATAATTTATATATATATACACCATTACACATCTTAAAAGTATATACACACTTGCGTTGCCTCTCGTTGTACATAACGTATCGCTAGAATCGCCTAGCAGGTCACTGAAATATTCAGGACTAATCGCTAAACAGGCACAATGAAATTGCCGAGGATCGAACCGAGATCCCTCTGAGAATCCCTGAATAGCCAGAGTGATCCACTGGAGCACAGGACCAACCATGCAGCAGCGACACGAAGTTCAGGCCAGAGGAAGCTCAGAAGAACTGAAGTGCATACCTATTACACTACAACTTCAACCTAAAAGTGAATTTTGTGTGTGTGTGTGTGTTTTCATAAATTAAACACACACACACACACACACACACATACACACGCATTCAAAATTTTCTGTGTATACGTGGAAGTCACTACGTAAGAAAGCTTGGTGTCGTAAATTCAGGGATTCCTCTTAAGAGCAACACGTTTTAGAGGATCAAGGGAGTGAACTGTGTTGATTACACCAGCTTAATGTGGACACCGGAGGTGTTAGCCAGGTGCAATTGTCGATGTTAATAATAATATTATTATTGCTATTATTTCGTTTTTCTTTTTAGGTCACCCTGGCTGATCAGACCCTGATCCACTATGAGACCTGGTCTCAGACCGGGCCGCGGGGGCGTTGACCCCCGAAACCCTCTCCAGGTAAACCCAGCCTCGGTGGGATACACCTAGGTGATTACACCTAGATGACAAGTGATTGCAACTAGGTGATAACTAGGTGTACCTGATTACAATTAGGTGAGTAAAATTATGTGGATAAACAACTAAGGATGAGTAAACTACTAGATGAATACGAGTACAGCTTTGTACACAGCTAGGGAGAGTACAGTTAAGAGAGAACACAGCTAGTGTGAGTATACAGCGAGGGTACAGCTAGGCGAGTACACAGCTAGTAAACATCTAGGCGAGTAAACAGCACAAAAGGGGAGAGTACAGCTAGGTGAGTACATTCAGGTAAGTACACGATCATGTGTATACGCAGCAGTATTACCGGGAACACCAGAATGATCTCCGTGCAGTGCGTAACCCAGTTTTAATGTACCTGCTGATACCGAGGGGAAAAAGGGGGTAACGAGTACATTTTTTGTATTTTAAGGTGATAAAACGTAGTTTTCTCCCACATACTTTCTGTCTGCAGCCATAAACAAGTGCTTACACACACACACACACACACACACACACACACACACACACAAAATAATCATGTAGTTGAATTGACACGATTAAGACAAGGAAGGAATTTTCAACAGTGAGTAAGCCACTGGGCCAGCTGCCTAAAATAAAATTTGTCGACGTACACGCGTCAGGAAACAATTGTCCCATTTCCTGGTGAATCTTACCTAACCTAACCAGTAAACACTTGTCCTATTTCCTGACGAGTCTTACATAACCAGGAAACACTTGTCCTGTTTCCTGACGAGTCTTAACCAACCTAAACATGATCTTCGTACTGGAATCTATTATGGAAACTATGAATGTTCTCAAGAAATTTAATGGTAAGTGAGTCCCAGTTGTCGAGCTGACTAGATGCTCCCTACCTCCTTTTTCTTGTTTCTTCTCTCATTCTTCCTCCTCCTCCTTCTCCTCCTCCTCCAGTTTTTCCTCCTTTTCTTACCATTCCTCCTCTCCTCCTGCTCCTTTCTCCCCTTCTGTCAATTCTGTGGAATTATTGGAAATCTTTGTAACGTCTGTATCGGAGTAGGTCTGCCTCACACACTCCAACTAATTCTTTTTATAAAGTCTTTTTTTTACCTTTCAAGAGCTGTCATAGGCAAATATTCAACATCTTCCACAGACGTTCTTGGAAATTATGACTGAGAATTTATATATTTTAAACGCTTTTAATGGCTTTATATATATATATATATATATATTATATATATATATATATATATATATATATATATATATATATATATATATATATATATATATATTTATATATATATACACACACACACACATTGTGTGTGCTTGTGTGTACGTCGATATATATTTCTTTATATAACTGTGTATGTTTTTAAGTGCAGTCATGTTTGGATATGTGCATACAGTAGCACAAGCAGTAATAGCAACAGCAGCAGCAACCTGGTTCCAGAAAATACCAGGAGTCCCCTACTAGTATCTGAAGACACCAGGAGCGCTCTTAATGATACTTGAGGATACTGGAAGCGTTGCTGATGGTACCCGAGGATACCACGAGCATTCATAATGGTACCTGGTGTTGCTAGTGGTGGCTGACGATACCAGAGGCCTTAATGGTTGAAGACCACCCAGGCGATACACTGAAGAGATGTGTTGGTCGCTGAGGACATTCAGGTTACGGTGGGCTGACGTTACGGTGGGCTGACGTTACGGTGGGTTGACGTTACGTGGGCTGACGACTGTCAACAAAGTCAGTGAGGAGACGCTCTCTCTCTCTCTAACTCCACATCAAAGGCAGACTTGAGGAGCCGGCACGCCCTTGACAGAGACCAGCCTGGCGGAAGACCTGGTAAGGGAATCTGGCGATTCAGGGCAGAAGCAGGGAGATCCAGAGTGTAGGGAGTGGCAGGGTACAGGAGAGACAAAGTGCAGGTCAGAATGCATGCGAGGAGTGGTCAGAACACAGGATCGTCAGCATGGTAGAAGAGCAATGCATAAATAAGTGTTGCTCAGGAAGAGGACCGTGTTGAGAGGCCCAAGAAGCAGTAAAGAGCACAATACAGGTGAGAGGACAGAGTGCTCAAATATGCAGTGAGTCGCGTAGTGTAGGTGAGAAGGCTGAGTGGAAGCTCAAACATACATGGACGAGCACAATACCAGCGAGAGGACAGAGTGGGAGGACAATACCAGCGAGAGGACGGAGTGGGAGGACAATACCAGCGAGAGGACAGAGTGGGAGCACAATACCAGCGAGAGGACAGAGTGGGAGGACAATACCAGCGAGAAGACAGAGTGGGAGGACAGTACCAGCGAGAGGACAGAGTGGGAGGACAATACCAGCGAGAGGACAGAGTGGGAGGACAATACCAGCGAGAGGACAGAGTGGGAGGACAATACCAGCGAGAGGACAGAGTGGGAGGACAATACCAGCGAGAGGACAGAGTGGGAGGACAATACCAGCGAGAGGACAGAGTGGGAGCACAATACCAGCGAGAGGACAGAGTGGGAGCACAATACCAGCGAGAGGACGGAGTGGGAGGACAATACCAGCGAGAGGACAGAGTGGGAGGACAATACCAGCGAGAGGACGGAGTGGGAGGACAATACCAGCGAGAGGACGGAGTGGGAGGACAATACCAGCGAGAGGACAGAGTGGGAGGACAATACCAGCGAGAGGACAGAGTGGGAGGACAGTACCAGCGAGAGGACAGAGTGGGAGGACAGTACCAGCGAGAGGACAGAGTGGGAACACAAACATGCATTTACTGATTACTCCAGCTCTGGTGTGGCTGCTTTATTATGTCTGTCTTCAGACGATCCAACTTTTTCCTTGCTTCTGCCACCCACTTCTTATTGCCTCCATTGTGTCTTCCCATTGTTCTCGTCTGTGTGGGGTTTTATTATTTTTTGTTCTCCCTGCAGTTGGTCTTTTTCCCATGTTCTCTTTTTTTCCCTCTACTTGTTCTTCAGATTTTCCTTTTTTTTTCAAATTCTCTTTAATTTTCCCCATATTTGATTGTTTCTTCATATGGATTCTTTCTAGTGATTCTTTTTCACTCTTCGAATCCTTTTTATTCCCTTTCTTGATCGCATTTTCTTATATTCCTACTGTTCTTGTCTATGCTGTTTCTCCTCCTTTATTTTTGCATCCACCTGATTTTTCCTTTTCTTTTACTATTTTCCTCTCGTTTATTTCACATTTTTTTCCCCAACGTTCTTCCTCGTTAATATCATACGAGTATTAGACTTGAATTTCTTGGTAATAAGAATGATAGAACTTCATTCTGAACCGGGATGTATACAACTCTTGGCTGTTTGTTCTTCAATTAAGCTGAAGGCTTTGCAACATTCTTATTGATTGCAGGAATGTTGCATGGGGAAGAGGAGGAGACGGAAGAACGAAGGAGAAGGGTGATAAGCGGAAAGTAGGGAGGGAGGGAAGGAGGGAGAGGAGGAGGAAAGGAGGGAAGGATACCAAAATATGGCCTCTCATTCTCCCTCTTCCTTTGTCACAAATGCAACAAACTGAAGAAAAAAAATGACTTCAATTCTTCGCCAGGAGGCAGAACTATTTTGTTTTCATTAATTTCTTGTTTTTTTGCACTTATTATTCTTTTACGAAGCTTCCTCTTATCATTGCAATTATTTTTGCAACATTGGGGGAGGGGGAGAAGGGAAGGGAGAGAGGGAGGGGGCTCATTCCACCTACTTCTGTAACACTAGTGGGTCTTTAGATGTAATAGATTTATATACATACATTTATTTGGATAAATATCTGTTGTCACGTCACTCTGATTGATGGTATGTTTGTACGTATGCACCAGTCTGTTTTTTTTGGGGGGGTCGAGTCTTATCTCTTGGTCCAGCCTCGCTACCTCTTGTTTGAAAGGGAGTTGGAAATACTGATACGAGGTACAGTGCCCTGGTGGGCAGTGTTCCCAGGGGGGGTGCCGCAAGGACTGGTGTTTGTCCCTGTAATGTTTCTAATTTGATCCAAACCCACATGGAGACAGAAATGAGAGAGAATAGGAGCACCGTATACTTGAACCTTTAAGGTCCTCTTCAGAAGGAATATTCTGACATCCAGTTCTCCTTTTTTTTTATTATTTCCGTCTTCATACGGGTTTGGGTCACCTTGTCTTAGTGTTTACTCCAGAAGGAATTTAAAGTTATGTTGACTGTCGCAATAAAAATCCTATGGAAAATATATTTAATAACAAAGACTGCAAGAAAATCTAGATAGACTGAGCAAGTGGAGTGATAGATGGGTGTCTGGGTACCGGGAGATAATCAGCCTTCACCCAAGCAAGGGGATGATAGCTACTATTACTTGTATCAAGTATTACTTGTATCAAGTATTACTTGTATCAAGTATTACTTGTATCAGTATCAAGACTGCCTTCACTTGAAGGGACAAGGAATGTAGATTTTGTGAGGTAAAAGTCGTGAAGTCCAGAGAGGAACCTGGACCAGGAGTTAGAACTCGACCCATGCAAATGTATACAGGAGAGTTCTCTCGTTCTCTCACTAAATGGCTCATACTTCGCCTTTGATATACGTATAGTCAAAAAAAAAATGAGTATACCCGCTTCACTTTTTCTTTGTATCATTCTCGTTTTCATTTTATCTCTCTCTTTCTCTGTTATCAAATACACATTCATGAACGCATACACATTTACACGGGTCACCCCCGACACAGTGTTGCATGGTTGCAATGGAATAAGAGAAGAAATATGTGTGTGCCGCAACAACTAAGAAGATTAAGACCTTGTAACATAAACTGAACACCTCGAGTGAGAGTCGGTCTTGTATCTATTAATTCAGGTGTTGTTAATAATGAACATAGGAAAATCCAAGCATTTATCTAAGTCTGTAATTATAAACAGCTATCCACACATAGGAAACACACACACACTGCATCTTTCTGGGCAGTAATGAACAAATTTAGTATTATTTTCCGAATAAACTGGTTATTAAAACACTTTTCTACAGTACACCACTCTATCAGTAAGTTCGAATCATGGAGGAGGTGACAGGAAAGACACAGAGAGGGACAGTGAAGGAAGAAGCGTGAGCTGGATACCACAAAGTACAGCACTGGATCCACGACTGTTTCTTCCAAGACTGAATCACATATGTTAGCGTTCGCAGTTGAATTTACAGGATGAGAGAGTTGTGTGTGTATTGTTCCAGTCACGGTATTGTGCCTTTTTTGTTATTTATTGAGAGAGGTTATACTACCTGAGATCAATTCAAAGACTCTCCATTTACTGCATACCATTCCTTCCCAGAGGATGCACTGTTTCTATTGGAATCAATTATTTTATTTTCTTGAAACATGATTTTCCAACCAGTTCATAAAACAACGTTTTGTTTTCACACTTCAGACCTAAGTGGGTAAACAAACATGTTTCTGACCCATATAAACGACTCTCCAGAAGGAGAGTCATTACGATCGTGTCATTACGATTTCGTAAGTCTAAGTGGGTAGTCTATTTCAGTGACATATTTCTGTACGAAAAATTGCCTGTATTTGGATCCAAATGAGACACCACCGACAACAGTGAAGAATAAACACAGACTGCAGAACCAGAGCTCTAGACTCGTTATAAAGCTGTGCATGTGGAATGTTGTTCCAGTGAAATAAATAGGGATAAGGCTGCGCTTATCCCTGTACGGATAAGCTTGTGCTTATCTCTTTATTTTGCTTCTTGTAGTTCCACGCCAATATTTTGCACTTCACATAAATTTTCAGGCTGGAGTGTATGATTGTTGGTAGTGTATGATTGTTGGTAGTGTATGATTGTTGGTAGTGTATGATTGTTGGTAGTGTATGATTGTTGGTAGTGTATGATTGTTGGTAGTGTATGATTGTTGGTAGTGTATGATTGTTGGTAGTGTATGATTGTTGGTAGTGTATGATTGTTGGTAGTGTATGATTGTTGGTAGTGTATGATTGCTGGTAGTGTATGATTGTTGGTAGTGTATGATTGCTGGTAGTGTATGATTGTTGGTAGTGTATGATTGTTGGTAGTGCATGATTGCTGGTAGTGTATGATTGCTGGTAGTGTATGATTGCTGGTAGTGTATGATTGTTGGTAGTGCATGATTGTTGGTAGTGCATGATTGCTGGTAGTGTATGATTGCTGGTAGTGTATGATTGTTGGTAGTGTATGATTGTTGGTAGTGCATGATTGTTGGTAGTGCATGATTGCTGGTAGTATATGATTGCTGGTAGTGTATGATTGCTGGTAGTGTATGATTGTTGGTAGTGCATGATTGCTGGTAGTGCATGATTGCTGGTAGTGCATGATTGCTGGTAGTGCATGATTGCTGGTAGTGTATGATTGCTGGTAGTGTATGATTGCTGGTAGTGTATGATTGCTGGTAGTGTATGATTGCTGGTAGTGTATGATTGCTAGTGTATGATTGTGTAATGATTGTTGGTAGTGTATGATTGCTGGTAGTGTATGATTGCTGGTAGTGTATGATTGTTGGTAGTGTATGATTGCTGGTAGTGTATGATTGCTGGTAGTGTATGATTGTTGGTAGTGTATGATTGCTGGTAGTGTATAAAATGTTTGAAAGAGATTTTATGATCTGTTTATCAGTGAAGAACAGACATGAGCTTCTAAATTCAGTGGAAAATGCAAACTGTCTACGGATCAGAAGGCCAAGTGTACTAAGTGGTTTAAGTTTGGTCGAGTGAGCAATGAAAGTTTCAGATTAAACCACTCAGCATCCAATCCTTCAGTTTAAACGCTGGTCGTGGGAATTCCTACCCTATAAGGGACTACAATTAGCTACTGGTTTATTTCGTTGTCAATAAACTATATGTAAAAACTGGATAATTAGGGTTAAATAAATAATTAGTTTGTGTAGAGGGTAAGCTAGTGCAGGGAAGAACAAACTACAAAAAGAATTGAGATTGGCGGAAGGCATTACCAGTAAATGACGTAGCCAGACTTACAAATAATGTTTTTCCTGTGATGTGCGACTTGTAAACACTATAATGACAGCCAAAACAACCGGTTTTTTTGAAGGACAAGTAGCACCCATGTATAGATTAGTAGTACCAACAAAATGAGGACGACCTATGGAGGATGAAGTACTCGTGGTCGTACTGGGTGTTAGCTACCCGTAGCCAGCAATATGGGCAGCCAGTACTTGATCTGCATCATGTAAATAGAGACAGGAAAAGGAAAGACTTTAGAAGACTTACTCTGCAATAAGGACAGCCAGCAATAAGGGCAGGCAGTATTCGGCATCATGGAAAGGGGAAGATGGGGTTATTGGCAGCAATTAGAACAGGAAAGCAAAATTCAGGACCAATAGCAGCGAACAAATGGAGGAGACAAAGATAAAGGATGAGAAAATGAAAGTGAACAGGAGGAAGGAATATACGAATAATTGCTGCTGACGAGAGAGAGAGAGAGAGAGAGGTTGAGAATGAGCTGCAGGTGTTACCCGACGAAGAGCCAGAGAGAATGAGTGGTATGCTGGACGGGAGATGAGAAACGCAGCTCTGCACACCCGGCACACATGATGAGATAGTGAATAATATGATACACGAGCCAGGCTACCATAATACGCACTCTGGAGAGGAAATTTTGGAGTAAGTTTCACTCCTGCCTAGAACATTATCAAGTCAAAATTGATTTTTTTTTTCAAGTATAGAGTTGCTTCTGTGACTTACTTAATGAAATGTAAATTTAGCTTAGTTGCTCATGTGACTTACTTAGCTAATAAAATGTTAGAGCCAAGTGTCTAGAGTCCTGGGACACTAACCCTCCAGGTTGATAATCCGAGAGTCTCCTTCTACGTACCACTGTAATCCTTTGGCTAGAGCACCACAAGGTAAGTATGAGGTACATAACAAACCTATTAACTTATTACAGATGACACATTCCCCGCCTCTCTTTCCCTTTCCTTCCTCTTATACGCTATCCTATCCTCCCTGAAGCCTCGCCTCCCTTCCATACGCTTTCCCATCCATGATCCTCTCCCTGAAGCCTCACCACTCCTTCCCTCTGCCCTCCCTTCACATAAGCTGCATAAAATCTGTAGCATAAGCTAACCCAAACGACAGTGTAAAGGACATACGAAAGCCTAAAGAAAGATCCATATTTAATAGCTTTATCTGTGTACGTTTCCATTTTGTCTTTATTCACCTGTCTACTAATATCATTGTCTATTTACCTTTCCATCTATCTACGAGTGTCCTTTCCTATTTCTTAGTTGATTCGGTATCCGTGTATTGTATATTTATCTATCCTTATCTGAACTCATACTCAGGTAAGGACAGGTAGGTGTATCTAATTAACCTGGTTAATTACCAATTAACATTTCTTACCCTTGATATAAACTACAACAGTTTAGTCACTAGTAAAACTAACATTGTTAATTTACTTATATGCGAGACAGACATACAGACAGACAGACACAGACACACACACACCATTCTCACAAAACAGGCTAAGTGTTTATCGCCAAGTACCTTTGACAAGTAGTAACTAACTGACAGGTTATGACAGGCCCGTCTTCCGGCGCCATCATGGAACTCGTATGTGTTTGATTTACTTCACCTTAAGCGCTAAACCCATGTGGGGTCATCCAGCTCAAGACGTGGTGGAGGCTCCATCCTCCACGTGGCCCCCGACGCTTTACGCTTCTGTCTTGCCTCAGAGAGAATTTTTCTCCCCTACTATCTGTTGCTTGCTCTGCAACATTGCATAGCTCCTGACGACGCACGGGAGTGCGAAAGATCTTGAGCTAAAGATTTCCATCCCCATGTGGATTTTTCTGCATTGTGAAGATCGCCTGTTTGCGATTATACTGTATACATATAAATATTCTTTTTTATTGATGAAGTTTGTGTACATCATTTAGCGTGTTGCCATTTCAACTGAGTTCAAGTATTTCTAAATATTTCATCAGTATTCCTAAATTCTTCATTTAAGAGCAGCAGAAATAATTATTCAACTTCCCCTGGCTAATTATAAAAAGGACTGAAAGGTAAACGAAACAAACGAAAGCTAAAAAAATATGCTAAAAATATTTGTAAACAGAGAAATAGAATCTTGGAGAAAACTGGTTTCAGCGTTTGTAAGTTTTAATGGATTATATTATTATTAGTAGTAGTAGTAGTAATAGCAGCAGCAGTAGTAGTAATAGTAGTAATAGCAGCAGCAGCAGCAGTAGTAGTAGTAGTAGTCAATCTAAAAAATACTTGTGGGCAACACCTGTCATCCTACCATACTTGTGGGCAACACCTGTCATCCTACCATACTTGTTAGAAACACCTGCCAAACAGCATGATTTTATTTATCAAATTAAATGAATTTTGACATGTTTTCCATTTTCCACGACAGTTTTTTTTTTTTTAACTAAGCCCCCAAAAAATCTGACCATGGAAAATATTTCGCTGTTTTGGTGGTGAATGTGTAAAGTTTTGGTCTGCCCATGGTGATCTATATTCTATTTTGTCTTCGTAGATTCAATTAGAAGATCCAGACTTCGTCTCTTCGGAAGACGAAGCAAAATGGGATATTAAAAAAGGATAAGAAAAACATTTCAGCCTTTTTTCCACTTAATTTTTGACATTCCATAAGAAATGAGAGGTTTGGGAAAGGGAAAGACAACTTGCAGATGTGAGAAACTTGTTTCTCACTCGAATAAATGAACAATGCTTTGGGATGTTTCACATTGTGTTCCTCTGGGTGAATCCGTGAAGACCCTATTGAGGCTGGACCAGTTTGCTCTACTAGCTCACATGCTGAGTGTCCGTGGTTTGATTCCCGGCACGAGTGGAAACATTGGGCATGTTTTCAGACACCTGCTGCCCCTGTTCACCTAGTAGTAAGTAGGTACCTGGGTGTTAGTCAATTGTTGTGGGTCGCATCCTGGGGGGTGGCAGTATATGTACCTTAGATAAGACTGGGCTTCGAAGTGATCTGTGGTAACATAACAGCTCTTAGCCTCTAAAATTGATTTCTGTAAATCTCTCTCTCCTCTTCCCCTATCTTTTTTCTTGTTACATCAGGGTAACAGGATACTAATGATGTATTCAGTTTTACTTAAAAAAAATCCCCTCTTTCCCTCCTCAGCAGCATCAAAGACTCCCACAGATCAGCCACAACATACCAATTCTGCTCCTGACTCCGCCAGATGGGTTGCGTGGGTCGGAAATTCCACTGTGGGAGGCCACACCCACTCCTTCATCCCACACTCCTTCATTCCCCACACCTTCATCCCACACTCCTTCATCCCCCACACCTTCATCCCACACTCCCGCCATCCCACAATACTCAATCCCATACAACCTCTATCCCTCCAACAAAACAATACCTGACACACACTCCTCTTCCTCCATCACCACCGCCGTCACCACCACTACCACCATCACAACTACCATCACAACCACCACCAACAACAAGAACAATATTTCATAAAATAATAATAACAAATAATGTAGAATATACTTTCTTCCATTTACTCTAAAAATAGTCATAATGAAAAAGAATCGTTTTAAGAATTATTAAATATAATTAACATAACGTTAAACATCCTCTCAAACATCACTCATCATCATTTTGACCAGAGCTTTGGTAAGATGGGGAAGAAGGATAGGTAAGGATGGAAATTGGGAAAAATAGGGAGTGTGTGTGGAGGAAGGATAAAAAAGGTAAGTGGCCCAACCACTTTGGTGCATAATATATGTGTTTAGTGGTATATCAAGTTAATATATCAAAGGGGGCATAACATTTGCCCAACAGTGTCACACAGGTATAACAAAGTTATAGTTGCATGACTCTAAGTGCAATTTTTTTTTTTTTTTTTTTAATAAATTGCTGGACGTAAATTAAAGGACGATAGCAAGGCGAGTGATGGTTATAAAAACTGTTATCTAGAGATGCTGGCCGGTGTGCTTTGCAAAGGTGGTGTCCAACATTTGTATTATTGGCACTGTTACGTAAATGGATGTAATAACTGTGAAGTAAAAACAGGAATCACCAGAACTTGGGTTAGAAGGGATATCAATAGACATAGAAAGGTTCTGGAGTTACCCAATCATCTGGATCCTCTGGAAGGTCACTCAAGATCTTGGGTCGTTGAAAATCATCCTTATATATATATATTCTCACTCGCTGGTGGAGGGTCATCCTTTGAGTTCTATGAGGAGCTGCATTAATAACGTAATCTGTGGTATTGACAAAAAAAACATCACTCAACTTTCCAATATTTAGACTGAATTAAAAATATTTAACATCTTAAGTAGATTCACAATTAAAAATCTTAAACATCAAATTAATCATCAAAAAAAAAAAAAAAAAACATCGTCACTATATTAGAAATAAAAATGAATGTTTTATGTGAACACATTTCAACTGTTTTACACGTCATTAAACATTAACATAGTGAACATTGTATTATGCATTATATTAAACATATTGAACATAATGTTTGCCATCCATCAACACCAAAAATGTTGCCCTGAAAATTTCCAATACCAGAGGTGATTTCCACTGTGCTTTTACTTACATTAATGTTTGTGTAAATATCGTGGACTGTGTTGGGGGGTGGAGAGGGGTGGTGCGCGTGCGTGTGTGTGTGTGTGTGTGTGTGTGTGTGAAACTAGACGTAAAGACTGAGGCTCACAGATCTGGAGGTCAGAGTTCATAGTCAAAGGAATGCAAATATTTTTTTATAAACAAACATAAAAAAGAAATCCCTTAAGAGTGAGAGAAACCAACACACCAAATTTCCTGGACCTTGCATTCTCACTAAACAATTTGGAAATATTAAAATAAAAAACACTAACAGCCTGGTTAATTAGACCCTGATCCACTACGAGGCCTGGTCTGAGACAGAGCCGCGGGGGCGTTGACCCCCAAAACCCTCTCCAGGAGGACCCATAGGAGCCACGATCACTGAGTGATAAAAATTACTTAGATTCCTAACCTATAAACGATTAGAAGAAGGGCTAGATAAACACAGCCCAAAGAAATATATTATCCAGCGACAAGCAGACACATCCCTAATCAGACAGAAGCAAGTAAAAGGACATAGGGAAAATAAATGGTCAGTATCGCAAGGAAACAAAATTAAAGTATGTAAGAGAACAGGGAACATTGAGAAGATACACAGTCGAAGATAGAGAAGTAAAAAGAGTAAAGACAATATATAGAGATCAAAAGAAAAGCTAAGAAACATTTAGAAAACAATATTGCAGTTAAGAAGCCAAACTAAATTTATTGTTTCATCCACAATCAGTGATTTACAAAGAGTGATTTTGTAATAATAATAACAACAACGAGTGATTAATGATAATAGGACAATAACCGACGACCTAGTTAATGGTGAGTGACGAGGAAGTCTATGAGGTTCTTAACATATTTTAGTGTGTTCTTGAAGCTTGAAAAAGTTAGAGAACTGAGGAGTGGAAAACTGTTCCGAACTATTGAGAATCGAAATGGCAAAAGAAGACGTCGAGGAACTGCTAGCAGAGCTGATTTCCTGGAAAGTCATGAGTTCTGACGTAATATCTGGGATCCTGAAGAGGGTCAGCTCGAAGCATTACCAGAGGACTTAGCAGAAAGAGAAAACTGGACAGAATATACATTCCTCAACTGCAAGGTCTTTGACACAGTTCCGCACACAAGACTGTCACACAAATTATAAAATCCGTCGGGAGTAACTGGGAAAGGTATTGTGGTCGATAAAGGAGCACTATCTGAACTATTGATAACTGAGGGTCTCAAGTGTCAAACGAACCACCTGAATGTGTCAAGAGTTACCAGCTGGATCCTGGTCCTGTTTTTTTTTTTTGTATGCGACCCAACCACGAGGGTTACACTGCCACCATCACCACCACTACTACTATCATCACTGTCACCACTTTCACCACCACCCCAACTACCCTCGCAATCACCACTATCACCATCGTTACTACCACCGCCATCACCACTGCTATTACCACAGCCACTTCCACCACTGTTACCCAAACCACCACCACCACTGTAACCATCATCACCACCAACATCACCACCACTCCCACCACTACCCCCACCACCACCATCACCACCACTCCCACCACCCCACCACCATCCCCCCACCACCATCCCCCCCACCACTACCCCCACCGTCGCAGCCAATATCACAAACACCCACACCATCAACATCCCCACATTCACCTCAACTACCCTCCCCAAACTAACATCAACTCCACCACCACTACCTCACCACCCCTCCCCCTCACAACCCCCACCTCCCCCTCCATGTCTGCTTCCTTGCATACTTGCCAATTAGTCATCAAACACTGAATATATAAATAAAAAACACAAGTGTCGATCAGGTGAACCAGTGAATAATAAAACACAGTTATCACGAAGGTGTTTTTTTTTATATAAAGTATATAAACTTCCCGGAGAGTTAAAGCGCTGGGAGCACGGGGGTGAAGCAAGGGGAGGAATGAGGGGCGTCACCCACATGGGAGGGTAGGGGAGGTGTCCTACAGGGGAGAGAGGCGAAGGGGAGGATATTTATGCTAGTGAGATGGAAGTGGGGGGGTACTCGCGTGACTGGGGGGGAGCGAGGGGAGGGGAGGTGTTTTACTTCTGTGAGAGGGGTGGGGTGCGTAGGAGGGGCGGGAACGTGAGAGGGGTTTAGGGGAATGAGAGGGGAGGGAATGAAAAGGTTGCAAGAGGGGCTCACCAATACCCAAGTAGTCAGAAAAAGTCTTTTCTGTTAGAAAAGGGGGAAGAGGGGAGAAAGATGGAGGAGGGAGTAGTATGGCACTGGAAGCTAACTCTTCCACTATCACCCTAACACCAATAGCTGGTTGCTAGGGTGTTAATTTTAGCTAATATTCTCCCACAAGTCAGCTAATAAATAACCCCGTAGTTATAACTAGTAATTGATAATAAATGGTCAGTGCAATAAAGCGTCATTAATTAACAGAATTTATTGCTAAAGCCAATTTATTATGTGCTGTAAATAATAATAATAATAATAATAATAATAATAATAATAATAAGGTGGTATTAATAATAATAAGGTGGTATTAATAATAATGGTACTATTACTACTACCACTGTTACCAATGCTATTACTACAATTTATATTACTACCAATACTATTAATATTACCATTATTACTACTACTACTGTTATTACTTCTATTTCTATTAATACTATTACTAATATAATTACTACTACTACTAATATAATTACTACTAATATTACTATTACTAATACTACTACTATTACTAATATTACTACTGTTACTACTAATATTAATACTACTGTTACTACTAATATTAATACTACTATTACTATTTTTATTGCTACTACTGCTACTATTACTTCTACAAGCATTATTACTACTTCTACTACTAACAGTAACAGTAATAATAAGAAATTAAATCAAATTAAAGGAAATAAAAGCGACCTGCAAATGAGAGAGAGGGTAATAAAGAGAGGAGAAGGAAAGAAGGAACAATAAAGTTAACAGTATAGACGGACGGGATGTGAAAATGCATTTAGAAAATTAAATCGTAAATTTGAGATAAAACGTATGTATTTTTCTGGTATATTTTTTAATAGCGATATATTGTATCGTTACTGAAACAGTTATTTCCGTTCCAATAACAACCAGGCGTCACGAAACACCTTAATGAAGAACTATAAACTTGGTGTATATACATTCGTACCAGTGTGTATATATATACTTTATAATTGGTAAAATGTATAGTACTGTATGACTTATAAGGGTTTTGTGTTTTTTCTTATTTAGTCATAATGAATAATTACACAGGGACATACAATAATAGTTCCTTCAAACCCCGGCTCATACGCACTATACGCACTTATATATATATACGCTACTGGGACAGGTATTATTTTTGGTATACGTGAACGTGACAGAAGAAATATTAATCTGAGGTATCACTGTTGGCAGATGTGAAACTAATAAGATATATAAAAGTAGGAGAGTGTATGGAAAGATTACAATTGTACCTGGATAAGCTGCAGGATTGGTTTGATAAGCCTAAGCCTGGCTACTACAACATTAGTCAGTTTGTTCATATTGCAAGCTGCAACGTTCATGTTATAGTGAGTGATAAGAGCTACTGAGGATTCTAACTGCGTTCCTATTCTTAATAGCCATTCTTATTATTCCTAATGTCAGACACAGACACCTAAGTTATATTCTACATTTTCCTTAAGGGTACTTTTGTTTTTGCTAATTAATAGACTTTGTTATGAAGGAGCAATACGATGAATGATCACATTATACAGCATTTATCTACTTAATCAAGAGCAAGGGTTTCACGCCAACAAAGCTGGAGTTACTGTTACTTAGGAATTACCATCTCTCAGAATGGTCCATCCCAGGCACAAGGGAGATGGAATGCAAGGCTGAGGAGAGAGACTTTAGCGACACTTTGAGTATGAAACAGCAAAGGCCAAATCTAAACTGAAATTTCTTCACGGCGACGAAAGACGTCAATGAGTGACAATATAATTCGACTGAAGTAGGAAGGAGGAGAGATCAAGAAAAATAAGAAAATCTGCGATTCGAGGTCTTCTCTGTATACCTGGAGTATACCTGGAGTATACCTGGAGGGTGTTCCTGTGGTCAACGCCCTCGCGGCCCTTTCCATGACCAGGCCTTGCTGTGGATAAGGGCTTGATCAAGTAAGTTGTTACTGCCGGCCGCACGCAAACCGACGTATGAACCTTAGCCCCTCTGGACAAGTACTGACTTTAGGTGCCTTTCCAGCTCCCTATTGAAGACAGCCAGGGGTCTAGTGGTAATTTCCCTTTATGTATGCTGGGAGGCAGTTGAACAGTCTTGGGTCCCAGACAATACTAGGAAACTTAGAGGAAAATGTACTCCTGCGTCGCCAACAGTGAGATCACTGTGAACTGTGAGTTTGGTGTTCAGGTAAGGAGGAGAGACTTTCCTGATATTTGTTGACACCACTGCTATCACCGTCACCACAATCACTGCTACTGCTCTGTCATCATCGTTATCACCACCTCCAGTTACCACATCCACCGCCGCCGCTGCGAACTAGATAACCACTAACACACAATACCACGACCACAAGCAGCACTACCACCACTATCACCACCACTATCACCATCACCACGACCCTGCTACCTCTTTGATCATCATAATCAGTCACTACTACCATCAACACAACCACCATCACCATTAATATCACCACAACCACCACCAGCTCTCGCTATTACCACCAATACTACTGCTATTACCATCAGAACTACTATTACCATCATGACAACCAATACTACAACCAACCCCACTACCACAACCGCTCTCCCCACCGACACAACGATCCTCACCACCGCCACCACAATATCTCCCCCCCCTCACCCCAAAAAAAAAAAATTGGTTACGAGCGACAACCAACAATTCATATAAACAGACGAGGTCAATGTTTCAAATTCGACAAATTCTCCGAGATCCAATTTCGCCCAGCTATTTTTTTCTCATTAACAAAGACCAAATCGTGGTACATCTAAAAAAAAAATCGGACTTGGGATTCTATCTCTGTGAAGATAAATCTTAAGTTGTGTCCTGTTTAATGGGAAGAAGATAGCATGCTTAATGTCGACTTTGTGTCTTCTGCTAGCGCTGACGATGAGACACACGCAGTGATACTGAGAATGTTTCTCACCGTCCACGTGAATTCTCTGTTGGGTGCCTGTGTATCTGTCTATTCTGTGTACCTGCTTGTCTGTCTGTCAGTGTCTGCATGCAACTTTGTCTCTAACAGACTTACTGTTTGTGTTATTTTTACTCTTTTGCTAAAGGTTAATCCCGACAAGGTCATAGAGCGCCTGGGAATGGGAGGTATACCTTAAGTATTCCTTGAGGGTATACCTTCAGCATATTCCTTGAGGGTGTTCCTTGGATCAACGCCCTCGCGGACTGGTCCATAACCAGGAATCTGATTTGACTCAGAGAGATGCAGGACAGCTCCAGCTCCTAGAGTCAACAGCCTTTATGCATCCCTCTCTTGAAGGGAGTCTTTAATAATAGAACCTAAGAGTAATGGGAGACTCAAGGTTCAGGTAGGGTTCACAGTGAAGGGTTTTACTAACACGTTGCCCCTGGCTATTATTCCTGATGTGTTGCGAGAGTAATAGCAAAAGGCCTTTCATGCGATTCGGTTTAATTGCAACATAGATCATGCTAGTGGTTATTGTGTTGTGATCAACTAATTTGTTGAAGAGCTGCAAGGGGAAGAGGGAAAAGCAAGATAGACAGATGTAAATACGGGTCTAATTACCAACAGTTCCTTTATTTTGCATCTTTCGTAAATTCTACATTTGATATTAGAGATATACTTTGTCTTATAATTTTTTTTAGAAAGGAATAAAAAACTGTATTATTGTCTTTAAGAAAAGACGAAGGAAATATTTATTAGGACCTGAAAGACACCGCTGGGATTATTTTGTTGATTTGTGATGTCTAGTTCAGGGTACCAGAGAGGCTTGGTGTGTGATGGAGCCTTTCAGGGTGATGGTTTTATGCTGTGTACGTACAGTGTTTCTGCTGTGTCTCGTGTAGTGTACGTAGTGATTCTGCTCATGACGTGTCCATATAGTGTACGTAGTGATCCTGTTCATGACGCATCTCGTGTTTCTCGTGTGTCGTGTAGTGCACGTACAATGTTCCTCGTGTGTCGTGTAGTGCACGTACAATGCTCCTCGTGTGTCGTGTAGTGCACGTACAATGCTCCTGCTCCTCCTGTGGTTCTCAATATCATACGACTTACAAAACTCTAGAAAGTGGTTGGGAAATAATTTTCACTATTTTTCTTTACCAGAAAGATAAAACGACTATGGAAATCCTCTTCTCGCATGTTATCAGAAATCGATATATGGAGATTTTTTTAGACTAAACTTCCAAAGGGTCTACTACCCGCGAAGATCAAAAGATTTATAAGTAAAATGAAGTCGTTTTCCATTGTAAAAACCGTTCATGTGTCACTAATGGAGAGGGGCTCTTGATCCAAGAAACCAGATCCTTTTCCGCTTCCTGGATACAATTTTAACACTTTCCATTCCTCAGGCCCTGTTTGACCCCTTCGGATTTAGCGCTGCCCTGCGTAGGCAATGACAATAATAACAACGCATACTAAAAATTATTATAATTATTATTACTATTAAATTTAATCACCTATTCACCTTACCCATTTTTTTTTATTCCTGCGCGTCTCCAAAACTAGAAAGTCATCTAAAACTCCGCAAACTGGAAAATATAATTTATTTACGGTATCAAAACCTTCCGTTCAAGCACCAGCAGCGCCGACAATGTTTGTGTTTGTTATTAACAAAAAATGCTGAGTTGGGGCATGTGGCACTGTACCCTGTCGCCAAACTGGCGCCTATTACGCCTGGCAATCATGGTAAATTGGGAAATAGGTGGTGAGGTGGCGCGGTAATTGGCCCTCTATGGCTTTGTGGAGTGGCCTTGTGCACGTTACTTGGAGGGCGAGGGTCGGTGTTCAATTATTTTTGGGTGTGTGATTTGAGCATCGAGGTTGTGCTGTTCTGGGCACCTTGGTAAGGTGCCTGAGTATGTGGAACAGAGGGCGAGCAGGTGTGGCCATACCGTCAGCATATAAAGATAGTTTAGACAGACCAGACCCCGGGGGCGTTGACCCCCGAAACCCTTTCCAGGTATACTCCAGAAAGATAAATGAGCGAACACCAGGACATATTTATTACAAAACGTTTCGGTCCTGGGACTTTGATCATTTCTAACACACACAGGTTAAAAGTGACAGTATAATAAGAGGCGGAGTGTGTGTTAAAAGTGATTAAGGTCCCAGGACCGAAACGTTTTCTAATAAATATGTCCTAGTGTTTGCTCACTTGCCATTTTCAACCACTTGTCATTTTATTACCAAAGTTTATACCATATATATAGCTACGCACGCTTCAGAGACACTGTGGGCACGTTTCGCCACGACTGGCTGTTTCGCTCCTTCAGGGGTGAAGCAGCTTTAACAAATTTTAACGAATTCTTAGACCCCCACCTTGAATATTCTGTCACAAATTTGATTCCTTTGTGCAGTATAAAAATGTAGTTTACCTCAAACAATGTATTGCTAAGCACAAAAAGCCATTACCATGCATGTGCATTTCGGGCAGACCATCGTTTGGTTCCCAAATTGCGTAAAGGACGAAGATAAACTAACGAGGGTGCAGAGAGAGACACCCAGACTCGTGTATCATGCTTAATGTACTTACCATTTTTTTATATAAAACGGGAACATGAGGAGCTTTCAGTCAAACCTTTAATATATTACTAATCGTTTATGAGACAAACATGAACTATTTTTAGCTCAGTGTGAAATTGGTGGGTAAATAAGGCACGAAGAAGCCGCAATAAACGGCGAGAGAGATTTTAAGGTATTCAGTTACTGGACACTGGGAGATACTTGTGTTATTGTCAGCGTTGAACAATGTTCTTCTTGAGGAACTGGTTGATAAGCGATTGGAAAAGGTAGAATTTAACTATATACAATTAGACTACTTTGGTGACGGAGTAGACACACAGCTCTGACTTCTGGAACCCCCGCCACCGCCTACACCAGCGCTATCAACACCACCAACGACCACTACTACCACAACCACCCCACCATCGCTGCCGCCGTCGCCAGAACCCACTACCTCGAAAACCCAGCACAAAACCAACAATCACCACCCACAACTACCCTTCTACCCCCACTACTATCATCCACCTCCACTACCTTGAACCACCCCTGCCACCCACCACCACATAAGCCCAGCTCATGTCCCTACCTTCACCAATACCATCTGCTGCCACACGCGAGCTCAGGAGAAAAAAACACGAAAATTACGAAAAGAAGAGAGAGACATTTTCTTGTGTGGCGCAAATCCGCAAACACGTCAGAAATGAACTTTTACTCAAAGTAAATTTTCAAGCCTCGTTGAGTAGTAAAATAAGAAACATAAATATGCTGTCACGTTCTGTACATAGAGCCTAAGCTTGAGTCAGCAGGACGTAGAGGTAAGGTTAGAGCTTTACGTGTGGTGTTGTCCTGCTCCTCTGCCTTCCCTTTGGAGGGTTGGAAAAAAGGGGAGAGAAGTTTTCCCCGGGAAAACTTTCTTGCATTTTCCTGGACGGGCAGTCTTGTCGAGCCGCCACACGCAGGATTTTTGCATATAAACTGCTGAAAAATCAACCCCAATTCGCCATAAATCACGCCCTGATAGATGACACATGCATATTTCCACACCTTTCTCCCTGCTTCACTAGTGCTTGGGCAGGAGGGAGGGAGGGAGGGAGGGAGGAGGGAGGGAGAGGAGTGGATGGGTCCTGATAGGGGTTGGGGACGGGAGAAGGATATGTGTAGGGATAGATGCAAACGAAATAGAGGTTGGCCCACCCATTACCTCCCCCCTCCCGTGTACACACACACACACGCATTTCTTCAGCCTTAGAGTTGTCAGGAAGTGGAACAATCTGGAGAAGCATACATAGCTTTAAGATGAGGTATGATAACACAGGAGAGTGCAACGGACAAGTGAAGTAGTAGCACCAGCAACACACACAGCAAGAGGCATTCTTGAGCTTCCCCAGCGCTCGGGCCTCGGCCCAAAGCTGGGGTGTGGCTCAAAAAGGATCCTGAAGTGCTTGCTGCCTTTGCACCTCCTAACATCGTCTGCTGCTATACAGCTGCCACACCCTTCGAGCCCAGTGTGGGCGGGGTTTGTGGCAGCCCAAGGTGCCTAGCTTCTCCCTCCGAGCCTCGTGTGGGCGGGGAATGGGGCTAGGCCTTGGGACAGTTGGTCCCAGACAAACAATGGTCTGAGACACTCCCTCAACAGGGAGCCAAGGCCGGGCCACCTCTTGGAAAAGGCCCGGGCCGAGCGATTATACTGGAAATCTAGAACAGAGCAGGCATGATAAAGCTCTTAGAACAGGGAGAGTGTGAATCTAATAGCGACCAGCAAAGAGGCGGGGCCAGAAGCTGCGAATCGACCCCTGCAACCATAAATGAGTGTGCGCGCGTGCACACATACATACACACACACACATAACACACACACACACACACGAAGATTATCAAAAGAGTAGTGGAGCACCTGCAAAGGAGTGGATTCGGGTGACAAAGGCTTCAAATCCCACTGGGGAAAAAAAAAAAAGGATCTCGGGGTGAGCATTGCTCCGAGCATTTCACCTGATTAACACATCATTCAAATAACCGCTGCAGGAAATTGTTAGAGTAACTTTCAGGAATATCAACAAGGAGGCATTCACGACCTTATACACGGCATATATCAGGTCTGTCTTGGAGTATGCATTGCCAGTGTGGAACCCGCATCTGACGCACCAGCCACACCTGCCACACTACACCTGACAATTTACAGAAGGTGCTGTTTAAGAGTCGTTCAAGCAACTGCTCTAAAAATAGATATAGATAACTTTTTTCTTTTGTCTCGAGAAATATTTTTGGAGGAATTCACATGGAGAGTTAGTTTTGTATCACCACCACCACTACCACCATCACCACCACTACCACCATCACTACCACCATCACCACCACTACCACCATCACCACCACTACCACCATCACCACCACTACCACCATCACCACCACTACCACCATCACCACCACTACCACCATCACCACCACTACCACCATCACCACCACCACCACTATCACCACCACTATCACCATCACTATCACCATCACTACCACCACTACCACCATTACCACCATCACTACCACTATCACCACCACTACCACATCACCACCACTACCACCACCACTACCACCATCACCACCATTACCACCACCACTACCACCACCATCACCACCATTACCACCACCACTACCACCATCACCACCACTACCATCACCACTACCACCATCACCACCACTACCATCACCACCACTACCACCATCACCACCACTACCATCACCACCACTACCACCATCACCACCACTACTATCACTACCACCATCACCACCACTACCATCACCACCACTCACCATCACCACCACTACCATCACCACCACTACCACCATCACCACCACTACCATCACCACCACTACCACTATCACCACTACTGTTATCATCAACACTACCACCACTACCACCATCACTACTACTACTGTTACCATCAACACTACCACCACTATCACCATCACTACTACTACTGTTACCATCAACACTACCACCACTACCACCATCACTACTACTGTTACCATCACCACCAATACTACCACCATTACCACTATCACCACTACTGTTACTATCGCCACTACCACCACCAACACCACTACCACCATCACCATCACTACCACCATCACCACCACTACCACCACTACCACCATCACCATCACTACCACCATCACCACCACTACCACCATCACCACCACTACCACCATCACCACCATTACCACCACCACTACCACCATCACCACCACTACAACCACCACTACCATCACCACCACTACCACCATCACCACCACTACCATCACCACCACTACCACCATCACCACCACTACCACCATCACCACCACTACCACCATCACCACCACTACCATCACCACCACTACCACCATCACCACCACTACCATCACCACCACTACCACCATCACCACCACTACCATCACCACCACTACCACCATCACCACCACTACCACCATCACCACCACTACCATCACCACCACTACCACTATCACCACTACTGTTACCATCAACACTACCACCACTACCACCATCACTACTACTTTACCATCAACACTACCACCACTACCACCATCACTACTACTGTTACCATCACCACCATCACCACCAATACTACCACAATTACCACTATCACCACTACTGTTACTATCGCCACTACCACCACCAACACAACTACCACCATCACCACCACTACCACCATCACTACTACTGTTACCATCACCACTACAACCACCACTACCATCACCACCACTACCACCATCACCACTACTACTGTTACCATCACCACTACAACCACCACTACCATCACCACCACTACCACCATCACCACCACTACCATCACCACCACTACCATCACCACCACTACCATCACCACCACTACCATCACCACCACTACCATCACCACCACTACCACCATCACCACCACTACCATCACCACCACTACCATCACCACTACCACCATCACCACCACTACCACCATCACCACTACCATCACCACTACCACCATCACCACTACCACCATCACCACCACTACCACTATCACCACTACTGTTACCATCAACACTACCACCATCACTACTACTTTTACCATCAACACTACCACCATCACTACTACTGTTACCATCACCACCATCACCACCAATACTACCATTATTACCACTATCACCACTACTGTTACTATCGCCACTACCACCACCAACACAACTACCACCATCACCACCACTACCACCATCACTACTACTGTTACCATCACCACTACAACCACCACTACTACCACCACCATCACCACCACCATTACCATCACTACCACCACCACTATTACCATCACCACTACCACCATCACTACCACCACCATCACTACCACCATCACTACACCACCACTACCACCACCACTACCACCACCACTACCACCACCACCACTACCACCACCACCACTACCACCATCACTACCACCACCATCACTACCACCACCACCACTACCACCATCACTACCACCACCACTACTACCACCACCACTACTACCACCATCACTACCACCACCATCACTACCACCACCATCACTACCACCATCACTACACCACCACCATCACTACCACCACCACCACCACCACCATCACTACCACCACCACCATCACTACCACCATCACTACCACCACCACATCACTACCACCATCACTACCACCACCACCATCACTACCACCATCACTACCACCACCACCATCACTACCACCATCACTACCACCATCACTACCACCACTATCACTACCACCACCATCACTACCACCACCATCACTACCACCACCATCACTACCACCACCATCACTACCACCACCATCATTACCACCATCACTACCACCATCACTACCACCATCACTACCACCACCACTACCACCACCACCACCACCACCCTACCACTACCTCCCTCAACAACGTTAACATAATCCCCTCAACAAAACACACAAACCCAACCTACACCAACAGAAGTAATTCTAACAAAAACACTGGATAAACGAGACATAACACCGGGTAGACGAGACATAACACCGGGTAGACGAGACATAACACCGGGTAGACGAGACATAACACCGGGTAGACGAGACATAACACCGGGTAGACGAGACAACAAATACCAGGTAGACGAGACAACAAATACCAGGTAAACACTTTAACCATTATTAATTAAATCCGCATCAAGGTAAGTAATTATCATCCTACATTCAGAGTGTATTTATGTTAATTATTGGAAATATAACATAAAAACGCTGACATGTAAAGATTTATTAATTCTGTCATAATAATAATATTATTTATTTTATTAATTTTATATTATAATTATTTTATTATCTTACATTATTATTATTATTATTATTATTATTATTATTATTATTATTATTATTATTATTATTATTATTATTATTATTATTATTATTATTATACAAGCCTATATGAGAGAGAGAGAGTGAGTGAGTTACAAAGCACTTGAGGCTGAAATGGTTACAGAAGGTGATTTGGTTTTCTACAGAGATGTTTCTGGTTTAAGTGAAAAGTTTGTTGTGAAGTGTAATGTGGCGAGTGAAGGCTCTTCGTCGAGTCCTCTGCACAAAATCTTAAAGAAGTTCTTTTAAACAATAATAATAAGTATCCTTCTGTTCCTAGTGATCATTTTATACATCTGAAGGAAAGTTATGAAAATCTGAAGCTGGTTCTAAAGAAGACTGACTACTAAGACCACAGTTGGAGGATCTGTGGGGACATAAAGGTACTGTGTATGTTGCCAGGACAACAGTTTCCGTCTCGTATGAATATTACAACGGAGACTCGAGTCTACATAGATCCCAGAAACAATGGCCAAGTAGCAGATGACTTAAACCAGCGGCAAGAACTATAGTACTAAACAGCGCGGTTTTTCCGGAGAAACGTCTTGCCTCTACTAAACGTGAAAATTGGCTTTAAGGAAGCAATTTCTTCAAGATTTACCCCGAGTTGGAGAGGGTTGTTGTTATCCCTCAGGTACCTTGATGCTGGTGAGGGGCTCTTGATCTAGAGAATTGGATCTGTGCTCCAATTTTTTAAATTAAGCCTACATGCCTTCCAACAACACCCCCATCCTTTCCCCGCCTTCCACAGGCGCTGTATAATCCCTCCGGGTTTAGTGCTTCCCCATGATAATAACAATGGAGAGGGTTGTAACTTTTTTGTGCAGGAAGTTTCCAAGGTTGTCGGATGGCAAGCTCAAAGGAGGTGTATTTGTCGGGCCAGATGTGGGCTAAGTTTTTCACGATGAGAATTTCGAGAGCCCTCTGCTTGGTGTTGAAAAAAAAAGAAGCATAGATTGTCTTAAAAGATGTCGTAAAAAGTTCATAGTTAACTACAAGATCCCAAACTATGAGTATATATATATACACACACACACTAGGACAAAATGGTAACTATGTCTCAGGGCCAGGAGCTATGTCTCGACCCCTGCAACCACAACTAGGTGAGTATACACACACACACACACACATCTTGGGGTGAGTATAACACCAGGCACATCTCCTGAGGCGCACATCAACCAAATAACTGCTGCAGCATATGGGCGCCTAGCAAACTTAAGAACAGCATTCCGACATCTTAATAAGGAGTCATTCAGGACCCTGTACACTGTGTACGTTAGGCCCATACTGGAGTATGCAGCGCCAGTTTGGAACCCTCATCTAGCCAAGCATGTAAGGAAAGTAGAGAAAGTGCAAAGGTTTGCAACAAGACTAATCCCGGAGCTAAGGGATATGTCCTACGAGGAGAGGTTAAAAGAAATCGACCTGACGACACTGGAATCTAGGAGAGATAGTGGGGATATGATAACGACATATAAAATACTGAGAGGAATCGACAAGGAGGACAGAGACAGAATGTTCCAGAGGTGGGACACAGCAACAAGGGGTCACAGTTGGAAGTTGAAGACTCAGATGAACCTCAGGGATGTTGGGAAGTATTTCTTCAGACACAGAGTTGTCAGGAAGTGGAATAGTCTGGGAAGTGATGTAGTGGAGGCAGGATCCCTACATAGTTTAAGGAGAGGTATGATAAAGCTCATGGAGCGGGTAGTGACCGTATAGCGGCCAGTGAAGAGGCGGGGCCAGGAGCTGTGACTCGACCCCATCAACCACAACTAAGTGAGTACACACACGCGCGCGCATGCATTCGTATTTTTTATGCACATCTGTATTTAAAAACTAAATATAAATTTATTATTATTAGTAGTAGTAGTAGCAGCAACAACAACAACAACAGTAGTAGTATTAGTAGTAGTAGAAGTATTACTATTTTCATTTATTATTATTAATAAGAGTAATTTTATCATCAGTCTTAATTTATTTTATTAATAAAAGTATTTTTGGAGCTAGGATCAAACCTGGATACCCAGGGGTGTGAGTGAGGCAGAAAACTCCACTACTGTCCCCCAAGGGATTGTGTCGACCTAGATAAGTTGTGGATGAAAGAGAATCCAAACACCTTTGAAGATCACTTATCCAGGGGATATGTTAATTAAAAAGATATTCCCATGTCGCTACATACGAAGTATATACAAGATTTCATACAACAAATGGAAGCTCTTGAGTCACGATAGAAAACTACTGGGATCGACCCATATATCCCCCCCCCCAGCTGCTCTTGTCAAACGTTTCAGTGTTACTTGACCACCTCGGTCCTAGTGTTATGGTATACCAAAACTCCCAATCATCCCAGTGTTCCTTTAACCCATCATTCCATCGCTCGTAAAGCTTTGTCGTCGTGTTGCTTCCTTAATCACATGGTTTATCCCTTCTTATTACCACCTGCCTATCTTCGTCACTCTCAGGGTTCTGATGGACCAGTGCTTCACCATCGTACTTGTAAGATTCTAAATCTTCCTTTACTGATCTTTATCTTGATGTAAACTATCTTCATTTTCTTGCCTTAATTTTGTTACTTGATCCCTAATGTCAAATTTCTCAAAATTTATTGAAAATCTATAAATTTTGTTTTCTTTAAGCTAGGCTAGGAAGGGCTAGCTTAGTTAGGCTATAGCTGGGTTAGGTTAGGCTAGGCTTAAGATAGGTTTCATTATATTAATCTATAAAGTCAGGTGTTTAATCAGAAATAATCAGATTTAAATGTCTGGCTGTGACTCGTCTGGTAAAGCGGTGGATAAGCATCACCAGGAAACGTTCATGTCACTCGTGGTGCGAGAATGAGATGCTTGATGATCTCTCTCATCTCTCAGAGAAGACCAATGACATGCTTCTTGTAGTTGATGGAGAGAGATAAACTGCAAATGATAACTTTAAAGGCAATATTTCGCCTGCGCCGCAAGTTTTATAAAGTCCAGACTTTGTAAAGCCTACTGTGCAAGCGAAACTTTGGCGTAAATAAAGTTACTAATCTTTGTATAGATTATTACAAAACCTTTCTGCTTCCCTGTAAAAAGTTTACAATTCTTTGTAACCAATTCTTTTCCACCTCCATTTTCTTGCTCATGTTTTGTTTCCTCTGTTAAGTTTGAAAGTGAATGAAGCTTTATGCACAGACAACAAGCACGTAAGAAAAAAACTTATGAAGATGTTTCGGTCCGATTTGGACCACTGACTAGTTACAAGTCGGACCGAAACGTCGTTGTAAGCTCCTTTCTCCAAATGTGCGAGTTATTTGTGTTTTGTTTGTCACGGTATTTTTTTTTTCTTTCTGAATGGGACTCTTTGTTTTACCTCGTTTTCTTCCTTGAGGTTCACATCCACCGGCTCGTTGCAGGCTTTTGTTTTTCCGTCTGTGTCAGGCTTACTACGCACGTACATTAATTTTTCAGCCATGAACAATCTGTTAATAGAAGTGTCTTATTCTTTTCTTTCTTCCACTGTCCTCTCCTCATCTCCGGTCAACGTTTTCTTCCTAAAAATTAACCAATTACCTGTTCTTCCAGTGCTCTGTAATACATGGTGACACTAGTCGCTGCCTTCCCGACAGACTTAACTCAAAAGTTCTATTCACCTTACTATCATGAACGACAGTACGTTCATAAATTGGCTAAATTCCAAAAGTTTAAATCTTCATGCATTCACAGATGTCGTCTTAAGTCAATCTTCATTCACAACATCCTTAACGTAAGTCTTAGCATGCCTCTCTCTCTCTCTCTCTCTCTCTCTCTCTCTCTCTGACAGTGATGTATGTTGGCCTCAATCCACGGGGTTTCTAAAATACCTTTAATATGGCAGGTTGGTAGTTTAGAAATCTTCAGGAAAACACCTAAGCTGTTCCTGGATGCTTGAATGGTACATAGATTGCATGGAAGGCGCTTGAAAGATGCCTGAAAGGTGGCTGATACATAACTAGAGTTGCCTGTGAGATTCAACAAAGCTCCCTGGGTGTTGGATCATAGAGATTGCCTGCAAGGTGCTCGAAAATGCCTGAAAAGGATTCCTGGAAGATGATTGGATGATGGGCAGATTTTTCACTATTATTTTTTTCCATTCAAGTGTGGAATGACTGTTATCTTCTCTAACATGGAAGTGATGTGCGTTTGTATATATACGCTATCAGTATCAACTAACAATCTATATATTGCAATGTTGTTCTGTTTATTGTAACTGTAGTGCATAAGAATGTATGATGTAGAGTTAATATACAGCAAGAAATAATTAAACTGTCAAAATATAAACAAGTCGTAGATTCCTCTACAGTCAATATCACTGACAATGTGCGCAGCTCAGATAAATTTATGCGCGACATTTGATTGACTATTGCGCATCCGGGCAAGTGCGCAGGTTAGAGGGGCCACTAACACGTGTGTTTTCTTCATATCTGGAATATGCTTGAATAAACATGAGAGACACCTGACAGATATCTGGAAGCTGTTGTTCTTGACATGTCTGGTGTCTGAAAGCTGTAGTTCTTGACATGTCAGGTGTCTGAAAGCTGTAGTTTTTGACATGTCTGGTGTCTGAAAGCTGTAGTTCTTGACATATCAGGTGTCTGAAAGCTGTAGTTCTTGACATGTCTGGTGTCTGAAAGCTGTAGTTCTTGACATGTCTGGTGTCTGAAAGCTGTAGTTCTTGACATATCAGGTGTCTGAAAGCTGTAGTTCTTGACATGTCTGGTGTCTGAAAGCTGTAGTTCTTGACATGTCAGGTGTCTGAAAGCTGTAGTTCTTGATATATCAGGTGTCTGAAAGCTGTAGTTCTTGACATATCAGGTGTCTGAAAGCTGTAGTTTTTGACATGTCTGGTGTCTGAAAGCTGTAGTTCTTGACATATCAGGTGTCTGAAAGCTGTAGTTCTTGACATGTCTGGTGCCTGAAAGCTGTAGTTCTTGACATGTCTGGTACCTGAAAGCTGTAGTTCTTGACATATCAGGTGTCTGAAAGCTGTAGTTCTTGACATATCAGGTGTCTGAAAGCTGTAGTTTTTGACATGTCTGGTGCCTGAAAGCTGTAGTTCTTGACATGTCTGGTGCCTGAAAGCTGTAGTTCTTGACATGTCTGGTGTCTGAAAGCTGTAGTTCTTGATTCTGGTGCTGAAAGCTGTAGTTCTTGACATATCAGGTGTCTGAAAGCTGTAGTTCTTGTCAGGTGTCTGAAAGCTGTAGTTCTTGACATGTCTGGTGCCTGAAAGCTGTAGTTCTTGACATGTCTGGTGCCTGAAAGCTGTAGTTCTTGACATGTCTGGTGTCTGAAAGCTGTAGTTCTTGACATGTCTGGTGTCTGAAAGCTGTAGTTCTTGACATGTCTGGTGTCTGAAAGCTGTAGTTCTTGACATGTCTGGTGTCTGAAAGCTGTAGTTCTGTGCGCAGAAACGTACAGTGACAACTTGTATGAATCTAGTTGCTCTAATTGATAAAATAAGTTGCTAGATGTTTGTATACTGAGATATACAAGATGGTCTGAAGGCAGCTGGAAAAGGAAGCATGTTTGTGAGCTGGAGTACAAAAGAGCATGTGAGTACATGAGTTAAAATAATGTCTTTTTAGTTAAAGGTGCATGAATTGTGGCTGCATGAGAAGATTTTACAAACTATCTTAAAGAATTTTGGAAGGCAGAGTTATAATATTTTCTTGAAGATTGTGGAGATGCTCGGGAAGATACCTGGATGCTTAGTTTTAAAGGTGTCTGAATCTTGTCTTGATGATACCGTATATACCTGGAAAAATGGCTGTATGCTGGAAAATGACTTGAGAGATTCTTGGAAGCTCCCCGATGATTCAGCTTATAAAGAGCTTTGAAGGCAATGGGATAATGGCAATAAGATATCCAAAAGATTCCTGGAGGATAATAAGACTCTTTTGGTGAAAGTATTAAACGCTACGAGCGCAAGTGCCGTCTCTAGACCACTTGTGGAAAGATTGTGAGCAGAAAAGTAAGAGGTTATTCTGAAGGAACACTTCAGACACTTGAGAGGAAACTTTTAAAAAAATTGGCTCTTACAATGTGGCAGCTCAGGAGTGTTGACGACTCCAGACTGATAAGATCCAGGAACTTGATAAGATAAAGAGAGAACCTGAGTAAGTAGGGCTTTCTCTCCTTTCTCTTGCTGGGCTTGTTCTCTCTTGTTTGATTTTGTATTCTTTGTCAACTAGTAATCAAGAATTGGTTAATACTTAGGAGAGAAAATATTTATTTACAGTAAAGAGAGAGCGCTTAGCAACTGAAATAAGAGCATTAAGGTACACACACACACACACACACACACACACATTTCTTCAGCCACAGAGTAGTCAGGAAGTGGAATAGTCTAGAGAAAGATATAGTGGAGGCAGGAACCATACATAGTTTTAAGACGAGGTATGATAGAGCTCATGGAGCAGGGAGAACAGAGACCCAGTAGCGGACAGCGAAGAGGCGGGGCCAGGAGCTGAGTCTCGACCCCTGCAACCACAATTAGGTGAGTACAATTAGGTGAGTACACACACACACACACACACACACACTCATCCACGTACCCTCAGTGAAAACTAAAATCATGTATTCTTAAATATACCGAATCCAAATACACTAAAATCCCTTAGTATCTCCTGCCAACATTCATATTTGCGAGTCACTTACACTACCACGAATCCTTTTAACAAGGCGCTCACTTATCCGTCTTTCCCCCGTCACCCAAGTGACGGGGGAATTCAGAGCCCCACCGAACCTAATCTAACCTAATCTAACCTAACCTAACCTAATCTAACCTAACCTAGTATTCTTTGAGTTCTTGTTTGTTTGTCTTTCTCACTTTTCAAGTGTACGTAATCAGGGTAAAGCGTAACATTAACCTCAGTCACGGTAGTAAGAGGGTTTGTAACAACAGTGACGTCAGTCAGCAATGGTAAATCATTGTCGATTATTTCGATGAAATACTCGTAATTGTTTACTTAGTGGGGTACAACCAACCTACCCCTTTGCCTTATTAAGAGCGCATGCAACCTCAAAGACAAGGGCTTAAGGAAAATATTAAGTAGTCTGCACCTCCTTGTATTTTTAGCGTCATGTTATCAAGGTCCAAAAATCTCCAAATGACTTTGAGAGACGTTCTTCCTCTAAAGGTTTTAGTACAACAACGAATCCTCGTGAAAAGATTAAATTGTAATGATTTTCAATTTCTGAACTGTTTCAATAAAGCCGATTAGTGATTTCAACTCAAAAATTGCCCGCATAACGGCTCAGGGACTAAGACCGTATATAAAAGCAGTATACATATTTCTGACCGATATGAACAACTGCGATCCATCCACAGTGAAGCCAAGAGACTGACAAAGATGGCTGGAAAGGCAATACATTTATATACAGCAGAACTACAGTTGTATCTTGTGGGTGTCAAGGTAGAGTAGTCTTACTCAAAACTCTTCAGTGAAGACTTCACCATTCGCCTTCCAGGTTAACATTTTCTCATGAGCTGTGTTAAAGCTCATGGCGGTGTTAAAGACCTAGTTGCAAATTTTGTGGAATATATTACCAGCAAAATTTAAGAGAGCATCAGAATGCACGAAATCTCTGATGGCTGCCACAATTACAGCATCAAAAGAGTTACTAGAAATGTAGGCATACCAAGAACATACCAAGAGCAAAGGAATAACGACATGTTTAAAAAAATCTGGAGCATTTTTGTCACCCGAAGTTTGATGGAGTGACTTCGAGGCTCCGTCTCAGAAGAAGAGTTCAGCTCCATGGTCTGGAACGATGGCGTTCCAGACCAAAGAGCTGAACTCTTCTCCAGGCGGCTGAGGGACTGACCACCTCAAATTATTTTCCCAAGGCTGATGGACTGATTATATTATCTTTACCTCGCCACTACTGCTGTTTACAATAAATTATCCTCTGTATTTGCTGCTGAATTACACAATAGTAGTAGTATTAGTAGTTGTAATAATCTAAATTGTGGGTTATAAATTGTTGTTGCCCAAGGAATTGTAACTTTTATTCTTTATATGGAAGAAAGAAGTGTATAGGAGTAGTAGCAGTAGGAGGAAGAGAGAATAAAAGTCGAGTAGGGGATACGAATCAAGGAGGCGAAGGAGGAGAAAGGGACACGAGTTGAGGAAGAGGAATAGGAGGAGTGGGAAGAGGAAGAGTAAAAGAGGACAATTTCACAAATGCCTTACAGATTGAATAAAATAATCTGAATAAATAAATCTGCAGCATTTCAAGGGTAACTTTGTTTGTTTTTTTAAAACAAAATCATTATTGGCTTATCATCCAGAGGTTTCCAGTTAATATGATTGACAGATGTTTCATAAATGATGTGGAAATGTTTGCTAATGTTGACAGTAAAATTTCAGTGGGTTTTCATTGCTTTTAAAATTGTGCTGTGGCTGCTTACTTATTACACATTTAATAATAAATGTTAAGTAATAAATATAGTCAGGGGTATCTGCTGCTACTTCATATTTTTATTAATTTTATTACCTAAAATTATCGGTAATAAAATTGTTTATTGGGTGAGGGTAATGTGCCCAGCCTCACTCACCGTGATGGTGGTGTGTCCAGCCTCACTCACCGTGATGGTGGTGTGTCCAGCCTCACTCACCGTGATGGTGGTGTGTCCAGCCTCACTCACCGTGATGGTGGTGTGTCCAGCCTCACTCACCGTGATGGTGGTGTGTCCAGCCTCACTCACCGTGATGGTGGTGTGCCCAGCCTCACTCACCGTGATGGTGGTGTGCCCAGCCTCACTCACCGTGATGGTGGTGTGCCCAGCCTCACTCACCGTGATGGTGGTGTGTCCAGCCTCACTCACCGTGATGGTGGTGTGCCAGCCTCACTCACCGTGATGGTGGGTGCCCAGCCTCACTCACCGTGATGGTGGTGTGCCCAGCCTCACTCACCGTGATGGTGGTGTGCCCAGCCTCACTCACCGTGATGGTGGTGTGTCCAGCCTCACTCACCGTGATGGTGGTGTGTCCAGCCTCACTCACCGTGATGGTGGTGTGTCCAGCCTCACTCACTATCAATAATTATATATATATATATATATATATATATATATATATATATATATATAATCTCGTGTCGATTAGGTAAAACTTGCGATTTTGGCTTAAATAGCAACGCTCACCTTGCCATATAAGACAAGTGAAAATTTGTGTATGCAATAATTTCGCCAAAATCATTCTGAACATAACGAAAAAAATATATTTCATTGTGTTTGTTTATTATTAAATTAATGTTAACGTATCTAAAATATATTTAGTTGGGTTAGGCTAAATTAAATTGCGCTTGTTGTAATAAGGTTAGGTAGGTTTTCAAAGTTTCTCTTGGTACAAAATTATAAATTCTTACATTAACATAAATGAAAAAAAAAATATCTCTAAACGTATAAGAGAAATTTTTAGAAAGGACTTAATTTTAGATAAGTTCTTGCTAATTGACCAGTTTTACCTAATCGGCATGACTATAAATATATATATAAATATATATATATATATATATATATATATATATATATATATATATATATATATATATATATATATATATATATATATATAATATATATATATATATATATATATATATATATATATATATATCAGTTGCGACCCAGAATGAGAGGTTTCCAACAAGTGTGCTCAACGTTTGCTTTATTTAGGTGTCTCTGTGTTAGGAGTGATCAAGCCACAAGGGGATTTTCATCAATAAAAAAGGCTTTTTGTATATGTGTTTTATTCCTGCATATTCCCTGTACACCAATTCAAGAATACTTTAATCCCTAACACGGGATTTAAAGCAAACTCTCACTGTATATACATTGAGAGATACACATCCCTTAGTGTATATTCGGCGTGATGATAACTTAAGATACTGAGGGAGAAAAATGCTACTAGCAGCTGATGACGTCAGCAGCATCAGCTGATTGATGTAAACAATGTAGTCATTAGCATCAGCTGATTTAGGTAAACATTAAACTACGAAAACGAGGGATAAATTACGTACCTAAAATATTTACGCTAATAGCATCATATGACGTCATTAAGGGAATACTGACGTCATCTTTGCCAGATGCTTTATATAAACAGATGTCGATATAAATTATCTCTAAGGCGAGGAGAGAGTTAGTGATTTATCAACACGTTTGTTAACATCGTCGGGAAGCCTCGCCAACTTTTAATGATGTCAGTTATCATTAACTAAATTGTGAAGTGACGTCAACGGTATTTTTGGGGGTTTATTTTCATTTATTACATTTTAAATGTGTTAATGCTGGACAACAAACTCCACACATCTTCCTTTTAGTACTACCCTTTCTCTCTCTTCTTTTCATCTATCCCTACCCTGTTCTCCATCTTCCCTAATCTTCCCACTTTCCCTCTTCAGAATCTCCCCGCTTCCCCTCCTCTCTTCATAATCTCCCCACTACTCTCTTCATAATCTCTCCACTTCCCATCCTCTCCTAATCTCCCCACTTCCATCTTCTCATAATCTCCCCATTTCCATATTCTCATAATCTCCCCACTTCCCCTCTCCTCCCCATCATACCCACACGAGATCCCCCTCCTGCTTACCAGATGCCCTCTAACTCATTCCCCACTACCAAACACCACCATTCATTCCCCTCCAACCCACAAACACCCCTTCTTCCACACCCATTCTATCTCCTCCACCCTGATGCTACCTCCCCATCTCCCATTCCCCCACAAATACACATCTACACAATCACACGATATTTTAGAGTAACTGCAATATTTTTGAAGTGAATATATCAACTTATAGAGTATTTAAAAAACTTTTTATTAACACTTGTATGGCCTTTTAAAAATTAATATTTCCTTGACCATTTACATATTCTAAAAATAATTTTCTGAATATTAAAAGAGAACATTATTTTTAGGTATTTATTGGAAGTTTTGTCAGGTATTTCAGAATTATATTTAAGATTTTTTTTCAATATTTTTTTTTCCAAGATCCTTGCATGATTTTTTTAAAAAGAAATTGAAAAAATTGAAAGGTATTTATATGCTTTTTTGAAGAGCATTTCAGATATATTTTTTAGAACGTTTACGAGGCATCTCGAAAATTATTTAATGGTCCTAGAAATTATACACCAGCTGGGTACACAGATGTAAAAAATAACAGGTGGAACAAGAACAAGGAAGAGAGAAGAGTCTGATAACAGCTGTGATGTATGATAACAGCTGTGATGTATGATAAGCGAGTTAGATAACAGCCGTGAGTGATAACAGCTGGGAATAATAACAGCTGTGATGAGCATAACAGAGGTGCATTAGACGGTCTCTCTTGAAATTAGGGAAGGTGGGAGAGGGAGGGGAGGAGGAGGGGTTTAATAAGAGGTCTGAAGCTCGTGATGGTTTTTGATCCACAGAACGGGTTTTATACCCCATTAACCAGCCAACCCAGCAGGCAAGACGAAGTGGCACGAGGACCAACACACAGGTTGCAGAACGAGCTTTAAAAGGGTCAAGGTTTCGCTCTATGTAAAGCTCTTAGTCAAGTCATGAACGTTTCACTCTGTGTAGAGCTTTGTCAAGTCGTGGATCAACGAAATTCTACGCAGGGCGAAACGTTCTGAATATTGCTTTGTTTACAACTTGTGTGTATGTATGTGTGTGTGTAACTTCATATAAGGCGTGGAAGTGACTGAGCAAAGAGTCACTTCGTGGTGAAGGGCTTTTGATCCGAGGAACTGGAGATATCCACCGCTTTCTCGGCTCAAACCTAATGATCACCTACCATTCCGCAAGCGCTAACACGATCCCATACGGGTTTAACACTTCCCTATTAAGATAATGGGGAGAAGGTGAATAGTGGGGAGAGACTAGGGAGAAAAGGTTGTTAAAAGGGAGAATTGTAAGAAAATAGTTGGGATGGGAGAGAAAGGAAGAGAGAAAATATGGATTAACAGGAAGTGAATGGCAGGAATGAAAGGAGGTGGAATGTAGAGAAAGGAAAATGATAGTGAGGAGGAGATGGATGACGATAGAAGGGAGGAGAGGAAGATTGAGGAGGATAAAAGAGGAACGTAAAGTAGGGAAAGATGGAAGTAATGATTTGGAAAATTGATGGAGAAGAAGGTAAAGAACTGGATGCAGATAAGGACAGCAGTCAAACAGCTGAAAGATAAAGGGAAGGATTGCAAAGAAATGGAAAGATTAACACGAGAGGCAGTACATGGAAGTACGTGAGAGGATGTGAAGGTACTTGGGACTCCGTGGGAGTGCTTGGGACTTTCTGGGAGTGCGAGGGTCACCGTGGGAGTGCTTGGGACTTTCTGGGAGTGCGAGGGTCACCGTGGGAGTGCTTGGGACTTTCTGGGAGTGCGAGGGACTATATATGAAAGGCATGTTACAAATTTCAGTATAGCTGTCTCTAATTTTAGCTGTGACGTCACGAGTCCCGCTCGTGAGCGCTGGGCCCCAGGCATACTCTCTCAGTTCCCGTTACACCAGACTAGAGAAGGTATAGGCTGCTGGATTACCCTCATAGACCCTATCAATATATATACAGTTAACAACTGCCTTGTGTGTTTCACTACGACCGTCCAGAACACCCACCCAACAATACAAGGCAGGTCCTTACACAAATAATATGAGAGAGAATCATGCGACGACGTTTCGGTCCGACTTGTGACCATTTACAAGTCACACTAACACAAGGGAGTGAGGGAGCCAGTATATTTATAGTCGAGGGGGACAGGGACGGGACCACGAGAAGAAGAAAGAGGTAGTGACAGGTCCTTCTCAAAACCAACCATTCCCACCCAAATATTTGTCCAACCTTTTTCTAAAGCTGCCGAAGAATTTGCTTCAATATCTCAAGTACTAATCAAACCCAGCTCTTCTCACTTATACATTTGACGACCATTGACCTGGCCTCTTTTCAACCACATGAGATAGAAATCCCATACCTCTCCCACCACTTCAGATACATATTAAATACTTTCTTGAAGTCAATATTAACTACAGCCTTATGCAAGCCCTTGATGTAAGCACTTAATGAGTCACTGCTTCATTGCCTTGAGAGATCGCAGATGTCATGTAGGGGGGTAAGGAAACAAGGGATAATCGGGGAATATGGGAGTAAAGGGACTGGGAGTGAGTAGGCAGGAGAGGTGAAGGTTGACAGGAGCGGAGGTAGCGGAGGTAACTGGGAGGTAATGGGAGGTCACTGGTGACTACACCATCACCTCTCATTACCACCACACTACTCACCCTCTCTCTACCTAAAATAAAATATAATAAAATAAAGTATAAGCATAAAGAATAATAAGAATATAACGGGGACAGTGAATATTACTATTCCACTCAAACACAGTTTATTTAAGTCCTTGTACAATAATATATTTGGGAACAGGAGAACACTATTGAGTTTAGATAAATGGGGATTGTACATATAAGCAGGGAGACAGGGAATACAATCAACTGACGAAACAGAATATAACTTACAATATAGTTCAGAGGACAGTTCACCACAGGAACTCAGTCACACTTCTAGCCACAGGTCCCAAGACCTGCTCCAACAGAACTCTGCCCAGTGTCTCCAACAGTCTCCTCCAGAGACTCTACAGCAGCTCTCTCCCAGAGCTCTGCATACCGGCAGCCGCTCTGCTAGAATCTCGTGCCCAGAGCTCTGCACACAGGCCAGAGCTCTGCCCGAATGTCCCCAGCCCAGAGCTCCGCACACAGGCCAGAGCTCCGCCAGAATCACCCCCTCTAGTTGTTCCCTCGGCCTTATATGGTCCTCCAAGCATCCCCCCAATGAGGAGTGCACCATGTGCTTTGACCTGACGCCGACCTGACGCTAGTCCAAAAGACAAAAGACCTGAGCCTTAATCCGAGAGGCGTGGTCTGACAGCTATTTACCAAGGGCAGGTGTGGCTGCTTAAGTAGACCTCACAGCACACTGACTACATCACACAGAGCCAAATTGGTGACAGGCTTGTTGCAACAGCTGCTAGCTCTTAATCTACCTAAGGAGCATATGCTGGTGGGGAGTGAAAGGGAACGTGTTAGGGGAAGTGAAGTGAACAAGAGTCAGTGTGTGCAAGGTGTTGACGGGGAAATATACTAATATATATATATGTGTGTGTTTGTGTAAATGGGTATACACTAACTTTTACACGCACACACACACACATGTATAATATTGTATTAATTTGCAGTAGCAAACAGTTGCTCAGCGGTGAGACGCAACACAAACATGAAGGAGCTCTGCGTTAACACCTTCGCGTTCCGTGCTAATAAAGACGTTCATTTTCCCTAAGTAAAGACGAGGAGAGAAATAAGAGTGAGTGGGTCAGCATGAAAGTAACTATGATACATGACCTACACTTTACCTCTAATATAAGTCGTATTTAAGGCTTTTGGGTGAAGCCCTTCACCCTCTACCACCCCCTCCCCACATGAAACACACACACACACACACACACACACACACACACACACACACACACACACACACACACACACACACACACACACTCAGGAATAGCAGTATTTCATGAGAATTGAAATCATTAAAGAACAAACCGCCCAGAAAAAAAGAATGGTCTTTCAGAGCGTAGATAATATGGGGGAATGATTTTAGGTGTTTTACGATATATATATATACACGGGATCCTCGTGTTTCCCAGATCAAACTCACTACGACATCCTTCCTTTTATCATTTAAATTTTAAATTTATACAATATTATTATTGTTTTTTTTTAATTTTGATTCATAGGTGTTTTTGTTATGAATAAATTCTTAGGTACGAGTTAAAGCCGTGGGATCCTAAAGCACCTGGGCACCTTATGTCTTCCCTTGTAGTTTGCTGTATAGCATATATATATATATATATATATATATACTAAAGCTATCAATAGTTTCCACTGATGCTCACTACAACTATTAAAAATTACTGTTACTGTTGCTGCTACATCTACAACGAATGTACACTCAACTCTCGACATGTTTTAAAGTGAGTATCAGTGGAAACTATTGATAGCTGTAGTAATAGAGGTAGTAAAAGTATAAACAATGTTAGTAGTTGTAGTAGCAGTAGTAACAGAGGTAGTAGTTGTAGCAGTAGTAAAAGATATAGTAGTTTTTGTAGCAGTAGAAACAGTGTTAGTAATTTTAGACGTCGTAGTTCTAAGACTACTAGGACTGTAATGGTAAGTAAATACCAGGAATGTGGTGTAGTTAACATTTAGACACAGTGGATATCTTTATTATAAACCTCAACGTTTCTCCCACACACTGCACCTACTTCTATCTTGAGTGAGTCGTGTTAATGGGCTGCCTCTTGTGTTGTGGCCTGTGTCGACTCCTGAAGTGTCGACTCCTCACCTTCGACTCTCACAGTGACGCACCAGCCTAAGAAGGGAAGGTTATGTCGTCTCTAATCCACGGACGAAGCTCCTAAGCTTTAAGGATTTTAATCTTTTGTATCATACTACACAGCTTAATTATTGTCATGGTCATCATACATGGCTATTGATGTTACTGATGCTGCACTGGATTTATAGTGGGAGGTGGTTTGATAAATTTCAGGGTAGTAATTGTTCCCGCATTCAGTCTGGAACAGTAGCGTGTTCCTCAGTGGCAGCTGAATAGGGCAGAATGGCCGCAATTTGCAGCTTTGAGCCAGTTTACTCTCTGCGAGTGGATGATTTATCTTGTGTGGGTGACGGTGTTTTTTATTTTGCTTGCAAGTTTTATGCTGCTGTGTTGCTGGTCTGCTGTCAGCCACAACACCTATGTCTTCATGACAGTTCCTGTCTGTCGTTGTGCCCACAGGCGCCGTTCTTAGGTACAGAGTTTTGCCTGTTCTCATTCTGAATGCGTCCGAAAGACTTAGCGTTGTGTCCACTGCAGCCACAAATAGGCGAGTACACAATCGAACACATACATTTTAACTCTCTCACTTCACTTATCATTCAATTCCTTCATGTTACTTTCTATTTACATTATTTCATGATGCTGTCATTTCACTCTCCCTATTAACATCTGTCACCCTGCCTTTATATCCCTGTCAATGTCCTCAATCTTTTGTCATTTCTTTTAATCTCCTTTCCTTCCCTTCTACTGTCACTACTCAGTTAACTAACTTGTCCTCATAAAATGAACTATTACCAACAAATGTCACGAAACGATCGATATATACACATGACTATCACTGCAGAGTATATATACAGCTATCACACCACAAGGTATATACACCATGACTATCTCAACAAAGTATACACACCGTGACTGTCACCAATCAATATATATATATATATATATATATATATATATATATATATATATATATATTAATATGGATTTTAATCTTTCATTTATGAATAAAAGTATTTAATACATTTACTTAATATATTCGTCCAGGAAGAGAGAGACGTCCAGACTGTGAGATTCACTGTCGGGATCCTCGTGTTTCCCAGATCAAACTCATTACGACATCCTTCCTTTTATCATTTAAATTTTAAATTTATACTATTATTATTATTTTTTTTAATTTTGATTCATAGGGATCCTATAGCACCTGGGCATCTTACGTCTTCGGCCGTTGTTCAGCTCATGCATCTGGGCACCTTATGTCTTCGCTTGTAGTTTGCTGTATAGCAAACATATGGCTTGCTATCTAGCAAGCATAGGGTTTGCTATCTAGCAAGCATAGGGTTTGCTATCTAGCAAGCATAGGGTTTGCTATCTAGCCGGAATGGGACTTACTATTTAGCAAACAGGGGTTTTGCTATATAGCATGGGGCTTGCTATCTAGCAATGTGCCTTACTATCTAGCAGCATGGGATTTGCTATCTAGCAGGCCCAGGGGGCGGGGTCTGCTCTCTAAGCAAGAGAGGAGGGCGTAACTCTGCCAAGCTGATAGCAAATACGATTTTCCCCCCCCCACTGGCTTTGAGTAGCGCGTCCACAGTCGTAAATATTTTCGGCCCATCACCCTTTGTCACCTTTCTTTTGCATTTGTGTCACTTGCCTTTGAAATATGCGTGAGAGGTTTTATAGGCAGAAAAGTTGTCCAATTGAAAATAAGTTCAACAGAAGTGTGGCTCGCTGCGCTGCTGGGGTGACCTTCAAGATAACTTTCTTAGAAAACTGCCTTTCTTAGACAACCACTTTCTTGAAAAGCTCCCTTTCTTGAAAAAAAAAAAACATTCTTAGAAGACACTTTCCTTGATCTTGTTTTGTTGAAGCCAACTTGAAGACAACTGAAATTGGTCATATTTTTTTTTAAAAGCTCAGTGACCCTGAAGATCAGTGACTGAAAACTCTCGACCTAGAAGCCCACTGACCTTGAAGACCACTCACCTTGAAGACCACTCACCTTGAAGACCACTCACCTTAAAGACCACTCACCTTAAAGACCACTCACCTTAAAGACCACTCACCTTAAAGACCACTCACCTTAAAGATCACTCACCTTGAAGACTACTGACCTCAAAGACTGACTTAACGTCGGAGATAAAGATCACAATAAAACCTCCGAAGCAAGAAGCATAAAAGACGAATCGCATTCAAGACTTCTTGAAGAGGAAAAGAATTTTCTTCCTTACGCTGAGAGGGAAGATTAGGAAGTGACGGTCATAATGCCGTCCACAGACGACGGAATAGTGACCACGGTGTGACTTCTTTATGCACCCTGTCTACATGTGACGGAAGAGAGCCCTCGATGGAAGTCCACAAAGGTGCCGCATGCAGAGGTGGCCCCACAAAGGCGCTACACCCTGAGATGACACACAGTAGCAGCAGAATTATCATGTGTAAAACACACTACACCAGCAGAGACACTGACTTGCTACAAGTACCAACAGACTTTCATGTTCCCTCTTGTGAACTTAGGAGTCTAAAAAAAGCGAATGAAATACAACTAACTTTCTTTAAAGCTCATTTTCCTGGTAATGATTGTCGCCTAAGAGCTTAACTCCAGGCGCAGGAATGTGAGGGAGGAGGAGGAGGAGGAGGAGCGGTAGGTATGAGGTATGAGAGAAGTGTGAATAACCTCTCAGATTAGCATAAGATTGACGCGCTGGGGAAAATAAGAAGCTTGAGTACACCCGAGAGGTTCTAGCACTGGCGAGAAATTGTTGACACAAATCTTCGTCACGTGTACCCACGCTCAGCGAGGTGTGTATCACACCCTGTATACCACAGATGACTCTCTCTCTCTCTCTCTCTCTCTCTCTCTCTCTCTCTCTCTCTCTCTCTCTCTCTCTCTCTCTCTCTCTCTCTCTCTCTCTCTCTCCCTCTCTCTGAGTGATCAGGTCCTGGGTAATGAACAGGTAGATGTGTAGGTGAAGGCTGTTCTGACAAGCTTGCTGTACAGCAGACCTCAGCTTCACTCACTTCATGGGCCCACAAATTTTGTGAATATAAAGATGTTAGGAGTCCCTAACATCTTAGAATCAAACCTGATTATATTACCCCCCATCTTACAGTGTTTGACAGTATCACAATCCGGGTTAATAAAGCAACTTCGGCAACGGGCTGAACGATTTGATGGTCAGAAACTAACGGAAGAGAAAAGCTTACGTTAAATAACTGTTTATTGTGCAGAGTTAAATGTGAAATATTACCCGTGAATTATTTTTCTTGACAAGCCGTTCCTACAAAATTCATACTGGAGAAGCAAACACTCATTTAACTCCGTCACATCACACACTATTGGCCCAAAATGACAACCGTGACACACCTGACACCTCTTGCATAGTATATCACTCCATTTCTCTCAGGTCAGTGACTAACAGGAGGACGATGCGTAAACTTCCATACCTCACCACATGTGAGGTACTGAAGTGTATTTTATGCATCGATAAACTGTTGAGTTATAACTTCATATGTCAAGTCTTTGTCAGTTTATTCTTTGAATATTCCTCATGTGTTTTGTCTTGTTTACATGTTTCAAAACGTTGTGTTTCATGTGTTAACATACATAACAGCCTGGTTGATATGACGCCATTACTTTAACTTCAATATTCAAGTCTCTGTCCTCATGTCTCTACTTTAGACTAAGGGATTGAACACTTTTATTCATGGCTAAGGGGCTGAACACTTTTATTCATGGCTAAGGGACTGAACTCTTTCATTCATGGCTAAGGGACTGAACTCTTTCATTCATGGCTAAGGGACTGAACACTTTCATTCATGGCTAAGGGACTGAACACTTTTATTCATGGCTAAGGGACTGAACACTTTCATTCATGGCTAAGGGACTGAACACTTTCATTCATGGCTAAGGGACTGAACACTTTCATTCATGGCTAAGGGACTGAACACTTTCATTCATGGCTAAGGGACTGAACACTTTTATTCATGGCTAAGGGACTGAACACTTTCATTCATGGCTAAGGGACTGAACACTTTTATTCATGGCTAAGGGGCTGAACACTTTTATTCATGGCTAAGGGGCTGAACACTTTTATTCATGGCTAAGGGGCTGAACACTTTATTCATGGCTAAGGGGCTGAACACTTTCATTCATGGATAAGGGACCGAACATCCCAAAAAATTACCTCTACACTCTTCCACCGTCTCCAGTATTAAATCACCTCCTTATTCGACTGAAGAATCCTGTTGTATAGGCGAAATATTTTTGCAGACGATATTTTGACGTTACTACGTGTATTATCTTTAAACCTTAATGAACCTTGAATATTCACTACTGCCTAAAAGACCTATGATATCGTATCGTCTGATATCATTTTCCTTTAACAAGATATGGACATCTAGATATGAACATCTGGCGCTCAGCAGACTGAGGATCAAGCCTTCACCACGTCTTTCGCTGATTGACCCACATGAGTTTAGAGCTTAACGTGAATTATTTAATAAGATACCTCTAGGTATCACATAGGTTATTACGTATACTGTGTATCTCTATTCAATAGGTAGACAGTGAAACAGTGTACAAGAAAGTCACCATTAGACTGACTACATACTTTGGATTTAGTCTGATCATCGTCTGTGTATATGCCAGATAGCCAGAAGTAATTGTAACCAAGCCAAAGCCAGTCTAATACACGAGTCAATCTGTTTACATTGCAAGGTGCTCCATAAATGTGCTTATCTACGTTCAACTTATCATAGTGAGATATGTGGTATTCCCATTAAGTATTTACTTCTCTTATAAAGTTATATCTGCTGTTTAACACAGATAGACCAAAGTTATATTCCATCTTCTTTTAAGGTATTTTGACTATTTTTTTCAGATTTATCACGTAGGGGTAATTCAGTGTGTGTTAAATTCAGAATATCTTAATTTCTCCGATGAGTGTTTTCAGTCTTTGTGACTCCAGTGTCTTCGCTGAAGCTACACGATCAGTAATGATCAAAGAGTTTGGCTAATTGTCATAAGTTAACTTGAGTTGTATAAGGGTAAACTGTTCAAGTTAGAAGTAGAAAGGACAGCCACAGCCACGGTAAAAGAGGATCAGAAAGAATCTTACTCTTCTCTACCAAAACAAGTAGGTGAACCCCTAGACCAGCGATTCTCAACCAGGGGTAAATTTACCCCTTTGGGGTAAAAAATTACATGGCAAGGGGTAAATATTTGATGTACCTGATAATTGAGTAATAATTCAATTAAATTTTATTTTGTAAAATGTGTGTGTGTGTGTGTGTGTGTGTGTGTGTGTGTGTGTGTGTGTGTGTGTGTGTGTGTGTGTGTGTGTGAATAATAGTCACATGACTAATTCATAATTATTTCTTTTTGCATGGCAGTGAGGGGATAAATGGAGAAATACATCATGCCGAGGGAGTTAATGATGGAGAAAAAATTGGGAATCCCTGTCTTAGACACTACTGCCTCCATCACGGTGCTCCCCCACACACTGCCTCCATCACGGTGCTCCCCCCCCCCACACACACACACACTGCCTCCATCACTGTGCTCCCACACACACTGCCTCCATCACGGTGCTCCCACACACACTGCCTCCATCACGGTGCTCCCACACACACTGCCTCCATCACGGTGCTCCCACACACACTGCCTCCATCACGGTGCTCACACACACACACACACACACACACAGGGCAAAGAAGACCGCTGACAGAGTACAGGCTAGGCGGACAAAGGCTACAAACCTCGGCAAAGGAGAAAGACCTTGGGGTGAGTATAACGTCAAGCACGTCTCCGGAGGCACACATCAACCAGATAACTGCGGCAGCATATGGGCGACTGGCAAACCTAAGATTAGCGTTCCGTTAACTTAACAAGGAATCGTTCAAGATACTGTACACCGTGTACGTCAGGCCCATACTAGAATATGCAGCACCAGTCTGGAACCCACACCTGGTCAAGCACGTAAAGAAACTAGAGAAAGTGCAAAGGTTTGCGACAAGGTTAGTTCCACAACTCAGGGGTCTGTCCTATGAAGAAAGGTTGAGGGAAATAGGACTAACAACACTGGAGGAAAGAAGGGTCAGAGGAGACATGATAACAACATACAAAATACTGCGGGGAATCGACAAGGTAGACAGTGACAGGATGTTCCAGAGAGGGAACACAGAAACAAGGGGACACAACTGGAAGCTGAAGACTCAGATGAGTCAAAGGGATGTTAGGAAGCATTTCTTCAGCCACATAGTAGTCAGGAAGTGGAATAGTCTAGAGAAAGATATAGTGGAGGCAGGAACCATACATAGTTTTAAGACGAGGTATGATAAAGCTCATGGAGCAGGGAGAGCAGAGACCCAGTAGCGGACAGCGAAGAGGCGGGGCCAGGAGCTGAGTCTCGACCCCTTCAACCACAATTAGGTGAGTACACACACACTGCCTCCATCGCTTCATTCACATTCCGCTGCTGTTCTTATCATGCGTTGATATTTGTCTCAGGTGGTTCGTGTCTGTGGTCTATTGACCCCCACCCCCACCACCTACCCCACCACCACCCCCCTCCCCTCCACCCTCTACCACTATTCTCTTTATAAACAAAGATTTCTTCTTTATTCTCTACTCTAAATGTAAAGACATTCGGTGTAATTTTCATGTACATTTATGTACTAAAATATTTACTGTTGTAATTGTCGATGTTGTGAGCATACACATCGTTGTGAGCATACACATCGTCGTTGTGAGCATACACATCGTCGTTGTGAGCATACACATCGTCGTTGTGAGCATACACATCGTCGTTGTGAGCATACACATCGTCGTTGTGATCATACACATCGTCGTTGTGAGCATACACATCGTCGTTGTGATCATACACATCGTCGTTGTGAGCATACACATCGTTGTGAGCATACACATCGTCGTTGTGATCATACACATCGTCGTTGTGAGCATACACATCGTCGTTGTGAGCATACACATCGTCGTTGTGAGCATACACATCGTCGTTGTGAGCATACACATCGTCGTTGTGATCATACACATCGTCGTTGTGAGCATACACATGGTGAGCAGCCCACGATGTGTATGCTCTCTGTATCTGGGCAAACTTGACCTGTATGGGATCGTAATAGTTTAAAACTCATTTCGCCAGCTCTGTATGATCCATAAAGGTTTAGTGCTCAAAGGGAATATGTATCATTATTATTATCATTATTTTTATTTATACTATTATTATTATTATTACTATTATTATTATTATTGTTATATATAAAGACAGAGGCAAAACACGTCATTTCAGTCTCTTAAGGCTACTGAATTACTTGCCTCTATTCACTTCTAAGTCATTTATCTGCTTCACTGAGAGTTATCACGTGAAGTTGGCCTATTTGTAGGTTTAGTGACTCCTCTCGCTGTCTTCACCCTCGTAAATCTTCCTTCTATCTCTTCGTAGTCCTGAGAAATCGAGCTTTTCCTAAGGAGTCGCTCCTGCACAAGTCTGGTCCAAATAAATGGATGTGTGTGTGTACTCACCTAATTGTGGTTGCAGGGGTCGAAACTCAGCTCCTGGCCCCGTGTGTGTTAAATTACACGATCAACGGCACCATTGGTCTCCTACATCTCGAGCCTTTTCATACCCAGGCTTGAATCTGTGTATGGTGTTGTATGGGAAAAGGACAATCATATACACTTCTGGATTGTTATTAACTGAAACGTTACACCACAAGTGACACCATTACTACTGACACAGTAAAATGAAGGTGTTTGTCTCCTCTTTATCCAGCTCGTTCCACTTAACACCCTGAGACTGAAGAAAACTTTCCCTTTGTCTTCTGTGTTACTAACTTCTATATGTCCGCTTGCTCTCGTGACTCGCACTTCAAACACTCTCTCCCTGTCCACTCTGTCAAATCGTCTGAGTATCGTTTACATCATAATCATGGCTTCCCTGACTCCTCTCTTTCCTCCAAGGTCGCCAGTTCGAATTCCTTCAGTCTCTCCAAACAGATCAGTCCCCTTCAGATCTTGGACCAGTTATGTTGCAAACCTTGAGTTTCCGAACATGACTGACTAGGCGTACGAACTCCATTTCCTTGGGTCAAAAGCCCTTCACCGGCATCAAAGCCTCTTTCGAACAGAATAAAGCCGAGTTAAACGTCATCGTTTTAGCAACCACGAACACGAATCTAAACATTAAGAATTTAAAATATCTCAATGTGAAATAAAACTAAAAAAATTGGCTCATCTACGACTGGCTTCAGTTAAATTATATCGCGTTATAATTAGCAAAGTTAGATGAGGTTGCTAAGTTAGTTTGGGTGCAAAACAAAAACGTGTTGTACCAAGGAAATGCATACATACATATTATCAATGCATTAGATTGTTCTTATGTTTCTGTTTTAAGGTCAGTTTGTCTTGTTTTAACGATGCAGTCTGAAAAGTCCAATAGCTAAACCGTTTATCCAAATTCGCCCACAGAATATATACACACTGTGGTGTACAATATGCCTCTTTGAGTTAACAATAAATCCTCTTTCATAGTTTACAGTATTCTTGATAGGTGACAAACAGTTGACATGTAGTCTCTAGTTTGTAGACGTAGCTGACTAGGAATAAATTCCACTTGGGTATGTATATTTCATAACACTCCTGACATACGTCGTATTTAGAATAACTCTGAGGCTCTGGAAGTTTTTTCGTTTAATCTAAACTTCTGGTGAAACACTCAGCACTATACTCGCTCCTAGATACGTAGGTTGAGTTAGATTTGCAGCTTCTCTTCATTCCCCAGTTTCTGATCTTTTTCGAATCTTTTCCCATCTCCATTTTTTTTACAGCCTTGCTTTTGCTGGGGTTGAACTCCAGTAGCTACTTATCTGACCAGTCCTGCAAAATTGTCCAGATTCTTTTCTGGCTTGTATCTACCATCACCTGTTTATATTTTCATTAATTTTGCTTTGTAAACAGGGACACACACACACACACACACACACACATCTGTTTTATGTATATATGCATGCGTGTTGATGACAGAGAGCAGGGTCATGGTCCGCCACGCCTGCGCCTTCGTCAGATACTAACATATTGTCCATAAACGCGCAAATACCTGTGTGCTAATTATCTCAACAAAGCGATGATTTTGGAGATTATTGTCGCAAATTATACTGGGGAGGAAGGGGGGTAATTACTGCTAAATATAACGCTAGACTCTCTAGTTGGATGATATTGGTTGTTGTAGTGTATTGGTAAGGTGTTGGAGTGTGTTGGTAAGGTGTTGGAGTGTGTTGGAGTGTGTTGGTAAGGTGTTGGAGGTGTTGGTAAGGTGTTGGAGTGTGTTGGTAAGGTGTTGGTAAGGTTTTGGAGTGTGTTGGTAAGGTGTTGGAGTGTGTTGGTAAGGTGTTGGAGTGTGTTGGTAAGGTGTTGGAGTGTGTTGGTAAGGTGTTGGAGTGTGTTGGTAAGGTGTTGGAGTGTGTTGGTAAGGTGTTGGAGTGTGTTGGTAAGGTGTTGGAGTGTGTTGGAGTGTGTTGGTAAGGTGTTGGAGTGTGTTGGTAAGGTGTTGGTAAGGTGTTGGTAAGGTGTTGGAGTGTGTTGGTAAGGTGTTGGTAAGGTGTTGGTAAGGTGTTGGAGTGTGTTGGTAAGGTGTTGGAGTGTGTTGGTAAGGTGTTGGAGTGTGTTGGTAAGGTGTTAGTAAGGTGTTGGTAAGGTGTTGGAGTGTGTTGGTAAGGTGTTGGTAAGGTGTTGGAGTGTGTTGGTAAGGTGTTGGTAAGGTGTTGGAGTGTGTTGGTAAGGTGTTGGAGTGTGTTGGTAAGGTGTTGGTAAGGTGTTGGAGTGTGTTGGTAAGGTGTTGGAGTGTGTTGGTAAGGTGTTGGAGTGTGATTCGAAAATGTTAGGGGTGTTTTGAGATGGGGTGCGTTGGGGAGATGTTGGTGGTATGTTGGGGAGATGTTGAGGGCACGTTGGGGAAGAAATTGGGGGTATGTGTGAAAGAGGAAGGCAAAATAAGTAATGAGGATAGTATTTTGATCTTTACAGTATTTTATCATAAATATTTTCATTATCTTATCGCTTATCTACGTTGTAAGGCTCTTCGTTATTACTCCAGTTTTTATATTTATCGAAATCTTCTTGTAGGGATTTGCAATCATTTTTCATGTCATTTTTCTTAATATTTTTGTTTCTTCTCTACTGTCCACCTCAACCCGTCTAGTCGTGACCCAACACCTCCATTCCTCCCACCATCACCTCTCCAATAACACTATCCCCTACACTATCGTCGTCAACTAACCACCGCCCTTAGCATACCAAGTGTTACCTATCACCTATCACCTATCACCTATCACCTAGCCTGCTCTTCCTCCACACAGCGTTCTATCATACACACTTCCCCACCGCATACTCTCACCCCAACCCATCGCCACCTTCTAACCCCCAGTCATCATCCCACCTCCACTGCCCCTCAGATATTTTCACATAAACCCCATCTCACAAGACAGCTGGACCATAATCTCTTTAGTGAGAGAAAACTCTCGTTCTAATAACTCCTCCCTGTCGTATTATCCTGCTAACCTTTACCTCATCCAACCTACCCATGGTAAATGCACAAGTAGAAAAATGTAGAAATAAGGAATATGCCAGACAGAACAAAGCCAGTGAACGCCAAAGCAATAACCGAGGAAAGAAGACGAAGACGAAGTCAAAGAAAAAGAAGGGAGAAGATAAAAGAGAAAAAGAAGAATGTGATCGTGGATACTTAAGACAGACTTAGAAAAATTTGACACAAGATAGAGGTATTCGTTGACTATATCTCTAAATGGCATAAAGGCATTTGAGTATCATAAAAAGTTTGATTAAATAACTGAAAAAGGCCTAAGCATTACATAGGAGAAAGAATAGAGATGTAAAAACAGGTCAGTATTGCCAGCGGAGTCCCACCAGGGTTTGTTCTTGGTCCCAAACTGTTTCTGATGTACGTCACCCACCTCCAAGAAACTGGAATGAAATGTAAATATTGACAAGGTGGAGTAAATGGGTTTAGGTACAGTATATACCGTACTTACGTCTAGCCAACACAATGGCTTTATTAAGCCAGACTTGATTGACTTGATAAAGCCCACTGTATGGGGGGTCCGTTGTAGCTGATAAAGGTATACACAACATCTCATCGTCATTTACTCCATCTCCCAAACAGACACGAACTAAGAACTAAGAGATGGTTTTGACAGGTCACAGGAATAATAAAGAAAGTGGCTTCGTAAATAAAACCCAAGAAAATTTAATGGCAGGAAACAGTGGAAGCGATGAACAGGATGTTTAGCTGACAGGTGAGCAGTTTTCTTTGGCGAAACATCGGCCAAAGTTCCTTTTGTATTGCCACCTGCGAGAAAGACAAATATTCCCACAAACACAGAATCGACTTTCAAGAACGTAAACAAAGGGGCGTTCAGGACGTTTTTTTAATATAATATTTAATAATAATCACTAACTCGTGTGGGTTACTTAGCGCAAGAAGTGGTGGAGGCTCGATACTCCACACACTTATCAAGGTCCGATCAGACTGTTGTATCACAGTGCAAAACATGTCGGGCCCACATCTAATTAAACATGTCAAAGAATACTTGGAAAATCCATGTGATAACTACACCTCTGGTGCTCGAATTAAAGGAGTAAAATCACGATTAAAAATGATTGGTAGGTTGGTAGACGGCATCTGTCCAGGGAGTCACTACCTGTCTAGAATACCGCGAGACCTGGTCCATGACCAGGTCTCGCGGTGGACCAGGCTGTTACTGCGGCCAGCAGTAACAGCCTGGTTGATGCTGTTGCTGTTTATTATTATTATTATTATTAGTAGTAGTAGTAGTAATAGTAGTAGTAGTAGTTACTATTATAATAACAATAGCAATAAGATTATTAATATAACAACATTAGCAACCCAATGTAAATATTGCAAAAACTTTGCACATTCACAAGTCTTTTAAATCCAAACTTTTCTCTGTTCAACACTTTTTTTTTTTAAATAAAAGGTAGAGAGGAGGAACATTGAATGTGTATGAACATAACTTGGGGTAAAATAACTGAACATATTGTGTCAGGGGTGAGTTCAAACGTACTCTCTTCTTTGTTTTAATTCAGCAAATTGGAAGCATAGCACCGGGTTCTTGCTAATGCTCTGTATAATGGTTATATATTCTGGAAACAAAGGGTTGCTATAAAAAAAGGGGGAAGGAAATGGTGACACCGTGTCTTCTGGCCTTCTCTACTTTTCTCTCGTCCCAGTTGAAATTTGACAATGGCTCAGGATGGATCGAAAGATCGCCACGAGGTTTCCTTTCCTGGGTGCGGGTTTTTGGTAAAACCATGAATTAAAAACCAACTAAATTACCTTGGGTGGCACCAATTCACAATAAACCCACTATCTGTGAAGACAAGTGCAAAATAAGCTATTACTTGGACAACGTTTCGCTCTTTGTAGAGGTTTATCAACGTTTCGCTCTACATAGAGGGAAACGTTGTCCTAGTGAAACCTTGTTGTTTCTGATCCACATTTCGGAGCTTCAGGCAACATTTCGGTCCATATAGGATCGAAACGTCATCTAAAGTCTCCTCACTATATTCTAAGGCGTGCGAAAGCTAGTTATGTATCAATTATTATTTCAGGAAAGCGAGATAGACAAAGGCAATCACTATCAAGGCGAGGAAGGAGTAAGGTACCCCTAACTCCTTGGATCAAGAGACCCTTTAATTGCATTATGGTAATCCTTTATTCACATTGAAGGATAGGGCAAGGGGTGCACGAACGCCTTGTCAACCATAAGAAGGGGTTTTAATGGTGTTATATTATACAGAACTGCGGCCCATTACAGCCTACGACCTGTTACAGGCTACGGACCGTTACAGGTCGGAGGACACCAACTCCAGTCACTCTGCCTTCTAGTGCGAGTAAGTGTTCTTAGTCATATAATGTACGTATTCTTAGTCTTATAATGTACGTATTCTTAGTCTTATAATGTACGTATTCTTAGTCATATAATGTACGTATTCTTAGTCATAGAATGTACGTATTCTTAGTCATATAATGTACGTATTCTTAGTGTTTAAATGCTGATATATGTACGTATCCTTAAATTTATATAATGTAATCCAAATTCCTCTCCCCCAGCCTCTTTTTTTTTGTCTCTCTCCTATACATAATTTGTGTTGCCCAGCCCTGTGACGGAGACACATACATAAAAATTCCATTTCTCCTGTGCACGGGATAGGCCTTGCTGAGAGATGGTAATTCCCAAATGACTGTAAATCCAGCTGTGCTGGAACGAAAGCTTTGAAGCTGTCGTAGCTGATAGATCTTTAATAGCTTACTTGACAGTCTTCTCACAGCTCTTTTGAGGTCTCTCAGCTCAGTGTGAGAGCTTTCAACACTGTGACACGCATCCTGTGTGATGAAATACGACGGGGAGACATCGATTAGCTTTTGTTTCCACTGTATACGAGCACTGAGTACACGAGTACACTGAGAGAAAACATAATAAGTGTCAGGGGCCCAAGACTGTTCAACTGCCTCCCAGCATACATAAGGGGAATTACCACTAGACCCCTGGCTGTCTTCAAGAAGGCACTGGACAGGCATCTAAAGTCAGTACCTGACCAGCCGGGCTGTGGTTCGTACGTCAGTTTGCGTGCGGTCAGCAGTAATAGCCTGTTTAATCAGACAGTGATCCACCACGAGGCCTGGTCTCAGACCGGGCCTCGGGGGCGTCGACCCCCGAAACCTCTCCAGGTAGCCCCAGGTATCGTATATAGATAACTGGTTCAGAGAACCGAGAAGTTGATGACTTAGACACACATGCAACACTTGGGTTCCGTTACTGAGGAAACGTTTCGCCAACCATTGGCTTCCTCAGTCTGGTACAAAGAAAGTATGGTGAAGATCAGGAGGAGTTTGGGGTAATCAGTCCCTCAGCCTGGAATCGATGTAATCAGTAAATCAGTATCTTGATGGACTGATTACATCGACTCCAGGCTGAGGGAGTGATTACCTCAAACTACATTTTTTCTTCGAATTGGACTGATGAAGACACTGTGTGGGCGAAACGTTTTCACAATAAAGATACCAAAGTGTTGCCCATGTGTCTAATTCATCAAGTATAGTATAGAATGAGGTAGCAGCACACTGCGGATATATCCAATTTTGCTTAATAAATTAAGACAAAACGTGACGACGAGGACCTGGAGCGTTTACCCCACTACGTTTCCCTCTTCCCCCTTCCCTCCTTCCGTCTCTTCTCGGGTTTCTGGAACATGAATCGGAATTATTCAACTTCCATCGTTGACACAACGCTAAATTATTAAACTGCTATGATGTTTGTCTATGCCCAGAATTGCGTTGTCTTGGCTGTCTCCCACGTGCTGTCTCCCACGTGCTGTCTCCCACGTGCTGTCTCCCACGTGCTGTCTCCCACGTGCTGTCTCCCACGTGCTGTCTCCCACGTGCTGTCTCCCACGTGCTGTCGACCGTGTGTGTGTGTGTGTGGGTACTCACCTATTTGTACTCACCTATTTGTGGTTGCAGGGGTCGAGTCATAGCTCCTGGCCCCGCCTCTTCTCTGATTGCTACTAGGTCCTCTCTCTCCCTGCTCCATGAGCTTTATCAAAGCTAGTCTTAAAACTATGTATGTATGGTTCCTGCATCCACTATGTCGCTTTCTAAGCTATTCCACTTCCTGACAACTCTATGACTGAAGAAATACTTCCTAACATACCTTTGACTCATAGGAGTCTTCAACTTCCAATTGTGACCCCTTGTTTCTGTGTCCCCTCTCAGTACTTTGAGGCGGTCCGGGCCCCCAAAAAACTCCCTTTTAAAATCTGCGGCTTCTGCCCTTCTCAACTTATACTCCGTCGCAGCTTTTTACACCTTCATCAATGTCAGTAACTTCGTTCTTTCTGGGATTGAATTCCAGCAGCCATTTGTCTAACCGGAAGTGAGTCAAAAATGACTATGTTTTGAAAGGAAAATGGGTAATTATTAACGAAATGGAATTAATGAGCGTAAATGCATACGAAAATAAGTGTAAATAATGACTGTTGTTTGTCAATAAACTGCATGAGGAGCGAGTGCATCTCTAAATTATAAAACATAATTGTATTTGTAAATTATAAGCTTTGATATAAATTACAGTTGCATAATTCCTTTTACACACAACACATATATTATATAATATATATATATATATATATATATATATATATTATATATATATATATATATATATATATTATATATATATATATATATATATATATATATATATATATATATATATATATATATATTTCCTTGAACTTCATCCTCTTTCCTGCAACACTGAAAGCTCCTGATTGTTGATTGCAGCACTAAAGGCCTAGAGCTATCATTCAACTCCCTCTCGTGTTTGTTTTGCATCTCGTATCGCTTGTTCTCGTTTTTGCATTTATATATATATATATATATATATATATATATATATATATATATATATTATTGTGTGAAGGGAAATGACAGGCAGCGGCTGCAAATAACTCTTAATAACTGAATAACACTAAATCACTATAATTATGAATACATATAACTAACTGCAAACTGCATTGGACAACATATTGCAACTTCTAATGATCTATAATGCTCAGTTGTAACCGTGGATAACAAGGAAATTATTTCCATTATCAGCGGCGAGCAATTACTGGACTCGTGTGCTTGGAAGGACTGCCTGCAACACTAATGCTTGCAACGTTATGTTGCCGCATTAAGGCTGCAAAACTGTATTGCAAACTGTGTAGTAATGTATAAGGATTGTAAATTTTAGCTTAAATGAAAAAAAAAACGTCAATGACTGTAGCAAGATGTATGATTACAATAGCATTTATGACTGTAGCAACATTTATGACTGTAGCAACATTTATGACTGTTGCAACATTTATGACTTGCAACATTTATGACTGTAGCAACATTTATGACTGTAGCAACATTTATGACTGTAGCAACATTTATGACTGTTGCAACATTTATGACTGTTGCAACATTTATGACTTGCAACATTTATGACTGTAGCGACATTTATGACTGTTGCAACATTTATGACTGTTGCAACATTTATGACTGTTGCAACATTTATGACTGTTGCAACATTTATGACTGTTGCAACATTTATGACTGTTGCGACATTTATGACTTGCAACATTTATGACTATAGCAACATTTCACATTTGACAAGCAAACTCTTTCGTTATTACCCATTAATAGAAAACTCTTCCCTTATTCCCGATGATACATCCGACTCTTAATCCCCGTTGATGGAACTCTTTACCCTTGTTCCTATTTATATACACATACTTCTCTTGTTTCCTTTGTTAAACAATGAATAAGTTTCTAATGAACTAGCAAAATAGCGAGTGAGGGTAAGAATAGCGAGTGAGGGTAAGAATAGCGAGTGAAGGTAAGAATAGCGAGTGAGGGTAAGAATAGCGAGTGAGGGTAAGAATAGCGAGTGAAGGTAAGAATAGCGAGTGAGGGTAAGAATAGCGAGTAAGGGTAAGAATAGCGAGTGAAGGTAAGAATAGCGAGTGAGGGTAAGAATAGCGAGTGAGGGTAAGAATAGCTAGTGAAGGTAAGAATAGCGAGTGAGGGGTGAGAAAGGGGAAGCAGGGGCAGTGTAAAGGAAGCATTAGAAGAAAAGAGGAATGGAGAGAATAGGTACAGGAAGTACAGGAGGGAATGCGAGGGAATGTGCAAAGTAGAAGTGAGGGGAAGGAAGGAAAAAGAGAGAGGGAAAACATACGAGGATTATTGTATGAAAGAGGGAAGGAAAGGGTAGGAGAATGGTGAGAGAGAGGATGTGTTGAAGTGGGATGGGATGGAGAAAGGGAGAGAAGGGAAGGATATAAAAAAATATGGAAGAGGGAAGCTGGAAAAGAGGAAGGTGGGATAGAAAGCATGAAAGGAGGAGGAGATAAGGAGGGGGAGATAAGCAAGTAAACAAACGACTTTATTCCTCTAAAGTGGAGTACAATATACAATTAACAGTGGAGACATTGTCATGTATAAACTATTTTATAATAAGCTCCTTGTTATGCAGGTTATTTCCCACAGCTTTAAACTTAACTTATAATTACTTCACAATGAGACGAATGTTGCAGCTTATTAGAATGGTATAGTTTGTCGTATTTGACATTTGTATCAGGGAATACTGAGGTAAAAGATATATTTGGTTAATACATATGTTGAAAGAGATTGGTGATAGTGTGAACATCAGAATGATTGCTAATATGATTTGGATTAGCAGGGTTGCTATTGATGCATCAGGTTTAAACATTATTTGTCTAGGGTTTAAGTCATATTCAGAAGGTGCCCTTTGCTATATTATTGAAGCAGGTGACTGAAATTAAACTGTTTGCATCTTTAGGGAAGGCAATTCCAAATTTGCTTGGACCTCTTGTAGAGGTCGAGTCGAACACTTTGAATATCAAAGAAGATACTTATTTTTGGTATTGTCTATGACAGTTTCATCTCTCCAGCAAGAGCAGGAGCGCTGGCTTGAAGTTTGTCCTGAGTGTCGTGTATGAATAAAATACCGAGTAGTAACTGTGGAGGTGTTGCAGGTTTAGTAAGGTGAGACTTTTTGGACAGTAGGGTTGTGTGGTGTCTGGAACCTTAATGTGTGATTATTCTAACAGCTGATTTCTATTGCGTTACAATGGATTTTAGGTGATTTGCTCTAGTAGATCCCCAAGCTCAGATACCCTAAGTGAGGCAAGGATAGATTGAAGACTAGTATAGAGTTAGTAATGTTTGGGGAGCTAAGTAGCGTACAATATACAGATTATTCGGACTTAGGAGACTAAAATTTACAACGGCGTTTCAGTCTGATTCAGACCATTGACAAGTCATGCTGTGACTTGCTAACACTATAATTTGTTAATGCTGCGACTTGTTAATTTTCCAAGTTGGACCGAAACGTCGTCATAAGTTTAATTTTCCTTTGTGTGGCTTATGTGTATTACTGAAGTTTTCTGTAGAGTTTGTTGAAGGACAGGTAGAGGGAGCCTTGATAACTGCCACTGAGGTAATTACTAACCTGGCCAAAAGGGTTTGAGATCTTGCTTGAAAAGAAGTCATTAATTAAGCTTATTTATGGTATCAGAAATATGAAGGGAGGATTTATTAGGTCTTGGGGGGGGGGGGAAGAAAGGCGCAAATAAAACAAATAAGATTGACGAGTGCAACAAAGACACATACACCGCAGAGGGTTATGGTATTTTACTGCGAAGACGTTTCGCCCACCTGGGACTTTAATGATTGATAAAGCCCCTGGTTGGTGAAATGTCTTATTAAAAAGTATAATCCACATAGTATGTCTTATTTGCATACTCTTGGTATATTCTACCATTGTATTACTGTGATGGAAGAGGAGGGAAGGTAGATAACGGAAGGGAACCATCACATTGTTTTCATAGAGAACAACTGAACCCGTAAGGGTCATTTAGTGCCTGGGGGATGGGAGGATAGCCTAGATTCCTTGGATCAAGACCCCTGTACTGAAATCAAAGACAACCCCCTTGAATAATAGGGATGAGGTGGGGTATGAAGGAGTATTTAGGAGTAATGAGATGGCTCGACTAATAACCTGGAACCGATTAAGCAATTTAATGACTAGTGGACACATTAGTGATGTGAGAACATGTATTGATCAAGGCGGCTGTTGTGTCCCTCACTGTTGTCCTTCACGTAACTCTCTGAAGTTTCTCATAAATTATGTTTACACTCGCTCGTTTCTCCATCGACCTGATTTATTTTTGTCTTTGTTGTTGGTGGTATTTTTATCTAGATATTTTTCAAAGGAACTCCTAGTGGCACACTCAAGTATTAGTAAAGAGAATTCCCTTTCATCACAATTTGCTATGGCTTATGCTATGAGTAAAAGAACTAACAGAAATATGTCTATCGATGTTCACAATTCCTTGAAGCTCTACCTTAATAATAGTATAAATTATGCAAGGGTGAACAGTTAAGAGAATATTATTCACTCGTAGCCAGAATGGTGATACGACTTATAAAATTCACATGTTTATCCGGTTTAACGCCATTAAAGTCAAGATTTGTTTGGAAATATTCAAACAAGGTACCAGTGGCAAATTACTATTGGCCACTTTTTAATCGGTCCCAACTCTTGGCCGGCAGGAGAGTAGTTTTGCCCGGGTGCTGTAAACTCGTAGGTCGTCAGCTGGGTCTGGCTAGCTAGCTTACTCACTTGGGCCAGGACCTTCCTTGGTCACACGGCCCTACCAGCTTACTCCCCTTACTCTACACTTTGGTTAAGGACACAACTGTTCGTATTTCACAATCACACGGACGTCAAGCCCCTGTAGCACCAGATGTGATCACGCTTCTAGTGCTGTCAGGTATTTTAGGTTGAGACTCGCATATTTTCTCGTGGTATCTTTAATACAACTTTTCCTTGTGGGATAAGCAATAACAACATTGTGTTGTTTGCATTAAATCCACACTAACTTCAGATGGAAACTTTACCCTATGTATACAAATGTATTACAATCCTGCATCATATTTTTTTACTCCGTATTTATATTATTTATCCGTAAAGTAAAAGTAACTAACTGTCTTTACAAATTAACTGCCTCCTTGGATTTATTTTAGTGTTTCATTTGGGTCAGGCTTCAGAAATGGTCTTAGATTTTTTTTTAGATTTTTGCCAGCGAAGCGGCTAGTTTATTGTGTACTCTATATCCATTCCATGGATAGTCGTGCAAGAGCATATGGATACACAAAAGGCCTAGGAACTAGGCCCCTAAAGGGCTAACAGGAATACATCTGGATTTATATCTATAGTTTACTTATCTGTTACAAGCAAATTTGGAAAATTTACTTAATATATTCTGGTATCTTATTTTCATTAATATGATATCTTGACATGTCACATAAGTTATTATACTCTCTATCTCTATATTCCTCAATAAGTGGTCAGTAAAGCTTTCTGAGACTTGGGAATACCAAAGACGATAGTTCTCAAGAACTATCTCCAGTGCTCAATAAGGCAAATATTCAACCAACAATTTTTTGTTCCACTTGATAAAATAGGATGGAAGTCTAGCTTCTAGTGTGCTGGGCTGTGATTTGTTAGATTATTACTAGTGATTTCAAATACCATTATGGCTTTGGTTTGTACTGTGATAGACTCTTACCACTGACGCCACCCTCGCTGATACAAATGCAGCCTCACTTATAACCTATAACTTGGAACAAATTATAGGTACAAATTGTACCGCTGCTAATGTACCTGGATTAGTTTTGCTTGCATTGTGAGTATAATTTCTGTAATGCAAAGGCAAATTAGCTACGACACCCGCAAATGGTATTGACACCGACGAAATGTTAAGGTTAACTGAAAATTGGTAATGATAGGAGCGGATTATTAATGTTGACGATTTTTTCACTAAAAAAGCAGTGAAAACCCCACAGGACTCGAGTGCTGTTGGTGTCTTGATGCCAGTGAGGGATTGGGGGGGTCTTGATCCAAGGAACTGAACCTTTACTCCCTTAGATCGAACCTAATTGTCTGCCATTTCCAGGCCATGTAAGAGCCGTGCGGGTTTTGGACTCCCATCACCGTAAATAGTCATAACATTTCTGTCGCGGTTTGATTTTAAAAACACCCTTTCACTATTATATATTTTTATTAAAATTAATGATAAAGGACAGAAGCTGGAAAATTTTAATTCACCGATATAAAAGTTTTTAAAGAAAATCTACTTAACAAGAATAACTTTTACTTACTGTAAATTGTCTCTTATTTAACAATTAAGTCTCTTATTGTAGGTATAATAGAAACACATATTGTGTTGATGCTCCTGTTTTGTGAAGGGTGAAATTTTAATATATTCCTCCCTTCGGAAAACACCATTATATTAGAAAACACATTTGGTGTTTTATGAGAAGACGATCTTGTGTGTGTGTGTGTGTGTGTGTGTGTGTGTGTGTGTGTGTGTGTGTGTGTGAGTGAATATTTATCGAGGAGCGATAAAGAAAATAGAACTATATTGTTACCCCTGGAAGAAACTACGTGCTACAAGAAGCAACACACATCAGGAAGACACTATCGATCACCAGGATTCCAGAAACGTTCACTAAACTGGTCAATTAACAAGAGCTCGTTTAAAAGTCTTTTCTAGAAATTTCTCTTATACGTTTAAAGATATATATATTTTTAATTTATGCTAATATAAAATTTAACGATTTTGAACCAAAAGAACCTTAGGAAACTTACCTAACCTTATAACAATGGAAATTTAATTTAGCCTAATCCAACTAAATATATTTTATATAAGTTTACAATAATTTATTAAACACAATGAAATATATTTTTTTCGTTAGGTTCGGGATGATTTTTGCGAAATTATTGCATACACAAATTTTCGCTTGCCCTATTCGGCAAGAAGAGCGTTGCTATTTAAGCCAAAATCGCAAGTCTTACGTATTCGGCTATATATATATATATATATATATATATATATATATATATATATATATATATATATACACACACACACACACTTTCTGCTGCTGTGCATTTATAAAATTATTTAATTGTTTTTTTGATGTTAATTGCCTGGTAGGCAATTGTAATTATAAAGCAGGAAAATGGAACATTTAATTAAATGTAAAGGATAATATTCGACATAATAAAAGTTTTAGTGTTCGTTGATAATGGAATAATTGGGCAATATACAGAGAATATATTAATTGGAATTAATACAGAGAGAGAAAGGATGGGGGCCGCAAAAGAGGGAGGATGAGGAAGAAAGGACAAAACCCAACACTGGTCTCAGTGATCACGATACAGTCTATGTTATGGGTTACCAGCCTCAACTAATGAATATCCTGAATTTACTATTTTCAAAGAGGATTAAAAAAACTTTCCAGAAAAGAACTGGCAAAAGATTTTTCCCAGAAAAAAAGTAGAATTCCTTTGATATACCTTTGAAGAGTTTCGAGAGTTTCACTATTTTCGGAGCCCGGCGATGGGCCAGGCTCGTCTGGTGCTTGCCTGGTCAACCAGGATGTTGCTGCTGGATGCCCCCTGCCCTACATATCCATCACAGCCTGGTTGATCTGGCACCTGGTGAAGATGCTTGTCCAGTTTCCTCTTGAAGGCTTCTACACTTGTTTCAGCCGTGTTTCTCATATCTTTTGGTAAGATGTTGAATAGTCTGGGACCCCGGATGTTGATACAGTGTTCCCTTATTGTCCCCACTGCACCTCTGCTTCTCACTGCGTTTATTTTGCACTTCCTCCCATATCTCTCACTCCAGTATGTTGTTATGGCAGTGTGCAGATTTGGGACCAGGCCCTCGAGTACTTTCCAGGTATATATTATCATGTATCTCTCTCTCCACTGCTCCAATGAGTACATGTTCAAGACTCGAAAGCGTTCCCAGTAATTTAGGTGCTTTACTGGCTCAATGTGAGCCGTAAACGATCTCTGTATTTGTTCCAGCTCTAATATTTCTCCTGCTTTGAACCTGCCATCAACACTGAACAATCTAAAACGGTGCAGATAAGAGCTAACAGATCCAGTATCGATCACGATGAAATATATCTTGACTGATTTATGGAGGAAGTAGAAATTCAAGAAGATTGCGTAACATTGTTACTCCTAGACTAAGACTACGCTATAAGTACTCTTTGGTAGTTCAGTTAGTGTGGAGATCTCTGTCTTAAGACAGTACAGTGTGGTGATTCTCTGTTTTTTGATGGGGTTGTGAAACGTCAGTTCGATTATCCAGTGGATAGTGGAGCAGTTACTGGCCATCATATGACAGTCCAGTGTCATGAGACACTGGCATGTTTCCTTACTAATAAACCACCTTAAAGGTATGGACAGAGACAGGCAGTATACTAGAAGATAATATCTTAGTGCAAAGAAATCCACTGTTTAAGAGATAGGTTCAGACAAATCCTATATGAAGTGACAAATCACTTTAGTGTTAATTTAGTGAAATCCCTTCATTGTATTCACTCTTCTTTGCATAGATAAATTATGCACTAAATAAAAAGAGCCACACGTTTGAATTGAGAAGATATCTGTAGTCTTGAAAATATACCCAACCACTGTATCATATAGTTAAGTCTATGATGAGGCCGTAAACTATAAATTGTGATATCTGTATGATAGTTGTTTACCCAGTGAGATCTGATAAACATCCACTGTGATCCTCTAATTATATATTTTGCGCTGCCTCTCACACGGTGATCGTGGGGTGCACAGTAAACTACCTCTCACACGGTGATCATGGGGTGCACACTAAACTCCCCCTTTACTTTCATTATGGGGTGCACACTAAACTCCCCCTTTACTTTCATTATGGGGTGCACACTAAACTACCTCTCACTCTCGCACGGGTCATCATGAGGTGAACAGTAAACTAGTTGTTTAGTTTGCTTAAAATAATAAACGACAGAAATAAAGGTATACTTACTAGGAACATGGTTAGTAATTCTTTTTAGGTGCCACTTACCCCACGTTTCCTACTCCTGTTCTCCCCCCTCCACATGTTCCACCTCCTCTTCTTAGTCCATATCTTTTTTTCCCTTTCTCCTTTTCCTACTTCTGCTCCTCTTACGCCTGCTATTCCATCTGTTCTTCCTATTCCTTGTTCTCACTTTTTTGGGACCTCTACCGTGTCCTCCTCCTTCTCCTTCTCCCGTTCCTCTTGATCCTAATCCTCATCTTCCTCGTCCTCAACCTCATCATCCTCATTCACTCGGCTCAGCCAGAGAGATGCAAATTTGATATTCCTTTCATCTTCGTCTTTTAAGACATTGTGAGTCACATTTAGCCAGAGCCTTTCGTCTCAACCCTTGTCCTCAGCCTTACAAAAACGTCAACAGCCATCCGCTGTTAATCCGACTCTGGCTAGGCAAAGGTCGCTGGTTCACATTCCTCACCCAGTTAAGTACAAGAACTAATGACACAAGGCAGCACCAGACACACGTGACACAAGGCAGCACCAACACACATGCCACAACAAACACACATGACAACAAACACACATGACACAAGCACCAGGCACACATGATATAATGCAGCTCCTGGCACACGTTCACACCTGACAAACGTTCGAATATGTTTGTAGGTGAACCTTGGTGATTGTGAAAGGCTCTTTATCCAAGGCACTGACGCTTCTCTCTTCATTCTTGGATCAGACTTGACTGCATCTCATTCCTCAAGCACTGTATGACCTACACGGGTTTAGAGATTCGACACAAAGCATTATAACCACGACGACAACGATGGTAGTGGGCTTGTCCAGGGTTGGAAAAGGTTCCATAATGATGGAAGGCTCTCGATCCAAGGAACTGTTGCTATCCTGGCGCTCCCCTTACTACCCTCCCATTCCCGAGTCTCGTGTTCTGTGCCGCCCCTTCCCCATTCCTTTTTCCCAGGAATTTAGGCTAATATGGAATATAACGTCTATTGTGTCTTGTGCAACTTGCTCATTTCTTTTTGACTGATTTGTAGGTTTGGCATATAAAAATAAAAAATTGTGGTTTCGGTATTGTGGGAGCTGCCGCAGTTCTCCTGGACTACGTGTATTTAACTGATTTGTAGCCGCTGACCTGGGAACAATTTTGGATAAGTATTGTGTACGTCGCCTTGAAGGGAGTTGCCCGCTCTGACCTCTGCAAATTACGACATTACTCCATTCACACTATTGCTTTATTGCGTCACCATTGCGTTACTGTCACCTTTGCTTCATTGTGTCACCATTGCTTCACTATTGCTTTATTGTAACTCCTTCGATTTATTGTCACAATGTTGCTTTGTCATATCGTTGCAAGTTCAACTGATCATGCAACCGGAGGAACAGTTGCTCAAATACAGGGTAAGAAAACTGATGACTCGGGGTTATGGGAAGCGTTATAACAGAAGGGAGAAGGGAGGGAGGGAGAGAGGAAGAAAGAGTGGAAGGGTGAAAGGGAGGACGTATGGTGGAAAGAGAGAGGGGGGGACGGGGGAACGTTGGGAGATAGGGAGGGAGGAATAGTGAAACGAGGGAGGCAGAAATAGTTGCAAGGAGGGAGAGAAGGGAACGACAGAGAAATATAGGGTGGGCGGGATGAAATAAACAAGGGAGAGAAGGATAGAGAAAGGAAGAAATTAAGAAAAGATGGGAAGGAAGATGAGAGAACGGGAAATAAACAAGAAAGAAAGAGACAGATGGGGGCAGGAAGAAAGGAAGAGAACGAAAAGGGGAAACAGGAAGAGTATTTCAATTAAGAGTGAAGGAGGAATCGCATATCCTGGGACAATTTAATTTCTAAATTTACCTGAAAATCCAGAAGAGCAGAACAGCATTACATTAATATGCCAAAAATACTACTTTAATACAATATAAATTTATCCTCTCAAAAAAAATAATTTATCCGACAACCTGTCTGCAATGTGCAAATAAATAAATAAATAAATAAATAATATATATATATATATATATATATATATATATATATATATATATATATTATATACTATCACAAATATAAAATATTAATTATAAATGCTACTAATCATCATAAATACTACTAATAATAATAATAATTTATCAATATTTGCGACCACATAAAATACTGAAGCTATCATCATCTTGGAGACTTTAAAAGTTGGTATAAAAATCTTTACATAATGTCTTTTTTAAGGCCTTAATTACACCTCGGGTTTGATAAGGGCTTCGTGGGAGGGACGGGATACAGCTCCTGTCTCTGCTGCTGTGTCAAGGAGTGAGGATCGATCGGCAGGCGTGAGAAGGAACTGGTGTGTCGTGGCAGACGGGAACCGTGAATCATGGTATGGCCGTCATGATTGATGTGTTGTGGTAAGGCTGGTGCCATGTTGCGGTCGGTGGTTGATGTAATGGCGTGACTGATGCTGTGACAGTGTCATGGTAGACGTCAGTGTCATGGTTGATGCTGTGTCATGGTTGATGCTGCGTCATGGAAGATACTGTGTCATGGTTTATGCCGTCATGCTTGATGCTTTGGGAGGGTTGATGTAGGGTCATGATTTTGACATTCCATAACCATATTATGTAAGGAAAGACAACAAGGACTATGGCAACTGCTGTCAGTATTAATGGGCAGACATAAGCAAAAATCTAGTTTTTTCTGACTAATTGGAGGTCGTATGTATGTGTGTATGGATGACTGGAGGCATATATGTAATGTATGCATGTATATAAATATGAGTGTATTGCCCTAGTCATGTCTTTTTTTTTTTGTTTACAAACCTCAGTTTTACAGGCTAAGAGCTGTTATCCAACCCCAGCACTATCTGAGGTATACCACCATCACCCCAGGATGCCACCCACAACTGTCGACTAACACCCAGATACATACTACTATGCCTGCCTGGTGTTGAGCTCCCGATTTTGGGTCTTGTTTTTTCCAATATATATATATATATATATATATATATATATATATATAGAGCTGGTGTAGTTCACTGCCATTGATTTTGGACTCTTATATCTACGTAAGAATCCATGTATATAGTTGGCCTCCATTACATGTTCCTCGTATACCTGGAATATACGTTGACCCCCTGGAGGGTGTTCCGGGGGTCAACGCCCCCGCGGCTCAGTACGGTTTCTCCACTACCCCGTCTCAATGAACGAAGGTTTTTTTCTTTAGTCCCTTCTGCAGTTGTGATACGCACTTTGGTTATTAATTAGAATATTATCAATTTTCAGACTGAATAAATCGTGAAATTTTTTGCAAATTATTTTATCGAATTTACCTAAAATTAGAAATTAAATCTGTTACTAAATCTGTAATTCCATTAGGGAATGAAGGGATTTTTTAAGAAATTAATTACAGTTAATTACATTTATAATAAAGTGCGGACTCAGTTGCACAGACATCTGCTGAACTAAGATTCTCTACAAGGACAAATATTAATATATAGTTACATAAAACTTGAGTGGGTGTATTAACCACTTTAATTTCTACAAGTATATTATACAACTTATACAGACCATAGCTGACATCAGTGACATATAGAAAATCCCTGGTTATGCAGAGCATTTCGGGCAACTTAGGTTATTTTTTGTCTCCAGGATGCGACCTTCACCAGTCGGCTAATACCCAGGTACCTACTGACTGCTGGGTGAACAGGGACAGCAGGTGTCTTACAGAGGATCAAACCACGGACCTCAGTGTGTGAACTGAGGTCCGTGGTTTGATCTAAGGAAGACTTAGGTACCATGATTTCATACCGTACTAGATTAGTCGACAGTGATTTGATGCGATGTTGAGCTTAAGTCACTTTTCCATTTTATTCCGTAACTTGCTTTCTGTAAACCTCGGAGGGTCCCCCCCCTCCCCTTACCCAATATGTGGGGGAGAGGTGACGCAATGAATGGGTGACTGGAACCCCCAGGCGGCCCTGCAGTGGTATGGGTCGACTCTGCCACGCTCCTACCTTGCTTCTTGAGAGAATTTTTCCCCTCCTATCTGTTGCTAGTCTTGCAACATTGCATAGCTCCTGACGATGTACGAGAATGCGTAAGATCTTGTGGTGTGTGTGTGTGTGTACTCACCTAATTACTCACCTAATTGTGGTTGCAGGGGTCGAGACTCAGCTCCTGGCCCCGCCTCTTCGCTGTCCGCTACTGTTTCTCTGCTCTCCCTGCTCCATGAGCTTTATCATACCTTGTCTTAAAACTATGTATGGTTCCCGCCTCCACTATATCGTTCGCTAGACTATTCCACTTCCTAACTACTCTATGGCTGAAGAAATTAGTTACCATTTTGTCCTAGGCACATGTCGATTAGACACTAAGCCTGTTGTATGTGTGTGTGTGTGTAACGAAACACTTCGAAATGTTTTGGCCCCGCCGGGAATTGAACCCGGGCCCTCCGTGCGTGAAGCAAGAGCGCTAGCCACCATGCCATCGGGGCGTAGTGTGTGTGTGTGTGTGTGTGTGTGTGCAGAATAACCACTATGAAAAATGTAATTCCAAGAGCTTTCGTGATTTCTCACATTATCAATGAACTATTACATAGTTTACTGATGTGAGAAATCACGGGAGTGCTTGGAATTTTACTATTTTTTCTCAGTGGTTATTCTGCATATTGTGATACCACCTGTTTACTATGATCTTATTGCATATATATATATATATATATATATATATATATATATATATATATATAAAATGTATGTGTGTGCGTGTGTGAGCGCCAGCCAAAATCTTTTCAAGTCGACTTTTCCTTTATTTTCTGCCATTTTTCACGTCGTTGACTGCGACTTATCCATTAAAAGCAGTATTTACTTCGGTGAGTGTTTGCTGCGTGGTGGCAGGACTCGCGTAAATCACACTCTCTCTACACAATTAGCTTTTATTTGACGTATTAATGACACATTTCTAGCCGCGTCGGTGTGTGTAAAGTTTGTTGCAGTGGTACGCACAGGAGGAGAGATGAGAATGGTGTTACGTTGAGAAAGTAAATCCTGGTAACTGCGTGTTTGTGTCTCTCTCTCGATCGGAGGTTCTGCTGTATGATGTTCTTTGGTGCAGGTGCTATTATGCAGGTGATGTTATGCTAAGTATTTTGATGTGTGTGTTGATGGAGTTGCTCTACGATGTGTGTGTTGATGGTGGTGGTGATTTATGATGATGGTGATGATGCTTGACGAGAGATAATGATTTTGAGGTGCCGATGTACGAGGTCGTTGATGTTGCAGGTTATGATGTACCATAAGTGATGATAATGGAGGTGCTCATGTGCGAACCTTTGCGGTTCTGAATGATAATATAGGAGTTTTTTTTTTTACGTCTCCTGCCTCTGCAGAAATCACCAGTGTTATTGCATTGTTATTGTGTATAATAACCATTTGGATTTGTATGATCCTCGCTGGTTCTGTCACTTTTATTATTAAATACGATAATATCCTGACGTGTAATTATTTCATTGAGTCAAAAAAAATCTTTTTATACATATTTTTTATGAACTAAACATTAATAATGCTTCATATTTCGGATTTGTGTCCATATCTTGTACTTTTGACTTTGTCAGTAATTGATTTATTCAGAGGTAGGACGCACTGTATTGAGACTAAGGCATAATACGACATAAGATAATATTTACATGGAAGTGCGTGAAATTACTGTACATAAGATTGCATGAGAGAATTTGAGAGTATATGGCAACACTCGGTAGTGTACACGAAAGTAGAGGGGATTATATACTAGGTGGGATAACATGAAGTTAACTGAAGACCTTGCAATTTATATCTAGGTTATGTCTTGAGATGGAATAATCAACTGTTTAACTTCTGTCTAGAGAGGTGAGGTTAGTATAGGATAACAGAAGGCTCTCTTTCCGCCCTCCGTTTTCTTCGTCCTCACTGTCAACATGGAGTGGGTGAAGGCCTTTACACTCCCATTTTTCAATATTGCACAGTATGCTTAAGTGAAAAGCGGGAAGTAACGTATCTTATTACTACTACTACAACTACTGCTGTTGCTACTATTAATACGTATGCAATCCCTACTACTACTGCTGCTACCGCTATGCCCTGGATAGTCCTTGTTACCGTCACTAGAGCCACTACTCATCTCAACAGAGCAGCCACAAAGGCTGGTCCAAGAACCAGCCTCAGGGTTCGAGTCACTACAAAAGACCTTGTTAGACTCTAACTTCTCTTCACTCACCACGGTCAGCTATGTGGAGAAAGACGAATCTATTTTCTTAAACAAGCTCCTCTTCTGTATTTAGATGAATCCAATGTTTGTAAACTGTATTTCTATCTAGTGTTTCCATGGCTACAGCTTCAAAGGGCAATGTGTTCCAGTGTTCTATGGCAATCTTGGATAAAAATCTTTGCTTATGTTTGTATTGCATCCTCTGCCTTGGAGTTTGTCATCGAACTGTCTGCAATTCCACATAAATTTTTCTAGTGTCCTCGTAGTATATTTAAGGTTTGAATGAGATCTCTGTCTCAGTTACCCAAACAAAGAACAAGCTAGTGCTTTGAGCATTGATATATATATATATAGGAAATGAAACCTGAGCACTTTTGAGTACTTACACACACATCTTCAGAGGAAGACATGCGAGTAGGCATGTGAAATATGCTTCGTTGCCCTTCTCTCCATCTCCTTGGTTTATCTTTATTTTTTTACAAAAAGTCGAAACCAAAATAAACAATGTTCATTTACTATCTGACAAATGCGTTAGTGTTAACATTGTTTCTAGAGTCTTGTACTTGAAATGTATCACTGATACTTAACATTCCTTAAGCTTTTTCCGCTTGACTTGCATAACGTAGTCCATGTCATTGCTACCTGCTACTACAAGGCCATTGCCTATTTTCCCACCTTGCAGTTCACATTAAGCTGCATTTGTAAAATTTTCTGGCCGCAACGTTAATTCGCCCGAGCCATCCTGAAGCTTAGTAGTGATGTCCTTGGAACTTGTTAGTCTGTTTTAATTAAAATTAGTATTTTGAGACCATCCACTATTCATATTTAATAATGGTATGTACATGATTAATTATATTGCATTAAAAAGCATCATCCACCACCATCAAGATCCCGTTCATTACATTACGTATGTGATACTTTATTTTAATCATTGCAAGAAAAATTACATTAGATTTTGTGTTGCATTTCTCGTGTAAATGAAGAATTTAAGATTCAATTAAACTGTGCCTTTTTTATGGAATGTTGCACAAAATTATGTGGGAAGTTGCGAGTTAAACTGTGAATGGTGTTTTGCATGAGATATTCCAATACTTTTTTCTTCACACTTTTTCCTGACATTTTGCGTGACATTTGGTGTTTTGTTACGCGTGTAATTGAACACCGCATTTCGTGAAAATTTTAAGGTGAGAAATTTCAATTTGAGAATAATGGATATTGCAATATTTACGTATATTTATCCATAAGGAAATGTGCCTAAAATCTTGCCTGAAGCTGAGCGTGAGAGATATACTTTTTGCATGACTTTGCATAAAGTTCCATAGTAAATTTTTGGACTAAATTTGAGTGAAATAACTAATTGTTTGATTATTCGCACTGAATTGTCCATATAATTTGTTCTAATCTTTTAAAATGTGTTTGTGTAAAATCTGGCACTTTAAGCTCGTTCAATGAAACCGTGTGAAAAATTTTTAGAAACATTTTTGTAATAGGCCGCAACGCAGCCAATTTGCCTACTGATCATTACTTACTGGCGGAAGTAACAACAGTCGTGTATCGGGTGTAACGCGAGAATTACAAAACTATAAAATATCTGACGCTTCGGGATCGCGTCTCCGCGAGAGAGACGCACACACATATTCCCATTGCCTGGTTACATAAAATTTGCATACTCATACATGAAGATTATGACGCAGTGCCTCGCGTACTTCCCAACTTCTTTCATTTTCCACATCAACCTGGAGGAACTTAGGCTGCCTTCTTTAACCATTAAGAGGCTGCTGTTCTGGCCAACCTGGGAGTCTGTTTTGAAAGTAAATAGCAGTTGCCAGACATGTTATATCCTACGGCTCATGATGTCACTTGTGCAAATATTTAATCAACTTGATGATATGAGACGCCAGTCTAGATTTTTGAGTGGAAAGCGAGATCAGATATCAAGAGTGACGGGATGTTTTGCTGGTTAAGCTTCTCGCATTGACCTCATGTGGATAATGTTGGTAAGCTAAATTCCTCTCAGCAACTCCAAAATTTTTATTAGTAGTAGTAGTACAAATCATTATTATTATTTTAAATTTAATATTATTATTATTCATGGAGACGTACTATACCCACAAACCTGTAACATATGTGACCTCAAGGGTCACTGCCTGGAGAATGAGCTATAATCAAGTTTGATCCATGGAAGCAGAGAGTAGATCCAATTCTTTATTTTTTTCCTTGAACGTTGCTCAGAGGAAATATTACGTTACTAGTGAGCTCAGCTCTCTTAGCTGTGCTCATGGTAATGCTATATCGCAGGCGGGCTTAAGCTTATCTCGCACTGCTCAATTGATGCTGACTGCATCTGCAACGGATGCTGCTGTCATCCCGTTGCCATGGTTATACTTCGGGTTGAATTACCGCCAGTAATTACGAAGCCTCGGCTATTGTATGCTTATTGTAATATAGTACTTAGAAACATTAGTTCTTTTATTTTCTTGTTAGAATAAGTCTGGTAGTGGGTATTAGGTCTTTTTATTTTTATTTATTCCCATAAAGCAGATATATACTGTATATTGGTCGTCAGATTTTTCTTTTCTTCCCATTTTTCCGTGCAAATCCTCGAGAATGATTCTTTTGGTCGCCTTCAAACTTCCAAATTTGGTTCTTACTCAGAGGGAACCGTTGCTGAGTTGTCTAGGGCTTTAAACTGTGTGGGAAACAAAGGGTTTACAGCACGAGGGTTAAAAGCGACAAAAATCGCCAGCATACCACAGTGATATATGTTCATATATGTTCATCATAGCGTTACTAGTAATGAATATATAATTTTAAAGAAAGATGGAAGGTAGTTTCTTATTTAGCTAAGAAACTGACCATCATTACTACGTTTGTAAACAAAGAGCGAAGATAACAAGCCACCGATAGTTACTGAGAGATGCTGTAGAGATACAGTCTGGAATACTTCGCGGATCTCCTGCAGAATCTTTTCCCCAGAGATGCGCACTTCAATGCTTTCTCAGTTTGCTCAATCTATAGACTCGCCACCCAAAATTAGCTCAGCTGATTAAGTGCTTAACCAGCATCGCCACCCAGACGCCACCTAGAGATAGAGTATAAGCGATTCTTCAGGTGATTCCATGCCATCCCTAGGTTACTAGATCACCTGCAATAGCAGCAGACCTGCAATAAATCATTCTAATTGATTGATTGGATATTTAGTGACGGAAATATGTTGTTTGTTTTTATTCTATCAATTTTTTATTTCTTCGATTTCTTAATATTTTTTTCCTCTACTGGTTTCTTACGCCCTCATTTTTTTTTTTTTTTTGGCCAAACCGGGTACACTCTCATCCCATCGTTCCTTGCCAATGAGACATTGTTGGCGGACACCTACATATATATGGGTATGGCCGTCTACCTCACTTCTCCCAGTAGATCTAAGTGTCCATCTAACAAGACGCTCTTTGTATTTTGGTAATATAGATAAAATGTTATGCGTGTCGTAAGAGGCAACTAAAATGCCGGAAGCAAGGGGCTAGTAACGTCTTCTGTATACATTACTAAAGTTAAAAAGAATAACTTCAGTTTTTTTCTTTTTGAGCCACCTGCCTCCGTGGGATACGGCCGGTTTGTTGAAAGAAGAAGAAAATAAAATGTTGATTTAAACATCCCCAATGAGCCATAAATTTTCTCTGGGGATTTATGATCTTTCAAGTATTGTACTATAGTGATTCATTAGAATCTTTGCTGGCTCTGTGGTGAGTGGCACTTGGCTGCATGTGGGAGCTCTAATGGAGACTTACACTCAGAATATATCGGCTGTGATCGTCAGTACCACAAGTATTACTGATTAACGTGATGACCTGACACACACATACCAGGCTATAAGTTAATCAGCCTCAAGAGGTACCTTCAGGAAGCATGTGGTAGATTTCAAGTGAGGATATCCCAGTCTAAAAGTTCAGACGCATTGTGAGGGAAAAGTTCAATAGATAGGAGTAGTGGAAGTGTGACTGTATGGTGATGGTAGTTTGTTGGGCAGTCTGCTTGTTAAGGTAGAATGAGTGTCTAGCTCCCGCTATCTTCTCCCCTCTCTACACCCGGTGGAAGGTGACGTGTGTCTCAGACCTGTGGATAATCGCTTGACTAGCAGCTCCCAACACATCTGTAAGTATTCGCCACTGCTTCTGTCTAAATTTATTTTGGGGATTGTTTGTCTTAAGAGCTTCACTCTTATTTTGGGGTTTTGAACTTAAATTATTCCTGCCTTGACTTGAATTTTCATTAAGATAATTTGTCTCATCCTCACCATTTATTTTAAAGGCCATATGCCTATCGTGAGTGATTAATAGTGGTGGGTAACTATTGTTTTTTATTCTTGCCCTGACTGGCGGCTGGGGTCATCCGACGCAGGCGAGACTGCCAGAGCAATGATCAAGCAAGACTGCAAAATTGAGATACATGGATCCTACCCCCACCTTGCCACCTATAGCAGACCACTCGTGCAACTATACACCAGTCAGCTATACAGCATACTTCCAGCGTTCATAGTGTCTTGACTGGCTACTTTCTGTAATCAACAGTGGGGAAGTGGTCAGAGGATCAGTCCACCTCTCCTCTCTGTAACTTATATTCGTATTTGGGGAAGCCGTCGTTGGTTAGTCATAACCAAGACCCCCCTCCTTCATCAACAACGGTGTCTTCTTAAAGTTGGAGTAATATTCATGTTTTACATTTTTATAATTCTCATAATAGTGTTTATCTTCGTATTTTATCTTTTCCATTAATTCTTTTACTAAGGAGGAGCCAGCCTTGTTCAGTACTTGACAGGGCTGAGTTAAGCCTTCACACGCATGGTAAAGATCATTTACGTTATCACCTCCACTTAGATTTAGGACTTTTCTAAAGATGTAAGACTTTTGACAAGCACAAATTCCCTGGCTATTACATTAGACCGACCAGTCTTTCATTGACCCTAAAAGGGGTTGGGTATTTAGAGAGATCGGTGTGCCACGGCAGAAGCAGCGACTAGATTACCTGGTGCTGAACTCTCTTGAGTGCTGGGTAATACTCTCCATGTCAGGGTAGCAACAGCCGAGACAGTGCTAATGTTCCTAGAGTTTCTAGGGCATGTAATATCTTATACATTTCTTTTTTACTGTGCCCTGACCTACATACCCTCTACCCTGACGAATATACCTTCTTCCATAACCCACATTCCCTCTATCCTGACCAATATACCCTTTGCCCTGGTCTACATATCCTGTCCTGATGTACATATATTTTGCCCTATCAAACATACCCTCTGCTCTCACCTACATACCCATTTGCTCTGACCTACATACCATCTACTGACCTATATACTCTCCACACTCGTTTGATATTGGTAAGCATAATGTATATTTTATGATTTGATTTTTAACAAACTGATTTATTACACCAGTATCGACGCTCTCATTTTACTCTTTGAAGCGATGAATTACCCACACGGATTTATCGCTCTCCATGAATATATTAATCAGCTATGGAATTTTTCTCTTAACTGCTATTTATTATGCAAAAGTAAATGGGTTTAACAAAACTTGCATAGGTATACTCAAAATACAAAAGGCGATAGATCTGAAACTGTTCTAAATTATTTGGACGGTTGGTAGCGCACACTACTCACACTGTGTCCAGGGTTCGATCCCCGGTACGGGTGGAAACTTTGGGCACGTTTCACTCCCTCAAATTCAATCTTTAATTGGTGGGCACTGAGATCTGTCAAGTACTTTTGTACAACTCTGCCCGCCAAGCCAGTTACCGCTGAAAGATATCTGTAAGGACACATCCCATACCGAGAAACCTCGGATCCAGGGCAAGCCGTCGAGGTGGCCTGGAAACTAGCCCAATTTCCCAAGAGCTTTTGCCTCTTGCTCCGCCGCTCACATGACCCGCCCTGTATTACTGAGATTTTATTATACAGTTGTAGCAAGTAGTATCCTTCAGTGTCTTGTCGTAGAGTATCTTCACGGTTGAACTACAGATTAAGGAATCTATAGTTCATGATTTTTGCCATATTCTATTACATCTCGGCGGTAACCACCATCTTTGTTTAATACAACGCTGGTGTAGCATGGGTCTGTTTTGACTTCTACTCGGCTGTAAACATTCGACTCGATTGCAAACTGTGTACAGTGGGCCTCCTGGTGATCGCTCGATTACGCTGCACCATCCCGTATAAGACCACAATTCCTTTCAAATGTCGAATTATGACTCCAACAAAGGATTAACAAAGTGATCGCGGTCATTTTCTTTTAAGATATATACACTGTATATACACTGACATACCTCAGTGTATATATAGTTAGATACACACCTCTTGGTGTATATGGCCTAAGCCTAATGGATATAAACTTTGTGAATATACACCGTTGTGTTAGTATTATCAGTCATAATATATATGTAGCATCACAGAGCAGAGTTGGATTCTGTCTTCCTTCATTACGTTTTCATGCAAAATGTTCGATACTCTTGTGGGAGGAGGAGCGGAGTGTGTCGACCGTCTGATTTACTATGCTGACATTTGTCAAGACAGGATTTGTAGTGATTACTGTTCTTCCCCAGTACTCCCAGTTGCTGCAAACATACCGGGGGAAACTTTTGACAAACGGGAATATTAGACACACGTGCAACATCTGGCTATCTCGTAGACGTTTCGCCAACAAGTCTACAAGTTAAGATATCCAGATGTTGCACATGTTTGATTCTTTGTGTTGGGTATTGCAACACGAATGTTGACAGTTTTAGCAGTATGAAGACTTCTGAAAACTTGGTCTGTAAGCGAAAAACTGTTTTAAATACAGATTCTACACCTAAAAGGTGTTTATTCTGTAGAAGACATGTAGCAAAAAGGGTGAAATAAGACTAGAAATACCATATAACAAAATACTTTATTTCTCACATGTACAATAAACAATTACAATTGAAGAGTCCTTAAAAACTACTGACTTTTTCCTTTAGCAGCTGAGAAGAGGAGAACGTTTGTGGCGAGGATAATCACTGTTGTAGTTGATGGAGAGGGTGGTGGTGATGGTGGGTGGTGATGGTGACGGTAGGGGACTTTTAAGATGGGTGTGGTGACAGTGGGGATGATATCTCGTGGGCTGATGCCCATGGGGTATGGAAAGAAAGGGACGACTGGGAGGTGGAGAGGTATATCCCAATGGGTAGCGGCAAAAAATAAAAACAAAAATGGACTGAGGACAAAAGGATGAGTGGCTTATAGGATAAAGGGGAAAGAGGTGATGTGGCTGAGAGGAGGATGAGGTGAGGGTGTTTGAGGAATTAAAGGGGGTGGTGGGGTTAAGGGACTTAATATGTTCACTGATTGGAAAAAGGGAAGCAAAAAATGGAGTGTTTGAAAATATGTCTGTCCGGGTGGAGTAGGTTGGCGAATGTCTTCCCATGCCCAAGAAAACCCAGCCAAAAAAAAGACATACCCATCACGAAAGTGACTGGAATAGAAATATGCCCTTGCTGGAAAAAAGTGAGGAGAAAATATGCCAATTAGATTTCCAGGTAGTCAGAGGATAAATTGTATATCAGTGGTATACAATACCTACAAGATAAATTAGATATATGTGCAACACCTAGGTGACTTTAAGACGAAGGTGCTCATCACCTGCTCCGAGGCTCAGGTACCGAGTACCTCGCCTTCCACTGTCTTCTGTATATATTTGTACAGACTTCACATAATCTCCTTGTATTATATTGACAAAGCCACTGGAGGGCGAAACGTCTACAACGTAAAGATACCCGCATGTTGCACGTGTCTTAATTCATCATCAGAGAATAGATTGTCGGACAAGTGTGAAAATCACATGAATTTGGGAACATGTGCGTATAACAGTGAGGGGGGATATATGCTCTTTAAATGAGAACTATGGACATTCGGGGAATGTAAACAAACACCCAACCCACATCATAACAATGGCACTGAAGAAACAGTTAAGACAGAAACTGGAAAAAAAAACCAGAAATTAACAGTATGCGTACATAGGCTGCTAATAATATTGTCATCTGTTTCAACGGTAAAAAAAAAAAATTAGGAATCGAGGGGCGGTGACTCGACCTCGGCAAACACAACTAAGCGAGTACAAAAGTAATGGCAAAGCAGGTAAGCTGTTACGAATTTGAAAAAAAATAATTCAGCAGCCTAGCAAGGAGAACACATGTCTTAGAGATAAATATAATTATTCCTTGACTAAGAGACATTTTATGAACGGAAGATCCTAGTTAACACTTATACTGCAACAGGTGCAGTATACACGGCAGCACCTGCAGTATACACGGCAGCACCTGCAGTATACACTGCAGCACCTGCAGTATACACTGCAGCACCTGCAGTATACACTGCATCACCTGCAGTATACACGGCAGCACCTGCAGTATACACGGCAGCACCTGCAGTATACACGGCAGCACCTGCAGTATACACGGCAGCACCTGCAGTATACACTGCAGCACCTGCAGTATACACGGCAGCACCTGCAGTATACACTGCAGCACCTGCAGTATACACGGCAGCACCTGCAGTATACACGGCAGCACCTGCAGTATACACGGCAGCACCTGCAGTATACACGGCAGCACCTGCAGTATACACTGCATCACCTGCAGTATACACTGCATCACCTGCAGTATACACGGCAGCACCTGCAGTATACACGGCAGCACCTGCAGTATACACGGCAGCACCTACAGTATACACGGCAGCACCTGCAGTATACACTGCAGCACGTGCAGTATACACTGCAGCACCTGCAGTATACGCAGCACCTGAGTATACACGCACACTGCAGTATACACTGCAGCACCTGCAGTATACACGGCAGCACCTGCAGTATACACGGCAGCACCTGCAGTATACACTGCAGCACCTGCAGTATACACTGACACCTGCAGATACGCAACCTGCAGTATACACGGCAGCACCTGCAGTATACACTGCAGCACCTACAGTATACACGGCAGCACCTGCAGTATACACTGCAGCACGTGCAGTATACACTGCAGCACCTGCAGTATACACGGCAGCACCTGCAGTATACACTGCAGCACCTGCAGTATACACTGCAGCACCTGCAGTATACACTGCAGCACCTGCAGTATACACTGCAGCACCTGCAGTATACACTGCAGCACCTGCAGTATACACTGCAGCACCTGCAGTATACACTGCAGCACCTGCAGTATACACTGCAGCACCTGCAGTATACACTGCAGCACCTGCAGTATACACTGCAGCACCTGCAGTATACACTGCAGCACCTGCAGTATACACTGCAGCACCTGCAGTATACACTGCAGCACCTGCAGTATACAATCACACGACAGAATGATAATTGCACTGTAACATAAACATAACATTTAAATAAGATTTTTGGCTTGATGCTAAAGTCGATTATCTCTCTCATACCCACACACCCCCACACACACCCACACCCCCACCCACTCACCCACCCACACCCACACCCACACACACCCACACAGGAATGAAAGCGGCAAGAAAGTAAGTTTAAATGAACTTCAAGGTCAGAGCGGAAGTCCAAACAAATGAGGAACCTTTATAGCCCATCCATTTTTATCATATTTACAAACAAATGCTAAGCGCATGTTAATCCTTTCAATCAGTGGCTTGACGTGGAACAATTTTCAAAAGAAATGTTTATTTTTATGGCAACTCTTGTAAAGTTATATCGAACAGCATATAAGAATTGAGGTGAATATTGGGAGAGACATTTTTCTTGTGTTTTTAAGGTAATTTTACATATTCTGGCGCTTCTATTCATTATTGCTTCAGTCATTTATTCCCTTTTTTTTATTATTGCTTAATCGCGCCAGTTATGGGATATATTCTGTAGTTTGGCAAGCTGAAAATTTTTTGGTTTAATATTTTTTTTTGTCAGACTCGCATTTCGGTTTTCAAAAATTTATATTTTCGTTTTGGGTCATCTATTGCAAAATATCTTGTTAATGAGATATTTTAATCGCAATAAAGTACACAGTGATGAATGATGCTCTTCATCACTTCAGAAATTCCGAAAAAAACGAGAAATTAGAAAGGTTATATCCATTCCCTTCAAAAAAATGTCACCATATTTCGAAGCTGCTGGGCACAATTTATACGCAAAATCCACGCAAATCTACCTGCAACAGATCCAGTTCGAGATCCAGCATGCAGATGAGTCTGCTTTCTTCCAAGATGGCCCCCCATGCTTTTTGACGAAGTGTAAGATACTGACAAAGGTTAATGTGAGATTTGGTTATCAAACGACTGCTAATAAGAACGATGGGAACGACGGGATTAACAGAGCAGCTCCTGTCAATGACAGCTTGTACCGATTTTATTGGTGTCATGCAAGTTACAGACATAAGACTTTCTGACAAACGAGCAATAGAAATGCATGACTAAAGTAGAGAAATAAGAGAGAATAAGGGTACAACTTGTTTCCTTGAGTTTCTTCTGGATAGAAATTCCTTTTCTGCAGACGTAAATCTTTGCAACGTCACCGCTGGAGTTACAAGTGAAAAACTGTAAAATGCGTACAAAGCAAAAAACACGTGGAGTGTAAAATTTTGGGATCAGTGGTGGGAAGAAAACTGTGTACTATACATTCAAGACAAAACGATAACATTATCACAGTGGTCACTGCTAAAATCAATGAACACATCAACGTGGAACCCCAGTTCTCTTTCAGCGTTTGGTCACAGTATCTACTGAAGTCACCGACAAGAGAGTAGACATATTCAGATATGAAATGTGCGGCTTCCCTTCAGCTTTCCGTCATGAAAACTATCTTGAGAGGCCAAAAAGCCAGCACCATCTGACGCAGTTTGGACAGAGGCAAAGGTGCTAGATATGGAGGAAGAGGAGGAGGAAGTGGATGTGAAGAAGGTAGGAAGGAAGGATCGACCCCCCTGACCCCCTTCCCCACACGCCCGCACCCAGGCATGTTAACCAGCAGAACATGTGCCCTAATAAAGCTTCCAACAGTTCAGAGGTCATTAATCAGAGTTACTTTACGCCAAGGATTTGTAATTATGGAACTTTAACGCAACTTTCCGCTTCCAGAGCACGGTTCGATGCTGTCATAATACTTCAGGATCCCGCTATACTTCAGCGCACCTTCAGCCAGTCTAACCCATCCTTACATACTAGCGTAACCCATCCTTACATACGAGCGTAACCCATCCTTATATTCATGCAGAGTACTTCCTCATACATATGCAGAACCCATATTAATGCGTATGTATAAAAACCTACGCGAATAATAACAAGTTGCCGGAGAGATCTTTAAAAAAATTCCACGGCAGTATCCTTGAGGGTAAGGCAGAAGCCTATTTCTTAAAGACGTGAGCTGACCGAATTTTCAAATGGTAACTACTGGTACTAATTACTGGGGCGCCTCTCTGCATTTTAACACTGGAATGTTGGTGGAGGCAACAACAACAGTACCAGCATAAACAGAGGTAATCTTGGCTGGCTCGCGCGGGGGGGAGGGGGGGAGAGGGCTATACCACCGTACATTACGATGCCGCTGGCGTCTGAGATCTTGCACGTTTCTGTGTTTTTTTTTTTTTGTCCTGCCTCAGCCAACAGTGAGGGAAAGTTCGCTTAACTGCCCGTGTTATTTTCCTCTCTTTGTGTTGTCGTGATGGTCCTCTGGTGAGAGGGAGGAGAGGGGGAAGGAAAAGGAAAAGGAGAGTAGAGAGAGAAAAGGAAAAGGAAGACGAGTAGGGAGAGAAAGAAACAGGGAAGAAAGGAGGAAAAGAAAGGAGAGAGTAGAGACTGGAAGGGGTGGGAGGAAAAGCAAGGTGAGAGTGGGAAGAGGAAGGAAAGAAACAGGAAGAAGGGAAGGAAAGAAAAAAAAGAGAAAGGGGATAAAGAGGAAAAGTAGAGAGAAGGAAAAAAAGGAAGGGTAAGAAACAAAGGACAGAGGGGCTGGGCCAGCACAGTAAATAAAAAAATAAAACCAGCCTAGATAATTAAGAGATGTCTTCTCTCCTGACCTCGCTGCAAGCTGTTAAAATTACAAGGGACGGGAATAGCGGCTCCTCGTTCATTGGGCTGACATTGTTCCTTCCGTCAGTCACAGTGTTTCTTCCGTCAGTCACACAAGACCGGAAAAGTAACAAAAACGCACCAGATAAGAAAGGTTCAGTCCGGCCAGGCGCTGGTCATCTAGGGCGCGGAGGGGCCCCAACGTTGTCCATGAGACGCCTCTGGAAATTTGGTAAAACGTGATTTCTGGCAAAAGCAGTGGCCTGTCACAACTCATTAACTAGCCTAACATCGTTAATTACTTTTCTGTGCTCAGTAACCCCTGGGAAACTTGCTTGCCAACTTTGCTTGGTTTAGACACCGTGGGTAAGGTGTCCTTACTGTCATGATCCACACACACACACATGGGCTGTTCTTAAACTGCTGAGATACGTTCGTACATGTGTGTATACATTTCGCCCTTATATATAATCTATCATTCTGTATTTTTTTAGTTGTTTAATCTTTAAGGGAGTTCGGTCTATTTGGCAAGTTCGGCTTGTAAGATTTTATTTTTTAAAACCCCCTAGAAATCCAACAGAAATGACGCAGATGGGTTACATATGTAAGGACTGGCCAAGGTTATGAAAGATCATAAAAACTCTTTGAAGGATGTTGATGGAGCTCAGGAAGGTCTGCAAGGAACTGTCCACAAGAACTCCTTTCGTAGAGCTCAAGGAGGTCTACTAGAGCAGTCCACAAGAACTCCTGTAGTAGTGATACCAGGAGGTCTACTAGAGCAGTCCACAAGAACTCCTGTAGTAGTGATACCAGGAGGCTCTCCCAGAAAGCACGTAGGATGCAGCAAGGTGAAGCTGCTACCATAAAATTCACCCGGTGCAGCAAGATCGATAACTGCGGCAAGACTTCTCGTCGCAAACCAAACAATCTCACGGCATCAGGCTCGTCTTTCACTGCTGTTGCCGAATCACTGATCGTCTCTGTACTTCTCGTTGAAGACTTTCACTGGAGGCAAACGAACATTCGTTCGTTCCCTACAGCGAAATATAGCAGTCAGGTCACTCTGACTGGAACTTTGAACCAATCGATGCGACGCTGTCATGAAATTGAAAAGAAAGTAGAAAGAGTTCCTAAATAGATGGACGAAGCGCAAACAAAGTGGCTCACAGATGGGACTTCGCCCTCAGTTGAAAGGTTGATGAGGGGAGAGGACGGGAGAGGTTTCCCTTGGAGGTAAATGGGATGGTTCAACTGATGGGAGAGTACCTAACGGAGAGGGACTAGCTACTGTTAGACAAGGGGAGAACGAAATTTAAAACGGATGGGGAACAATGAAAAGAGTTTGTTCGAGCAGAGTAAAGGAGAGAGAAGAGAGAGAGAGAGAGAGAGAGAGAGAGAGAGAGAGAGAGAGCCCGGCGAATTTAACGAAAGGGTAGACAGAACTGAAGAAAGTGGGAGAGCATAGTTTAAGCTAGCACGTGAAATTGAAAGGACTGATTCGAATTGAGAGAAAGGGGGAAAAAAGATGTGAACAAAAGGGTGGCCAGAATTGGAGGCGAGAGTACAAGTGAATCTCCTGGGCGAGATTGTGTAAACAACGTGAAACGAAAGAAAAGGGTGTGGACTGACGCGAGGGAAGAAAGGTGAAGAGGAACAGAAGGGGATGAAGTGTGTCCCTTAGCGTCTCCAAACAACACAAGACTGAGGCCAGACTGTGTAGGTGAGGGACTTGCCACATCCTCCTCTGGACGTGTGTCACTCCAGGAGTAAACAACACGATGGCAGAGATAGACAGACAGACAGACGGGGAGACAGACAGACGGGGAGACAGACAGACGGGGAGACAGGCAGACGGGGAGACAGGCAGACGGGGAGAAGGGGAGGCAGGCGTCATAGGGTAGCGAATACCTGTCCATAGTATGTGGAGACGAAGCAAAATTTTTCTCTGATTTTTATCTCGAGAAACAGAGGACATGTCCCCCACTGTCTCCCATTTACAAAGCCCCGTAAACAAAAATGAGCACAACGACTCGCGTTCAGAACATCTCTGACGAGGGTTGAGGCTGGCACCGCAAGGCTCACATATGCTCTCCACTGAGCAAGCTACTTCATGACGTGCCAGAAATAATATACACCACAAAATCCCATGGTGTTAACTATCTTCCTCGCAAAAACAAACGCGCACGCACACATTCTATCACACACACACACACACACACACAGTCTCATAAACTTCCTCCTTAACAATCTCTGGCAACAGACGATGACTTAAATACTGGTAATTTCGTGCAGGTGACAAGTCCTGTGTGGACGACTGTACCATAAATAGTAACAAGGAAGATTAACATCTGGACCAAAAGAAGTCAAACAGTATCAGGCTGATTCGATGATAACATAACCTTGGAAGGCGTCAAAATATCAGATACAAACTATTTCCACCGTTCACACCAGCACTATATTCATTGCTCTCATGCTTGGCTTTTGAAGCAGCGATACTTTTGCCAGACAAGCTGATTGCGAATTCACTGTTGCAATAACTCTCCGAAAATTAGTCCAAACACCATGAAATTAGTTTATTTTGTCAATAAATAATGCTAATTAGACTTAGGCTGTAAGACAGGTTGGGTAGGATTAAGATAAGTTATATTACGCGTGTTTTAGCAAAGTTGTATCTTTTTGTGTGTGTGGGTGAGCTCTTTTGACTGCCTCTTAAGAACGACACTTGCACAATCCATACCTAAACGTATGAACACCCTCAACAACCGCATGTACTGTATACCCTACACATCTGCATGTATAACCTCCACACGAACGCGTAGTGCCCCAGCTGTTCAGGTTTCTCAGAAAACAGATGCAGACACATTGCTGTTTTTCACACCCACGATCGCCGTGGCGGGAGAGACCAACACAAACACGGCACCCATGCAATCATTGTCCTGTGAGGTGTTTGTGTCGTCAGCTGTTCGCGGGAGACGCTCGCGGAAGACCCCACCTCAGTAAGCCATGGTTAGGATGTGGTGGGAGGAATGGGGAAGGAGTTAACAAAGCGGATGAGAGAGAGAGAGAGAGAGAGAGAGAGAGAGAGAGAGAGAGAGAGAGAGAGAAGGGTTGAGGATAAAAACTTGCTCTATATACAGTCAATATAATCATTACAATAGTAATACAGATGGTATATATCTAAGTGTAGACATAATCTGTATATTCATTCCTCCCATGCACACGGTATGATCTTAATATATCGACAAAGGCTCACTCAAAACACATATAACAAACGATATCAACATAGACATCGTATAGTAAGAGTCAAACTCGAAGCACTTTAAGAAAACCGACATTATAGTTAACTGCTTTAGGAAAGAGAGAGGGAAAAAAATAACTTGACTTTCTTTGCCTTGAGAATCCATTCGGCCCTTCACTCAGCACCCATCACATGTATACCTTTCTTACCAAGGTTGTCTTCACTCCTGTTTCAGAGGCTCCTTCACGTCTCTTTCAAATGTCCCTTCACTAGTTTCAAAAGGCCTTCTCACGTCTATTTAAAAGGATCCTTTCACTTTTTTTCAAAAGACCTTCTCACGTCTGTTTCAAAGGTCCCTTTCACTTGTTTCAAAAGGCCTCCTCACGTCTGTTTCAAAGTCCTCTTCAGGTCTGTATCAAAAGCCTCTGCACGCCTTTCACGTTTATTTCAAAGGTGGCTTTCACTACCCTCTCCTGGTGATTCATTACACAGTGGCCACGGTCTCTCAGGCATTTTTTCTCCCTCCCATCTCATTTTTTGTTTTGCAACTTCCGTCATTTCCTCCGGCGAGAACACTTTACCTGCGGCTTTAAAACACTGTCTATCCGGAGGAATGCACTCCACCTGCTGACGACACCGCGAAACCACTTAGCGTTTTCTATCTTGCACACACACTGTAATAAGGGGGAACAGGACGAGCGCATTTCGAGGCTTTAATTCACCGCAGAAACTCTGTTTCTTTATTTTTACTCTTAATGAACACAAGAGGCAGCTTAATAATACATTTCTCGGCAAAGAGTTTTATCTACCCTCTTGTGTCGACACAGACACGCTCACTAGCACTCATTTTTTTTTTTTGGTTCTGTCAACAAAGCTCGGGGCGCTTAAATAACTCATATCACAGATCTGTACATCTTAGGAGTAACTGGGAGACCGTCAAAGATTTAGCGAGAGGTAGTGGGATGGGAGAGATGGGGTGGGAAGGGGGGAGAGGTGATGGTGCTTTAAGGGAATTTAATTTTGTCTTGCAGAAAACTCAACTTCGAACAAGTTTTCGTTTTCTTTCCTTGTGCGTATGCAATCTTTTTTTTTTTTTTACTGCCGAGGTAAGTGTTCCATAAAACAGGACAACAATTTCTCATACAGACTCTACAAATAGTGAAGAGGGAAGTGAGTGGAGGAAGAGGAGGGAAGAAACTTGTAGTGACCCTCCAGAGTTGCTTTCGGCCAGTGTCGACGCGTTATTGAGCCCTCTCCCGCAAAACACTCGAACGCTGAGACTTTCCCTTGTTAACCACTGACTGGCTAGCTGGCTGGCTGGCCGGCCTGCCGACTGGCTCACTGGGTCAGTTATGGCAACGGTGAACTTCTCTCGGGGTTCCCAGTTTTAAATAACTCTACATTTGCTACGTATCTAGAAGGAGGCCCACGCGCCCTAGACCAGGGTGCCCGGCTTGATTTTGGTCTGCGGTGGGATGATGTATTTGCTGTGAAGCGCCGCTGTATCCAAATCGTGCGAGAGCTCACGCTTGAGCTCCTGTTTCAGGTCCTGCAGGAGAGCGTGCTTTAGCGTTCCGTTAACGCTGTTCCCGTTGACGACCTTGCCATTAGTAGAGGCGTGTACCCTGCCGTTAACGCCGCCGTTGAGGTCGGTGGTGGCGTGAGGTGAGGGCGTGTACGGGGGCGGCGCCACGGAATTTGGCAAGGAGGAAGGGGGGTCGCTAGCAGGCGTGGAACGGGCGTATGGACCCCCAACTTGAAACTGGGAGTAGGATTCACCCACGGAGACAGGAACGGGAGAGTAGTCCCTGGTGTAGTCCACGTAGGAAATGTAACCTTGATCCTGCAGAGAGGAAAGGAAAAGATAGTAAAATCAGTCATTATATTCACTTGAAGGAAACTCTGTTATCTGATATCCATTAGTGGTTCTGGAGATTATCTTCCCCAGACCAGATCTTCTGGGTCAGGAAAAATATACAGGATTAAGGACTTTTACTAAGCAAATAAGATGCAAAGGTATAAGTTTATGAGATTTACCTGTCATCTTATGTGTTCATAAGAGACACAGACAGACAGACACAGACACACACACAAACACACAGACAAGGTGCAAAACATTTAACAGTCTCCATTTCACGACTGCATACACTGAGAATACCTATATTGAAGACGTTTCAGTTCAGGACCTTGAAGTGATCAAGGTCCCAGGACCGAAATTCCTCCTTCTTCAAAAAAGAGACCTTTTAAATTCATACAATTGTGTGCATTTCCTCTCAAGGTGTCAGGAGTCACTTGCCTTATTACTACAGTAATACAACTTACAAAATGCAGCTACATAACTACCACAGGTAGTTATGTAGCTGCATTTGTCACTAGGGAGATCAAAGAATGCATCATAACTGTAAAGGGCCGCCAAGAAAAAGATACAAAAAAAAAATATATCTCCCCCACTCTCCCTCTCCCCTTCATCCCACTGACCAAAACATAAACACCTCGCACTACAAACATGCTTGTCCATTACCAACCAAACCCAAATAAACATCAACAAGCAAACAACCATTCACTCCCAAACACTCACTCCACAGCTTAAAAAAAGAAAATCATGACTCCCAACACGAATGTCAATCACAGAACAAAGCTATTTCTCACATGTCTATCACTGCACAAGAGATTGCAAAAAATAAAGTTGATTTAATAGAGGGATCTCCAAAAAACGTTGATTTAATAGAGGGATCCCCAGCTCTAATAGATCTCCAGCTCTAACAGAGGGATCCCCAGCTCTAATAGTTATCCCCAGCTCTTAATAGAGTTATCCCCAGCTCTAATAAAGGGATCCCTAGCTCTAATACAGGGATCCCTAGCACTTCAGTGGACGAGTCTGACTCTGAGGTAGCAGTGTGTGAAGAACCACAACTATGTCAAAACCCCTTCCCTCCCCCCCCGAAAGCTCTACACGAAGAACTACAGAACAATCTGATAAACCACAACTCTACATGAAAAGTTAAAGCTCTATTCTACATGAATTGCAATTTAGTAAATATTAAGCAAACCTTTGCATGATCCACAATGCTTTATGAAGAGCCACAGATCTACATGAAGAGCCACAGATCTACATGAAGAGCCACAGATCTACATGAGCCACGGCTCTATGTTAATAATGGTAGAATTATCGACAAAATGTTAAGTAAATAGACACAAGTGCAACTAATGTGATATTTTATTGTGGCAACGTTTCGCTCTCCAGCTTTGTCAAGCCGTAACGGCCAGGCAAAGCTCCTGGAGAGCGAAATGTTGCCACAATAAAATGTCACATTAGTTGCATCTTTGGCCATTTTCCATGTCTCTGTATCGCCCATATTTGTCGGAAGTTTTTTCTATAAAAACAAAATGTTAAAATCGTCAACAATACATCATCCAGGATCCCAGTGGAAAAAAGTCACTTTCTCTAAATCTTTTTACGAGTTATCTTAGAAAATGTACACACATGTTACTATGTGCAAATCAACCACATGGGGGAGTTCAATGATAGCTTTTGGCCTTTCCTGTTGCCATCAACACATGTTCAGGAACTTGAAATGTTGCGGAAATGAGTAGGAAGTCCAGGTAGATTCGTTCAAGGAAACGACTCTGGCTACAATGGACCTCCTGCTCATTTGTGCAACATTGCAAGTTCCTGAACATGTGCTGGTTGCTGCAGCACGTAAGGACCAGAGCTATCATTCAACTCCCCCTGTGGTTGTTTTGCATCTTGTATCTCATGTTTGCGATTATTGCATGTTACTATATATGATAATTTGTGTAACTGTGTTCATGTGACGGGCACTCACAGGTGGGGTGAAGACAGTGGAGCCGACGCTGTAACGTGCGTGCGCCAGGGGCGCTACCTGGGGTTCCCGAGGAGATGCTTTGCTGCTCTCTCGCTCCCACCCGCTGTCAGAGTCACGGTCAGCCGCTGACAGGGAAGAGGTGGTTCTAATCTCCACGTCCTTCGCGTCGGATTCCTGCAAGGAAAATACCAGGGCTTTGTAATGTGGGGAAGACCAGGCAACCAGTTCTTCTTTCCCGCATCAGTTTTAAGTTATGACACACACACACACTACATGCCCCGGTGGCCTGGTGGCTAAAGCTCTCGCTTAACGCACGGAGGGCCCGGGTTCAATTCCCAGCGGGGCGGAAACATTTCGAAGTGTTTCCTTACACACACACACACACATACATACAACAGGCCTAGTGTCTAATCGACATGTGCCTAGGACAAAATGGTAACTAACACTCACACACCAATTCTCTAAGTTCTCTCATGACTCTGTCACAACTGCGCTTGGAGAATTTTCTTATATTCCCTTGTATATAAAATATATATAAGGGAAAATACCACAGTGAAAATAGGAAATAAGACATTAGCGCTTTCATGTGCTTACACACACATCTTCAGAGTAATTGTCAGTAGTAGTTCAGTAGTAGTATTTGTATCTTACCAAAAACAGTTACTGAGTCACAGCTCCCTATGTGATCTCTAACCGTTAGTGACTCACTGCTGACCTAGCATGATGTTTGAATGCCACCGTTGCCCTCCAGGCACTGGGCAGGGCAGTTCAAGACGAGACATTAAGGAGACAGGTTAGGCTCTGGTGCTCTCCTATATTTTTCCACTAATATATAAGTTACTAAGCCAAGCTACGTTTGTGTTTATTTACCAAATCCATCAAGAACCCACACGACAGAATAGCTTTTTCCTCTTAAGATGTGTGTGTAAGAATATTCATATATATTATTCAGTAATTGCAAACAAGCGATAGAAGATGCAAAACAATGTCATTCAACTATATATATATATTGTGTGTGCGTGTTACAGAAGTGCCTTTGACAACCTGTGTGTGTGTGTGTGTGTGTGTGTGTGAATATAATCTGAATTATAAAAAAATAATCAGGGGATAGAACAGAGGTCCTCTGAATAGCAGGATCTACCCTTAAACACTCAACCGCAGTGATTTTCAACGTGAAAGTTCTCGCTCCTGCCTCAGGTTGTACCAGGAGCCAGAGCTGTGACGCTACTGACCTTAACTACAACCACCATAGTTATCCATTTATTTCCAGGGGAAACCATATAGTCAATAAATCCAGTTAAAGTCGTAGTGAATGAATTTAAATGAGTAAACAGAAAAATGGGCAGTGTGAACATTGGTGTCCAATTTATTCACAGAGAATCTTCCGTTACGACTTTACTTAAATTTATTTACCATATTGTTTAGCAAGGGAAATAAAATTTATCAGATAGTTATAGTGGAGTAGGACTGGCAGTAAGCGCAATATACAAAGCTTCAAGATAATATATGATATACCCAAGAGACCAGAAGTCAGTGATGAAGGTCAAAGTAGTCAAGACGGGGGCAGGAGCTGAGTCTCGACCCCCGCACACTCAGCTCGATGAATACAACTCTGTGAGTAAAAGAGTGCGTGAGTAAGGCGAAGACTGAGCAAAAACTAAAGCCTCATTAGGAGGAAACCAGAGAAGATAAGACTGCAAGACTTAAAGATAGGGATAACCGTGGGAAACTACAGAACCTGAAGAGCTAATTGGAAAATTCCAAGTCATTACAAGCGAATAAAAGACTCTGATGGAGATTAGGAGAGCAGAGAAACGCAGCAGAGCTCAGGAACCTTGAAATATCAAGGGAAGAAGCACTTAAGAACCTGGGACTAACCCAGTAAAGGTGGTTGAGCAAGGCGAGTAGTCAGCATGAATACCGAGTTCATGACGTGAGATAACCATTCGCATTAATGTAAATCACTCGAGAGAGAACTAACAGACTGCTGGAAGACAGTGTGGTGTACTCGTAGATCTCCGAACGGTAACAGACAGGATACCATAAACTGCCGGTCAGTATCCGTAGCATGTATACCATGCAAAGTGTTGGAAAATATAACAAGAAGATTGATGGAACACGTGCAGAAAATGGACGTAATCACATACCATCAGCACGGATTGACAGAAAATAAATCCTGTTTCAACAGCTTTTCTGAATCCTCTGGTATGTTGACGGAATCGAGAATACTGACTGATCCTAAAAAACCGGAAGATATTCGACACCTCTTAATCAGAAACTACTCCATATACAGGAGGTATAAGCCGTGATTCTTTGCTTCGAGTGAGTGAGTGTGTTGTAATTAGGAGTGAAGTATTACACTGGATACAAGCCACACGAGGATCTCCAAATGGTAAGTCAGGGAATCCAAACTCTTTCTGATAAGAATAAATGGCCTCAACTGACATAGTTATTCAGGTAGTTGTGTGCAAAAGATGCAAAGCCGACTCTTAGGATACTAACAAGGGAATATTTGAAGAAACTCTACGAAGGTTTGGACAAACTGCAGGAATGGTTAAGATGTGGCTGCTAGAGTTGAACTCCAATTAATGTGAAAGAAGCCACTCAAGGCATCAGATACGGGAAGCTAGGGAAGGATATTACACCTAATTTCTCTCGAGGCAGCAAAATCTGCAATGGATGTAAGACAGCTAAATGCAAGAACTTCCTTTAGGAATTTAAACAAAATTATTCAGGTATACTGTACACTACCACAGGCAGCCCAGCAGTCGAGTATGCTGCACCAGCATGCAACCATCACCTATTCAAGACTATAAGAAGCAGCTTGAGAAACTTCCAGATTTGAAACCAAAAAGATCACTAAATTCAATGCATGAGCTGTGAAAATAGGCTACAGGAGCTGAATCTCAATCAACTGGAAACACGAAGGTTCGAACGAAAAGTACCATGAAGCACAAGATACATTTCGGAGCATTGAGACGATGAACTTGGACAGATATTCTGACGTCAAAGAAACCTGAACAAGAAAACATAAATGAAAGCTAAGTAGTGAGACAACCCACAGGGACGTTGAAGAAGTACATTTACAACGCCAGGTGTGTAAATAAGTGGAGTGAGCTGGGTTCGGGCGGTTGTGGAAGCAAACTCGATACATGGATTTAAAGTATACGATGGAGACACACAGGCTAGGAACAGTATATATAGTAGTTACGATATTAATTCCCCCTGCCCATAAACACACCCCTACACCCTCTCGTGTATCGTCTTACCTGCCCCGTGGAGTGATTGTCGTGAGGGAGGAGAGACGGAGGCATCACCTGAAGCTGTGTTCCCACAACACCATCACCAACATCACCGCCGCTGCCGCTCCTGCCGCCTCCGACAACGCCGCCGCCGCCACCGCTCTTCACCGCAAGGGTGCCCGCCTCGGCTGCCTTGTCCTTGGGCGTGTTGCCTCCCCGTCGCCGCCCACACAGGATAAAGAGGATCACCACGATCACCACCAACACCACACCTGCACCACCACCCACGATCACCATCAGCGGCACCACAGCTGTAAAGGCACAGTCACGGAGATTATTATTTATTATTATTAATGATTTTAATAATAATATTCACAGTGGAGCGTTAAACCCGTGCAGGTCATACAGCACCTGGTGAACGGGATGCAATTAGAATCGACCCAAGGAACTGGTAGGGTAGTTCCAATTCCTTGAATCAAGAGCCCTTCACAGATATCAGAGCAGCAATAAAGGAGTTAAAAGAAGAAATAATTGAGAAATGCCCAAAATGGCAATAAACATGTGAATGGATATGAATTAAATCGAAAAATAACCGTGGAAGGAGAAAACGTATTGAGAATAAAGGAAAGGAAATAGAGGAGGAGACAAGTGTGTGTACTCAGCTATATATCTTTGAAGGGGTCGAGTCACAGCTCCTGGCCCCGAAAATAAACATTATGTAGGATTCAAACCTACACACTCCGCAGTACTCTGTGTGCGTGCGTGTGTCCTCCCCTGTCTATCCCCCCACATGTCCAGGGCATGTGGGGGGAGGAGAAAAGTCAGACATGCTGCCCCAAGAAGAGAAGCTGTGACCCGTCATGGAGGGTCGCTAGGGTCATAGGTCACTTCTAAAGATGAGCTAACACTTTAGTCCAGCCTCACCTCTCTTTCCAGCGTCGCATATTGACGTGCACTCTCAACATACTGACGTACACTCTAATACTGACGTGCATTCTCAACATGCTGACGTGCACTCAACATGATGACGTGCACTCAACATGATGACGTGCACTCAACATGATGACGTGCACTCAGCATGATGACGTGCACTCAACATGACGTGCACTCAACATGATGACGTGTACTCAGAGCATCAATGTACGTGAATTTTTTGCAGCATATGTTTGTATTTTCTTTTAAGTAAATTTTCTTCATCTCAGGCTAAGGTTAGGTTAATCGTTTTCATTATTATAACAGCGATGAAGCGCTAAAGCCGTAGGGCTCATATAACAACTGGGGAATGGGAGGCAGTTAGGCTTGATGCGAGGAAGGGGAGAATAGCTGACATCTCTTTGATCGAGAGAAGTTCACCATGGTCACGGACCGGGCCGTGGGGGGTGTTGACCCCCCGAACCCCCACCAGGTATCATGCCCCTCTCTCTTTGAGGGGACGAGGGGGAAGGGGTGGAGGGAAAGGCTTCTGATCAACGGAACTGGAGCTTGTTTTTTTTGTCACGTGTAGATGTAATATGACGTGTGTACATGTGATGTCACGTTCAAAGCTTCAGAAACCTTCGTGAGACGTCTTTACCCTACTGAAGAGCTCTTGATCCATTGAATTAAAGCAATTTTCCTATTCCTTGGATCAAACCCATTGCCACCCAATCTCCAGGCAGTCTGTTGCCCTTACGTGTTTATCGTTCCCCATGAATATACTAAGAGACAAGATAATGAACGACTGTCAGTGAATAAACAGAAGAATAATGAGGATTCGAACCGTAGCCCTTGCGTGTAGCAGGACTAGAGCTGTACCATTCAGCCACGACGGTTCTAATAGGATGATTTTTTACAACTAGCACACGTGTGTTGCAGAAATACTGGTTATAAATCATCCTATTGGAACCCTCGTGGTTGACTGGACCACGGCTCCTGGGGAAGTACTCACGCTGGCGCTGCAGCAGGATCTTGTGGGTGTCGACGCCGTACTCGTTCACCACTGAGCAGTTGTAGGCAGCGAAGTCGTTGTGGGTCGTCTTGTTGATGGTGAGTGTCGAGACGACACCGTCAGCCCGCTGCTCCTCGTCCACGTAACGACCCTCTTCTGTACCCGTACACAAGCACAACATAAACCTCATAATAATAATAATAATAATAATAATAAAAATAATAATAATAATAATAATAATTAATATGATTATTATTATTATTTGGTTATTGCTATTTTCTTGATAATTTATATCAAATATCTTGATTATTTGTATAAAAAATATCGTGAAAATAGAAGAAAATCACAGCAAACGAAGTCTTAACTAGAAATATTAAACTACACAACACCGTAGCTGAAAAAAACTAAGATATGACGCTATGATACAGATTGTTTTAATATTGGTTTCATTAACAATTTGTTATGCATAAGATTATTAAGAAAATATTCATAAAGACAATACGATACATTTGGAAACACTTGCGAAGTGTCTGGGCGAAGGTGTAGGAAGGAAAACCCAAGACTTGACTTGACTTCCAGAACTATGAAAGATTTACGTATTACAGCTGGGTGATGGACACCTAACTAGCTTTATAGAAACTCTAATTTCTTCGCTCCGAAGCCGGTCAAAGGTCAAGGTCAGACGTTTAAAGTTAACTGCCCAATTATCTTGAGCTGCTGTGTCCTACCTTGAGATCAAACATTTGGGACTAGAGTATAAAATTCTCCTGGGCTTTATTGTAAAGTATTTCGGTTTTTCTGTTCTGTATCTCTTCCTTCCCTTCCATTTCGACCATTCCGCCCTAAACCCCCTTTTTCCTCACCCTCTCTACCTTCACATATTTTCTCCCTCACTCGTTTTCAGAAAACAGAGGCTACGAGACCTAATACATACCTTCAACATATAAACAAGTTATACCTGTTTAAGCATAAGGCTCTTTCTTTTAAAGTGCAATGCAATGACACGAAACAATGGTATGGAACCCCGAAATGCCCCGGCATGACAGCGGTTTTCTTTCTACTTACCAAATCAAAATTGTAATTACACATTGTAACCTTTGTAAATAAATAATTTTTTTATCTTTTTTGTGCTTTGAGGATTAACATGTAAGTAAGTAAGAGCTTTTCAGACTTGAAGATAACTGGAGTAGTCTTCCATGGAAGTTCTGGCCGCAGAACCAGTTCGACGATCTTTTAAGAACCAACCGGGCATACATTATGCAAAGTTGGGATTCTTCCGGCATGTTTTACTATCTGTTTCATGCCGGCAGTGGCCAGAGGAAGAGGAGGGTGGGGAGAGAGCTTTCTGCTTTACCATCCTTCCCATAACCATGTAGATAATTGTGGAGTCTTTAATCACGATATAATTGGCTAATTCTTCTTTGCAGATAGCCTCTGTCTCTGTCTCTCACACACACACTCGTTAGACAGCAGCTGCGACTCACCTGTCACTAATACTGTGCCCTCTCTGGTCCAGGTGACGGCTACGGGGTGAGGCACCGCCACTACCCCGCAGCGCAGCACCGCCGGCTGTCCCTCCGGCACCGCCACCACCGCCTGGGCCCTAATCAAGGGCGGGCCCCGCAGGCGAAGGTGAACCCGGCCTTCCAGGGGCGAGAATCCAGGGCTCCGAGCAGAGCAGATGTACAGCCCGGCACTGGCTGACGTAGCTGTGACAGCCAACTCCGACCCACGACCCACCACCTGACGAGGGTGAGACGTGAGCGTTAGGTGGGTGTTGTACGGTGTTGTAGGTGTTAGGGGTTAATACTAGAGGGATTTAAATGAATGTAAGTAAGAATTAGATGGGTACTAGAGGTATTGAAAGGATCTAGTGTGTTAGGTGTTAGAGGGATTTAATAAGTGTTTGGTGGGTACTTGAAATATTTACAAGTTAGAAGGTGTTTGAGGGATTTAGAGTGTGTTAAATGGTGCTAGAGAGATTTAGGTGATGTTAGCAATGTCTCTGAGAGTAGTAAGTGTTATGCAGGTGTTGAATGTTAGAAGTGTTAGGTTCGGTGTTACAGTAGGTGTTTGCGTGTGTGTGTGTGTGTGTGTGTTTTTTTGTACTAAGTGGTTGGCAGGTGTGTCGCCTCGAGTGAATTTAGCTTCCAAGTGTCACCTTGAACATCTGTAGTCTGTTAACCTAACACAATGTACCTGGGAATTTACTGCGTTACCACAGCGACTACTGTTGCTACGATTATTGTTACTACGTTACTACTACTGTTGCTGTCTTTACTACTACACATAACCCCTGTGGTTTAGCGCTTCTATTTGATTATAATAATAATAATAATTTACTACTACACTTTTACCACTATTACTACTACTACTACTACTAACATAATTAACATTACTACTGCCGCCAATAATGTTGCCCCTACTAATACTACCATTACTTATACTGTCATTACTTTTAATTATACTACCAATACTGTTACTACTATCATTACTATTGCTTCTACCATTATTACTACAAGTACTGATATTATTATTAATGACACTACCATTACTATTAATGCCACTACAGCCATTGCCATTACTGTTACTACCATTACTATTGGTGCTGCTACAATTACCATTACTTCTACCATTGCAGCTTTTCTGTACTTCCATTTTTAAATCTTATTCATCCCAGCTGTTCATTTAAATCACGAGTAAAATTTAAAAATAACTTAGATACACTAAAGCCGGTTTTTTTTTTTACAGTAAAACCATAAGCCATCATGATGTATATTTAGCTATGAGCAGCTCTTTCTTTGTCAGTTCTTTTTTAACCAATGTATATAGATTTGTTTTTTTATTTATGATTTTAAAAGTTTTGACGGCAATTGTGTAGTTGGACAAGTTTTCAGTGAGGGAACTGTGAACCTGAACAGTGTCTTACTGTGAGCAGCTGAGGAATGCAGTGCGGTAATATACTGTGTGTGTTCTGTATTACATAATATGTAATATTTGTTTATACTGTTCTGCATTTTTGTAATATAAAGTTTAACTACTTCTATTACCACTACTGTTACTACTACTACTATTACTACTACTATTACTATTACTGCTGCTACTATTGTAATGCTATTGCTACTCGCTACCATGACCACAACTAATGCTACAAAACTATTTTTACTACCACTACTGTTAGCACCAAGAAGAGATGCACAAAATTTGCATATATAGTAGCATTAACAGCAGTAGTAATAGTAGTAGCACTATCGACAATACCACCTCATCTCATTTTAACCAAAACTTTGTTAACACCTTAAACGTAGTAACAAAGAGTGAGTGAGCTGACCTTGGCATCGTTGGGTCGCGACCAGGTGATATCAGGCGGAGGGTTGGCATCCACGCGACACCTGAGTGTCACCTGCTGGTTTGGCTCAGCTGACTGGCTGCTAGGTGCCGCTAAGAACATAGGCGCATCTGGAGTCGGAAGAAAAAAGACGAATGATGAAGTCTTACATTGGTTGGAGGCAGGACAAGGACATTTAGGCAAGTCTTACATTGTCTGGAGGCAAGACAAGGACATTTAGGCAAGTCTTACATTGTCTGGAGGCAAGACAAGGACATTTAGGCAAGTCTTACATTGGTTGGAGGCAAGATAAGGACATTTAGGCAAGATTTACATTGGTTGGAGGCAGGACAAGGACATTTAGGCAAGTCTTACATTGTCTGGAGGCAAGACAAGGACATTTAGGCAAGTCTTACATTGGTTGGAGGCAAGACAAGGACATTTAGGCACGTCTTACATTGGTTGGAGGAGTCAAGACATGGCAAATTCTTTGAGCAGGCATCAAGGACATTTAGCGTCTACAGACTGCTTGGCAAGACATACGACATCTAGGTCAAAAGCTGACTGGGAGACAAGGACAAGCGTTACACTAGCAGATCTTAAGCGCTGGAGACAAGACAAGACATTTAGGCAAGTCTTACATTGCTGGAGGCAGACAAGGACATTAGGCAAGTTTACATTGGTTGAGGCAGACAACGACTTAGGCAAGTTTACATTGTTGGAGGCAAGACAAGGACATTTAGCAAGTTTACATTGTTGAGGCAAGACAAGGACATTTAGGCAGTTCTTACATTGTTGAGGGAGTCACGGAATTAATGGCAATCACATGCTGTTGAATGACAGGCATTTAGAGTCTTGACTGGCTGGACATTTAGTTTAATTGATTAGTGGTCAATTAGTCAATGTCTGGAACAAGAACAGCTAATATCAGACCTAGGCTGAAAGAACAACCCGTCATGCCACAGCTGCGAACAACTACAGTACGTTCGGTTTAACGACCGTTCGTGTCGTCTTTGCTTGGGAAGGACGGTTTGTTGTTCAAACTATACGCTGTTTTACTAATAGCATCACTATTATATATAATGCTGTTTTGCGTTGTTAGTGTCGTTGGTCTGGCTGGCATTGTTAGTGTTTTGATTTTAGTGGTATTGTTAATGTTGATAATATTGTTGCGTTAGTGCAAATACTGGTTTTAGTAACGTCTAGCAGTTGCAATAAAGGCAAATTCTAATAACGCCAGCTAGACTTAACACACAGCGTAAGTGAGGTGGATACCTGTATTAAGGGAAGGAGAGGAAGTTTGATGACTTTTGAAGGGTATTTGATCCAAAGAATTAGAGATACCCTTCACTTCCTCGGATTAAACCCGATTGCCTCCCGTTCCCCAGGCACTGTACGGCCCGTGCTTAGCGATCACACCGCAATTAGAGTAACAATTACAAAGACTTAGAAAAAATAGCTATAGTTAGCGGTGTAGAGAGAGAGAGAGAGAGAGAGAGAGAGAGAGAGATATTATTACTGCTTCTGGCCGTCATTACCACTTGAGCAGAGACTGCTGAGTGGCAGGTGGGGAGGGGGTGGAGGGACAGGGGGACACCCCGTATGCAAATGAGGCGATTGGACTCTAAGACACGCTGACGATAAGATCTTGAAACTTCTCTACCACATCCACCTCCTTCATCACCATCTTCTAGCATCACCACCACTACAACGTCTAACACCATTACCACCACCACCATCACAACCACTATCATTACCACCATCACAACAGCCACTACTATTACCACCACTACAACAGCCACTACCATTACCACCACAACAGCCACTACCATTACCACCACCACCACCATCACAACAATCACTACCATTACCACCATCACAACAACCACTATCATTACCACCACCGCAACAGACACTATCACTACCACCTATGATTTACCTGTGACTTTTTCATAATTTTCCTACTCTCGGCCAGGCCCAAAGCAAGGCCTCCCTGTTGATTGCCTGGTCAACCAGACTATTGCTGTTGGTGGCTCGCTGGTCCATATACCCAACACAGCCTGGTTGATCTGGCAGTCTGCGGTAGTGAGCCGGTTTCCTTTTCAAAACTTGTACATTTATCTCAGCAATGTTTCTAGTATTTCCTGGCAGCAGGTTGAATAGTCGAAGCTCATAGATGCTTTCCATGGTGTCTATTTAACACTTCCTCCCATCTATCTCTCACCCCAGCATATCACTGTTTCCAACAGAACTGTATGAACCGTTGACTGTTGTAGGTTTGACCTTGTTTCGTAATATACTGGTTTGCTGTATTCCACTGAGATGTATCCTTGTACACCATTCTGCTCTCCCCGAACTGTCTTTTTTTCCCTGTGTACATTCACTATCTCCCTAAAAAAATAATGATATTCGTTCGCATGCCTCTATTTTTCTGACGCGTAATTTTGTAGAGCCGCATACTCTGCAAGTCGAATTTTGGGCGACTCAGGTAATACTAACATTAGCTGGACTGTAATGATGTTTTGCACATAAGGTGGAAATACCTGTAATCTTGGTTACTTGGTTCCTTTCTTAGCATATCTGACCACTTTCTGGTGCGTGCATATTTATACGTTTGCATATCTAGTTGACATGTTGCCTACATGTATTACCTCTATCTTCTTGTTACCACCACAGCCCCGATCATTACTAACAACAACAATTATCACTAATAACCACCACTATCACTATCATTGCCACCTTCCACTAGTACCACTCCTACCCTCCATTAGCACCACCACCACAAGCACTACCAGTACACGTCATTATCAACACCACCACCGCAACACAGTCCCCATCATCACTAACAACACCAATTATCACCAGTAACCACCACTATCACACATCAACAACGCCACCACCACTACTAGCACCACCAGCACACGTCATAATCAACATCACTAGCATCACCAGCACCGCACGTCATATATTAGCACCAACCCGGGTATTACCATCATACAAGCTCTCACTACCAGGTTAAACACATCTCTAATTGCTTATGTCTGTCTGCAATTGTCTTTTTAATTTCCTGTTAAATCTTTATTTCCCTTGCTGTTTCAGCTTATCTGTGTGTGTGTGTACTCACCTATTTGTACTCACCTATTTGTGGTTGCAGGGGTCGATTCATAGCTCCTGGCCCCGCCTCTTCACTGATTGCTACTAGGTGTGTGTGTGTGTGTGTGCGTGTGCCTATCTGTCTAGCTTGAGTGTGTCTATCCGTCTCTAAACAATGGATAGAATCTCTGTACTCATCGATTTGTGTTTTCGGGGGTCGAGTACTGGTCCCTGCGTCAGTCTGCATGTTCACCTACCTATCCCTCTCTCTAAAATATATTTAGTACGTGTTTTTTTTTATCCTGTCTGTCTGCTCTTTGTGTGTCTGATGTTTTCTGCGTCTGTCAGCGCTAGTCAAGGTCTGTCTGTGTGTCTGTGTGTCTGTCTGTTTGTCTGTCTGTCTCTCTCTCTCTCTCTCTCTCTCTCACACACACACACACACACACACACACACACACACACACACAAACACTACTTTTAACAAAGCAAACGATACGTCAACGTGTTAAAATTAATTAAGTATACACAGTCATTGGGAAGATAAATTATTTACACGAAATGTGTTCAATGGTAAATGTTCCTGTGCATAACTGTGACTACCCGTGACGCCGTCACGTGTGTGCGCTTGCCTGTGCGTGTACATGTACACACGTTCACTGAGGGGAGTCAAGGGAAAGTTAGTTCCGTGTTTATTAACAGCATAAGACCATCCTTGCTAGTTTCTTCCCTCAGGGGGCGCTGACCACTGGGCAAGTGTGTTTCTTGCAGCAGATTGCAACACAACTCTGCTTTCTCCACACACACAAGTTTGGATAGTCAGCCAACATTATTACTATTACTATTATTATTAATACTAGTACTATTATTATTTTATTACTAATAATATTATTGCATCAATTGCAACTACTGTTATTCTATTAATACTGCTTCTACTATTAATACTGCTACCAATACTGAAACAACCACTAGCCCCACTATTATTACTTTTACTTCTGCTACTATAATACTACTACTACTATACTACTACTACTACTATACTACTACTTACATTTGACGTTGAGTGTCTGTGTCTTGCGCGTGGTGCCGACAGCGTTGGTGACCTCGCAGGCGATGGGTGAGGCGTTGTCAGAGCGAGAGAGGACTCCCAGGGTGAGGGTGCCACCCTGGGCACCCGCCACCTCCGAACCTCCCCTGAACCAGCGGTAGGTCACATCTCCCGGGTTGGCTTCTACCCGACAGGTCACGGAGGCTTCCACACCCTCAGATAACTCATCTAGGGAAAAAAGGATTTTTTTTTTTTTAGTTAAATTCTTCTAACATGAGTGATGCTGTACTGTTGTTTTTTTTAGGCGCTGGAGCACTGGAACTGCGTGCCTATTACGTGCAAATTTCAACGTATCCGGGGACTGCTCAACCAACCCGTTGCCAGACGTGTCACACATGTTTTCATACATTTGTTGCTAAATATACTCATTTATAGGTTTATGTAAAAAACAAAATTGTGGAGAAAGTTCCAAAATAGCCGTTCAGAATCACTTAAAAATACTGAATGAATATGATACGTTCCTTAAGGAGTGTTAAGACTGAGGGAACGTCAGCAGTGTGCGACCAACCTACGTTCTTCTGTGTTTACATTATGACAGCGAAAGTTAACTGTGTTTCCCTGTCACATGTCAACACTCAGGATGGTTTTATTAACGATAATCTGTGTCAGCCTGAACTGGCAGAGTTTAGTAGAGCGATGAGGATATCATCAAGCATTCCACTATGGGGATATCAAGCATTCCACTATGGGGATATCAAGCATTCCACTATGGGGATATCAAGCATTTTACTATGGGGATATCAAGCATTCCACTATGGGGATATCAAACATTCCACTATGGGGATATCAAGCATTCCACTATGGGGATATCAAGCATTCCACTATGGGGATATCATCAAGCATTCCACTGTGGGGATATTATCAAACATTCCACTATGGGGATTATTGTCAAGCCTCCCTCGGATCAAACCTGATTTACCTCCCATTCCCCAGACGCTGTATCCTCGTGCATTTACCAACTCCTAGATCACCTAAATAAAGTCACCTGAAATTTTACCTCTAGTCACCTAATGAGGTGACCGCTAGATGGTCACCTCACGAAATCACCTCACGAAGTCACCTCACCTGGGGAGAAGACGAGTTGCACCTCGGGTGGATACTCGACGTTGAGGCGGACCTTGGCCGCCAGAGGTGTGTGTAGGGCGGGGTTGTGGGTGAGACAGGTGAGGGTGCGGGCGTGGTGGTGGCGCGTGGGCGTGAAGGTGAGGGTGGCGTGGGCGTTGACACGCTTCTCATCATCCATCAGGTCCTGGGACAGGTGCACGCCCGTGTGGATCTCCGCCCCCGTCCCGTCCAGCCACTGGATCTATCATATACGATAGATTATATATATTACTACAACTACTACTACAACTAGTACTACTACTACAACAACTACTACTACAACTAGTACTACTACTACAACAACTACTACTACAACAGCTACAACAACTACAACTACTACAACAACTACTACAACAACAACTAAAACAACTACTACAACAACAACTAAAACAACTACTACTACAACTACTAAAACAACTACTACTACTATTCCTATTACTAGCTACTACTATTACTACTATTCCTATTACTAGCTACTACTATTACTACTACTACTATTACTACAATTACTATTACTACTATTTATTATTAGTACTATTCTTTTCGACGTCGTTTTACCAAAAAGCGCTAAATCCATAAGTACAATTTGGCATATAAAGAATAAAAGCAGACAGGTTTTTTCCGAGTACAGGGATAGTAGCTCCAACTCCTGGAATCAAGAGCCCTTCAGTAGCAGCAAGGCAGCTCTTAAGCGGAGGACACTCGAGTGCCAGTGCCAAGTCTGACAAAAAAAAATTCACTAATGAGACTGAATCTCTTTGAAAAATAAGTGAAAGCAAAAGGTAAAAACTGTTTGGAAGGGTTGCCTTGATGTTGAAGTGTTCTTGATCCAAGGAAATGAAGGTGCCCTTCCCATCACATCTGATTTCCTTATGGTTTTAGCGTTTCCCAATGAGTATAATAATAATAATAATAATAATAATAATAATAATAATAATAATAAAAATATAAAAGGAAGAAGTTATTAATTTTAATTTCACTGTAAAAACCAATTCTCTGCTAAGACATCCGAGACTTCATAAGATCAAACTCATATCTGCTGTATCTAAATTCTCAAGCTGGGAGAGTGTTTCCTGCAGCGTAATATAACACTGTCACCTTCATTTTATCGCCGGACACCTTCGAATATCATTATCATTGCGCTAGATTAGAAATTCATGTTCTCTTCTGGGAAGCAGAACCAATAGCAAACTGTCACTGGAACGTGTTTATGTTTTTTTTTTGCAAAAGTTGATGGCTTTTAAATAGGACGATTGGGGAAAACGTTTTTGAGAATAGGTTGAAACGACGTAGATACGATATAATAAACAGCCAGAAGGCTGTGCCTTCTTACACACAGGTTAGTGTAGACTCGGTTAATGCCAAATTACTGTTTTTAACACATTTATTTATGTGAAACTGTGAAGGAAAGTCAGTTTGTTCAAGGTTTTACTGCGACGTTTCGATCTGATGACATCTTTATCAGGTCTTGATGATCTAAATTCACGACTGATACATTGTCTCAATAAAAGCTTGTTCTGCAACCTAAATCTTTTCTTCGTGATGATGCAAGTGATCAGTGCAACATTATGAACTCTTGTACAACACAATGCACAATACGTCTACAACCTGAGTTCTGGCATCAATAAGCTGGAGATTTGTTTTTATTTCAAAATCCATTAATTACATTTATCTTTAAAGCGCAATGCAAGAATTTAATATCCCATTAACCCCTGTGGTTTAGCGCTTCTATTTGATTATAATAATAATAATAATAATTAATATCCCATTGTCCATTTAAATGGTTTGGGTAATTGGAAAAGGATTTTATGCTTTGACACAAACGTATTAACACAGGTGTATCTGTGGCAGAGTGGCAGCTGAACAATATGGTCTGCGTGATACGAAGTTCTGTCGGGTCAAAAGGATGGCGTGATAGACACATTGAAGGTAACGAGATCATTAAGAGAAGTTTTGCTATAGCCTAGTGCCTAGTCGAGAGAAAATCTTGATCTTTGTCTGGGTAACCTAGATACGGTTGCTAGTCTTCCCGATGGGATCACATATAATCCTGCCGATCACAGGGAAGAACTAAACTAGAATGGGTCGCATAACATTCAACAAGTATAGGCACTTGGTCCACCAGTACCACTTCGTCCCAGTAGGAGCAGAGACCCTTTAGCCTAGGAGAAAAAAGGGTTCCAGGAGTTTTCTAAAAAAAACTGGGTTACAGGTGTATCGAAACCACCTGAAACCTAAAGGCTGCCACCTGTCTTTTCCAGCGCCTCAGCTTTGTGAGCCAGATGGTTTACATCTGGTCCATACCAGGGTCCTCAATGGCTTCTTGAGGAGCCCGAGACTCTTCACAACATATATTCCCACAATTTTTTTAATTGTATATATCTGAAAATCTTCAACAAAACTGCACTAATATATTCTTGTAAACAGTGGGCTGGTAGGAGAAGAAATAATGTACTTAAATGCCTTCTAGGAGACGTATGAAGTTTTTTTTTTATGAAACCATTTGATGTACTTCTCCGAGGCTATGGGTTATCATGGTTCTCACTAGTGTTATTTCCTGACGTACAAAACATCTCCACTACTACGTGCCTGACGAACGAAACATCGCTAGTACCACCTACCTCTGGTGCAGGTCTCCCGCCGCTACTGGAGCAGGTGAGGGTGAGCGGCACACCAGCGGTGGCCACCTTGGGATGGTCCACAGATGGCGGCTGCGGCGGCACAAACACGGTGAGACGCGCTACCTGCGAGCGCAGCGGCAGTTCCGTCGCCGATGACACCTGACACTGGTACTCTGCGTCGTCCTCCAGCGTCACCGGCGAGATTCTAAGACTGAAGTCGCCCTCCTCGTCAGCTCCGATCATCGAGTACCTGTAGGAGAGGGAAAGAGTGTGTCAGGTAGCGAGTAGCGCTTCAGAGGAAGCGGAAGACGTGCGTGGCACACACAAAAAGCACTGTGCTACAGGCTGACGCAGGATACGCTAACTGGAGTTTTTGGTCATATGACCGAGACCATCTGCCGGCTTACCGACACCCCCTCCGCTCCCTTTAAAAATTACAGATAGTATCATGTGATGTGCATGAAGGAGTGAATTAAAAATGAAAAAAAGGAAGGGATGGAAGGAGAGGGAGAAAGGAAAAGTATATTTTGAATCGTTTTTCTGGGATATTCGGGAAGTGCCACAGTAACCTTGAGGGATCAAGGACCAGGATAGGTGGACAAGACAGTGCCACAGTGACCTTTAGGGGACAAGGACAGGATATGTGGCCCAGACAGTGCCACAGTGACCTTAAGGGATCAAGGACCAGGATAGGTTGACAAGACAGTGCCACAGTGACCTTAAGAGATCAAGGACCAGGATAGGTGGACCACACAGTGTCACAGTGACCTTGAGAGATCAAGGACCTGGATAGGTGGCCCAGGCAGTGCCACAGTGACCTTGAGAGATCAAGATGAGTTTGAGGTAATCAGTTCCTCAGGGAGAACGAAGATGATCTCTCTAAGGTGGACGACTCCCCCCTATGGGGATGAGAGAGCCATCCCAAGGGGTCATCACCTGTGCCACAAGGGGATATTTCACCTGGGGTGAGGGGAAAAGTAGGATACTATCGATAACCTGAGGGAAGGTTACATCTAAAAAAAAATACATTTATATATTCCTTGACCAGAGGGGTGGCGAGACATATTGGGGTATTGAGTAGGGTGAGGGGAGCGGCAAGTGCCCTCATGAACCGCTAGTCTGAGGGAAAACATGGGAGGTAATCAGAGAGATGGTCTGCGATGGGGGAGCCAAACACAAGGTGAATTTAATGAGGATAAAACACACATTGTGAAGGGGAGAGAGAGAGAGAGAGAGAGAGAGAGAGAGAGAGAGAGAGAGAGAGAGAGAGAGAGAGAGAGAGAAGAGAGAAAGTTATAACCAACTGAAAAAAACTCGGAAGAACACAGGATAAGAGAGCAGGATAAGAATGGGGGGGGGGCTCACTGTGACCAGAGAAGCTGGAAAGAGGGAAGAAGAGGAGTGTAAGGAATAGAAAGAGACACAGGAAGAGAGTAAGAGGGGAGATATAAATAAGTAGTGGAGGGATAGCGTAAAAGAGGGGAGAGGTAGAATTTGATAGGGAGGAGTGAGAGTCGGGAGGGGTGAGAGAGGTGAGGAATAAGTGAGAGGAGAGGTGGGAGAGAAGAAAGATGAGAGCGGGGAGAAGTGAGAAAATAGTGGGGTGAAACGGGAAGAGAGAGAGAGAGAGAGAGAGAGAGAGAGAGAGAGATGGTGGGAAAGAAATGAATGAGAGGGGTAAGACAAGGAATGAGAGAAGGGGAGGGGGTGAGTGTCGTGATGGAAGGAGAGAGGGGAGGGGTAGAAAGAGAGGGGAAGAGAGACACAGGAAGCACCAATGATAATTATTTGTTCTGCGTCTCCGTGACAAACAAACATTTCAGGAAAAAAACGGGTGAGGGGGAATGGTGAGGGTGAGGGGAATAGCGAGATGGGGAGGATGAAGGTGTGAGGGGAATGGTGAGAGTGAGGTGAAAGGTAAGGGTAAGGAGACTGGTGACGATGAGGGGTGAAGGGAATGGTGAAGGTGAGAAATAGAGATGAGGGGAAATGGTGGGAGTGAGAAGGGGGTGGTGTGAAGGGAGGTTGTCAGGGATTTAGTGAGTGGGGGTCAGGGATGAGGGGAGGGTGAGGGAAAAGGATAAGGGGACACCATCTGAGGGTAATGTGAGCACACTGCAGGCTGATGAGGAGGGCAGAGTGCATCAGGACAGCAGAGGGGAAAATTCTCTGGCCTACTTTACCACCTCGCCATGATGAGCATATGAGAGCCCACGATACAAGGGGAGAGAGAGAGAGAGAGAGAGAGAGAGAGAGAGAGAGAGAGAGAGAGAGAGAGAGAGAGAGAGAGAGAGAGAGAGAGAGAATATACATGTGGAGTGAAAATCTATGCAAATACTTCTCCCGATTTTAATATCTACAGTCTTGAAAAAGGTGTTAGGAGAGATAATTTGCTACAGTAAGATCATTATATGTTGTAAAGTTTATGTTGTCTTGTAAACGTTGGTCTGTAAGTTACTACTTTCGTCACGTTCTGTTCACTAACAGGATGTTCTTCTCTGTTCGAAAATCTGGCCCCAAGAATGTCTTTCTCACACACACACACATACACAGTACCCACCTTTCGAATCCCTCCAGGCCTCTGTGAGTTCCTAGACCGAAGCCATCTCTGGTCCACTGGACCAGCCCCCTCCTATTGACCACTCTGCAGGGCAGAACAGCTGTGGAACCCAGAACTGCGGTCTGGTGTGAAGGCATCGTGGCGAAGGTCTGGTCTACCTTCCTCTGTTGGTCCCCGCCCACCCCGCACGCCGCCCACGCCGCCGCCACCCACAGCACCCGCAGCAGTCTCATGCCCTGTGTCAGGAGAAACAAAAACAGAATGATAAAAAAGGGTGTCTAAAAGGATGCATTATTTTAGAGATTGTCTCTAACTGATGTAATAAATACAGTACCACGATTTTATTGCAATAAAAAAAATCTTAATTATTCTGTTGAAGCTGCTACTGGTAATACTATTTAATATATTATTATTATTAAGAAGGAGAAGAAGAAGAAAGAGAAGAATAAACATGAACAAATGCAACATTACCTATAATAAATCTAATGATGACAGAGGTCAAAAAATAGTATATATATATATATATATATATATATATATATATATATATATATATATATATATATACACACATACACAAGAGGCTTGACAGACAGTGCAGGATACGTCCGATGAAAAGCAGGGAAGCGATGAGCACACAGAGTGAACTCAATAAGTGCAAAGGGACCACGACTCTTCAACACGTTGCCTTCATAAATAAGGAGTGCCAACAGGCCCTTGGTTGTCTTCACAACGAACTCGACAAATTTCTCAAATTAGTTGCTGATCAACCTGTATGTAGTGCACACGTGGGACTGCGGGCGGCGGGCACCAACAGCCTGATCGATCAGGTCAGCAACTAAGAGGACGGCTCTGAGACGGGGCCACGGGAGTGTTTACCTCCGGAAGCGACTCCAGGTATTCATAAACTCCATTTCCAGGCGTAGCCTCGTGGAATTCCATATTCATCAAGAACTGCAAGAAACCATTATCATGCGTCTTAAATATTTTATGGAGATGGAGTCTGGACGCTGGAGTCATCCCACAGTCATTAAAAAACCACAGATATAGCCTAGCTCCACAAAGGTGGCAGTAAAGCAAAAGCAAAATACTATTGACCAATGGCCCTAACATCCTGCATTATCAGGCTTTTTAATGGGATTTTAAGAAGCAAGATTGCTAATCTCATGAAATCGTAGCAATTACATTAACACAGGTCAGCACGGGTTCCGAAGAGGTCGGTTCTCACAGTTGTTGAACCATTACGACATAGTCTTGGATACTCTATAAGACAAGTAACATGCAAAGTAATTCTGGGAGTATTAAAAGTAATCTGGGAGTATTTAAATATTGTTTTGGATGTGCTCAAAGTAATCTGGGAATGTTCTAATGTAATTTGGAAATGTTCCAATGTAATTTGAAAATGTTCCAATGTAATTTGAAAATGTTCCAATGTAATTTGAAAATGTTCCAATGTAATTTGAAAATGTTCCAATGTAATTTGAAAATGTTCTTATGTTGTTTGGAAATGTTCCAATAGTAAAAGTTTTCATAGTTTTAGCGATCTTGGTTATAATGTTTTGAGGGAATGTGTATAAACATGAATGTGTTCTGTGATCATAGTGGTTCTGAGATGAGTGATCATAGAAATTGGTGATCTTGTCCTAAGTGATCTTAGATAATATATTGTCATCTTATAAAGTTGGTGATCTTAATGGATTTGAGATGAGTGTTCTTAGTTTTGGTGGTTGAGATGTAATTTCAGTTAATGAAATGTGTAAGTGTGAATGAGAATGTAATTTGGTGGATGAGTTAGAGATGTCAAATGGAGTTTTGGTAGTATTCAAATGGTGTTTTGGGAGTAATCGATGGTGTTTTTGGGAGTATTCAGTGGTGTTTCAGTAGTATTCAATGGTGTTTTGGGGGTATTCAAATGATGTATGAGAGTGATTTGGAGGTGATCAAATGATGTAAGAGAGTGTGTGAGTTGTATTACACCTCTCATTCTTATCTTGCCCCACTCTGTCTCCCCTCTCTCCTGTCATAACACCCACTCGCTTTCCCAACCCTCTCCCAAAACCCAACTCTCTCCCCTCACCCCTCACAACGCTCCCTAAAGCAAACACGGCACATTATAATATTTCTTTTCCCCTCTTTATGAAAAAAGGGAAATTAGAAGATAATGCGGCCTGAGGGAAGGTGGGAAGGAGTGGTGACGAGGGTAGGTGGGAAGGAGTGGTGACGAGGGGAGGTGGCAAGGGGTGAGGACGAGGGGAAGTGGCAAGGGGAGCCTCAATATGTCTTCCCCTCGTTCTGCTCACCAAACACACTAACAACCTCCTTGCATTCCCATCTCTCAGTCGTAGGGGTCAGAGCCTCAGGACTGGGAGACAATCAGGCTTCATCCCTGGTAAGGGTGGATGGGAGATCCAGTTCCTCGGATCAAGAGCTCTTCAGCATCAACCTCCCCCTCTCTCCCTCCCTCTTGAATCACTGCATTAAAAGCATCAAGCTGCTGTTGTGTAAGACACACGTGTAAAATTTTGGTAATTTTATCGCCGAAACGTTTCGCCTACACAGCAGGCTTCTTCAGTCAAATACAGAGGTGACTAAAACTGGAGACAGAACCAGTGGAGAGGAAAAGATGTTATCAGTCCCTCAATCTTGCAGTAGTTTCCAGGTGGTCAGTCCCTCAGCCTGGAGAGGCGTACAAGTCCCATGGTCTCGATCAGCTTGATTTCAGAGGTTTGCCTTGATGTGAGAAGAAGGCTCTTGATCCAGGGTATTTAACCTACCCTATTCTTTGATCAAATCACATACTCATATTGTCCAGGTACTGAATTGACTTTCTGGATTCAACGCTCAATAATAATAATAATAATAATAATAATAATAATAATATGAAATGATCTCACAACTTTGAGCTCAGAACGACAGTAGGGCGGGACAGTAGAGGGGACAGAGGGGGACAGTAGAGGGGGACAGTAGAGGGGGACAGTAGAGAGGGGACAGTAGAGGCGGACAGTAGAGGGGACAGTAGGGCGGACAGTAGGGACATGGGACAGAGGGCAGGACAGTAGAGGGACAGAGGCGGACAGTAGAGGGAAGGACAGTAGGGCGGGACAGAGAGGGGACAGTAGGGCGGACAGTAGAGGGGACAGTAGGGGGGACAGTAGAGGGGACAGTAGGGACGGGGGACAGAGGGCGGACAGTAGAGGACAGTAGGGGACAGTGGGGACAGTAGGGCGGGACAGTAGAGGGGGACAGTAGGGCGGGACAGTAGAGGGGGCGAGGACAGAGGGCGGACAGTAGAGGGGACAGAGGGCGGGACAAGCATAGGGGGCGAGGGGGGACAGAGAGGGGACAGTAGGGCGGGACAGTAGAGGGGACAGTAGGGCGGACAGTAGAGGGGACAGAGGGCGGACAGTAGAGGGGACAGTAGGGCGGGACAGTAGAGGGGACAGAGGGCGGGACAGTAGGGGGACAGAGGGCGGACAGTAGGGGGACAGTAGAGGGGCAGGACAGTAGGGCGGGACAGTAGAGGGCAAGGACAGTAAGGGGCGGGACAGTAGGGGACAGTAGGGCGGACAGTAGAGGGGACAGAGGGCGGGACAGTAGAGGGGCAGTAGGGCGGACAGTAGAGGGGGACAGTAGGGCGGGACAGTAGAGGGGACAGTAGGGCGGGACAGTAGAGGGGACAGTAGGGCGGGACAGTAGAGGGGACAGTAGGGCGGGACAGTAGAGGGGGACAGTAGGGCGGACAGTAGAGGGGACAGTAGGGCGGACAGTAGAGGGGACAGTAGGGCGGGACAGAGGGACGTAGGGGACAGAGGGGACAGTAGGGCGGGACAGTAGAGGGGGACAGTAGGGCGGGACAGAGAGGGGACAGTAGGGCGGGACAGTAGAGGGGACAGTAGGGCGGACAGTAGAGGGGACAGTAGGGCGGGACAGTAGAGGGGGACAGTAGGGCGGGACAGTAGAGGGGACAGTAGGGCGGGACAGTAGAGGGGACAGTAGGGCGGGACAGTAGAGGGGGACAGTAGGGCGGGACAGTAGAGGGGGACAGTAGGGCGGACAGTAGAGGGGACAGTAGGGCGGACAGTAGAGGGGGACAGTAGGGCGGACAGAGAGGGGACAGTAGGGCGGGACAGTAGAGGGGACAGTAGGGCGGGACAGTAGAGGGGGACAGTAGGGCGGACAGTAGAGGGGACAGTAGGGCGGACAGAGAGGGGGACAGTAGGGCGGACAGTAGAGGGGGGACAGTAGGGCGGGACAGTAGAGGGGACAGTAGGGCGGGACAGTAGAGGGGGACAGTAGGGCGGACAGTAGAGGGGACAGTAGGGCGGGACAGTAGAGGGGACAGTAGGGCGGGACAGTAGAGGGGGACAGTAGGGCGGGACAGTAGAGGGGACAGTAGGGCGGGACAGTAGAGGGGACAGTAGGGCGGACAGTAGAGGGGGACAGTAGGGCGGGACAGTAGAGGGGACAGTAGGGCGGGACAGTAGAGGGGGACAGTAGGGCGGACAGTAGAGGGGACAGTAGGGCGGGACAGTAGAGGGGACAGTAGGGCGGGACAGTAGGAAGGGGACAGTAGGGGGACAGTAGGGCGGACAGTAGGGGGACAGTAGGAGCGGGACAGTAGGGCAGTAGGCGGACAGTAGAGGGGACAGTAGGGCGGGACAGTAGAGGGGACAGTAGGGCGGACAGTAGAGGACAGTAGGGCGGGACAGTAGGGACAGAGGCGGACAGTAGAGGGACAGTAGGGCGGGACAGGAGGGGACAGTAGGGGGACAGTAGAGGGGACAGTAGGGCGGGACAGAGAGGGGACAGTAGGGCGGGACAGTAGGGGGACATAGGAGCGGACAGTAGAGGACAGTAGGGCAGGGACAGTAGAGGGGACAGTAGGGCGGGACAGTAGAGGGGGACAGAGGGCGGGACAGAGAGGGGACAGTAGGGGAAGGCGGGACAGTAGAGAGGGGACAGTAGGGCGAAGGAGGCATAGGGAAGTGAGAGACAGTAGGCGGACAGGGACAGTAGACGGGGGACAGTAGGGGGGAGTAGAGGGATGGGCGACGAGAAGGGGCAGTGGGGGAAGAGAGGAAGAGTAGAGGGGACAGGGGCGAGAGGGAAGGGGGGACAGTGAAGGGACAGTAGAAGGGGAATGGGGGGAAGGGGGGACAGAGAAGGCGCAGAGGGGACAGTAGGGGGGAAGGGCGGACAGAGGTGACAGAGGGGGACAGTAGATGGGGACAGTAGGGCGGAAGGACGGGACATAAGGAAAGGCAGAACAGAAAGGAGGGCGGGGCAGCAAAACGAACGAGAGGGAAATGGGAAGACTGGGAGGGTGGGAGGACTGGCGCGACGAGAGTTGGGGGCTGGAGGTTGGGCAGAGAGGTGGGGCGGGGAGGGGTAAGGAAGGCTGATGGGGGCGAGAATTTTGAGTTTGGAGATATCAACAGTCTTTTGTTGACTCAGGGAATTCTTAGTGACCTGGGTGGCGAAGTGGGGAGGGTAGAACCAAGGAGAGTGGGGAGGGTAGAACCAGGGGGAGTGGGGAGGGAAGAACCAAGGAGAGTGGAGAGGGTAGTACCAGGGGGAGTGGGAAGGGTAGAACCAGGGGAAGTGGGAAGGGTAGAACCAGGGGAAGTGGGGAGGATAGAACCAAGGAGGAAGGGAGGGAGTGAGTGAAGAAGAGGAGTGAAAGAAGAGTTATCTGGGAGGCAGCAAACGTTGGATACACACTGGCGAAAAACCTCACTCAACTTTATACGATCAAACATTCACGATATTAAGTCTCAAGTTGCTCCCACTCATATTCATTCATTTATTCTCTCTCTCTCTCTCTTCTCTCTCTCTCTCTCTCTCTCTCTCTCTCTCTCTCTCTCTCTCTCTCTCTCTCTCTCTCTCTCTCTCTCTCTCTCCCACAGCACCTTGCAAGACAAGTGCTTGATCCACAATGTTCTGAAATAGCAATAACAATAACTAGCTAAGGATATTTCTACTCTAAAATACATATAATTATGCAACACATAGTCTATCATGCAAAACAACTCACACAGTCTATCATGCAACACAACCCACACAGTCTATCATGCAACACAACCCACGCAGTCTATCATGCAACACAACCCACACAGTCTATCATGCAACACAACCCAAGCAGTCTATAATGCAACACAACCCACGCAGTCTATCATGCAACACAACCCACACAGTCTATCATGCAACACAACCCAAGCAGTCTATAATGCAACACAACCCACGCAGTCTATCATGCAACACAACTCACACATTCTATCATGCAACACAACCCACACAGTACCTTTGATATACCTTTGAAGAGTTTCGAGAGTATCTACTCTCTGAGCCCGGCCATGGGCCAGGCTCGTCTGGTGCTTGCCTGGTCAACCAGGCTGTTGCTGCTGGAGGCCCGCTGCCCCACATATCCATCACAGCCTGGTTGATCTGGCACCTGGTGAAGATATTTGTCCAGTTTCCTCTTGAAGGCTTCTACACTGGTTCCAGCCGTGTTTCGGATATCTTCTGGTAAGATGTTGAATAGTCTGGGACCCCGGATGTTAATACAGTGCTCCCGTATTGTCCCCACCGCACCCCTGCTCCTCACTGGGTTTATTTTACACTTTCTCCCATATCTCTCACTCCAGTATGTTGTTATGGCAGTGTGCAGATTTGGGACCAGGCCCTCAAGTACTTTCCATGTATATATTATCATGTATCTCTCTCCTCCGCTCCAATGAGTACATGTTCAAGACTTGAAGGCGTTCCCAATAATTTAGATGTTTCAATGGCTCAATGTGAGCCGTAAACGATCTCTGGATTTGTTCCAGCTCTGCTATTTCTCCTGCCCTGAACGGGGCCGTCAGCACTGAGCAGTATTCTAAGTGAGGGAGCACTAGCGATTTGAATAGTGTCACCATCGGCATTATTTCCCTTGTTTTGAAAGTTCTCAATACCCACCCCGTCATCTTCCTGGCTGTTGTGATCTTTGTCTTGTTATGGTCTTTAAACGACAGATCAGCAGACATAATTATTCCCAAGTCCTTTACGTGTTCCTTTCGTTCTATGTGGTGACCCTCTTGCGTTTTGTATATAGTGTTCCTTTTGAGTTCTTCATTTTTTCCATACCTAAGCAGCTGAAACTTATCACCATTGAACGTCATGTTGTTCTCCACTGCCCATTGGAAGACCCTGCTTACACAACCTGCAACACAACCCACACAGTCCATCATGCAACACAACCCAAGCAGTCTATCATGCAACACAACCCACGCAGTCTATCATGCAACACAACCCACACAGTATCATGCAACACAACCCACACAGTTCATCATGCAACACAACCCAAGCAGTCTATCATGCAACACAACTCACACAGTCTATCATGCAACACAACCCACACAGTATCATGCAACACAACCCACACAGTCCATCATGCAACACAACCCAAGCAGTCTATCATGCAACACAACCCACACAGTCTATCATGCAACACAACCCACACAGTCAACATTGCACTAATTCAGCCAACCATAATCCTGCAATATTCAAATGTGGAACAGCGTCATTTCCTCTCATATACAACTTAGTCAACAAACCAACATTACAAGAAACCGTCTCAGCACCAGTGAATAATTCCGTTGATACCAACAGCCTGGTTAATCAGGACCTGATCGACCAGGAGGCCTGGTCGAGAACTGGGCCGCGGGGGCGTTGATCCCCGGAACACCGTTCAGGTAGACTCCAGGATATACCTTTGATGAGTTCGAGAGTTTTTCTACTCCCAGACCCCGGCCTTGGGCAAGGCTCCTCTTGACATTTTTTCCTTTATTTCTCAACCAATTGCATCGCAAAATGCTGAAGTCAAACCAATCAAAATGCCACAAGAATCTTACAGCGTTACGAAGCGGTACCAGTGATAGCCCCACAATATCTGGACTCCAGCCAATGAGAATACCGCTGTGAAATGCGTCGGAACAACTAAGGCGCGCGACCAATCGCAACCCATAGCGTAAAATTCGCCCACCAACCAATTGCTTCCTCAGACCGTATCACTTGACGGGGCTGACCCCAGGACCCCTCCCTGCCCTCGTTGCCCGCCCTCCTTGCCCTCCCTGCCCTCTCCGCCCTCCCTGCCCTCTCCGCCCTTCCCTTCCTCTCGGCCCCACTATAATGAAACGCTTTGGTTCGCTCTTAAACAGCAGCGAGATGACTACTGTTCACTTTTTCTTGTGTTGTCTTACCTTGCTGTTGCGCTCCTGCTGATATTTGTGCTGTCACTGCTTCTGCTACGCTGTTACAGTAACTGCTGTTTCAGCTGTGCTGTTCCTGATGCTGTTTACTTGGCCTGTACCTTCTGCTGTTAACATGAACTTAAAGCTCAACAATAACCTTCCCTCAGCCACACCCTCATCCAAAGCTCTCATCGTAATAATAAAATCTGCGCCATTCCCCATTTTCTTTAAAAGAGAAAATAGGATTTACTTGTTGTTGTCTCCTGCCTAAATCCCTTCCAGTGTTTAGCGAATTCCCGACAAATCGCAATTTTGCAAACTCTCGCCAACTCCCTTTCCCCTCCTCCCCCCATCCATTCCCCCATTTTTTGGGGGAGGAGTGGGAGAAACTCCCACCAACAGTTGGACGCGACAAAGGAGAGAGGAATGCGTCCGCCAGGGCTCGAACAGAACAAAAAGCGTCATTAATCCCCGGAGTCACAACACAATAAGATCACAGACAGGACGGACAAGCGAAGTCTGACTCACCGTAAGAAACCAAATTACAACAAATTGAAAAGAAAGAAATACGGTGAAGTTTTCAGCATTCTAAATGTATTTATTTTTATTCAGCAAAATTGGGAACACCAGTAATGTGATTTTATTTGGGGGGAAAGGGGGCTAAATCACTTTGACTATACAGGGGTCATTAAGGCTGTATGTAACCTGTACATCACATGTCAAGGCAACGTAGCATCGCACCCAGAACGATATGCGTTCAGAATTCAACGTTCTCTATGTTCTCTCGGCCACCTTGTTACCAGAAGTATCGTGGCCAGCTTTTGCAATTTACTATTTTGTGATCATGTCAGATCACAACAGTGCCACTATCCCATCTGCGAAGAAACTGATAAGATGGATAATGAGAACTTTCAAAACAAATGATGACAAGCCAATGATGATCCTTTTTAAATCACTTGTTCTCTCTAGGCTGGAATATTGCTGTACACTAACAGATCCATACAGTGAAATTGCAAATCTAGAGAATGTACATAGAACCTTCACTGCACGTATAAGTGCAGTTCAGCACCATAATTACTGGGAAAGTTTGAAGTATCTTGACTTGTACTCCCTAGAATGCAGGCTAGAAAAATACATCATAATCTAGATTACACATGGAAAATCCTAGAGGCACTGGTCCCAAATTTGCACACAGAAATTACTCTCTACGAAAGCAAAAGACTAGGCAGACAGTATAACATAACCTCCCCCCCCTCCCCCTGAACGAAAATCAGGGGCGCCACGAATATTCTAAGAGAAAATACCATAAGTGTCCGAGGTCCAAGACTGTTCAATAGCCTCCCATCATTCATAAGGGCAATTACCAATAGACCCCTGGCTGTCTTCAAGAGAGAGCTGAACAGACACCTAAAGTCAATACCCGGATAGCCGGGCTGTGGTTCGTACGTTAAACTTCGTGCGGTCAGCAGTAACAGCCTGGTTGATCATGCCTTGACCCACCGGGAGGCTTGGTCAAGGACTGGGCCACTGGGGCGTTGGCCCTAGGAGCGACCTCCAGGTAGACTCCAGGTAGGATTATGTAACTTAAAGTAATGTAAATTACCTTAACCTAATATAAAATAAATAAAATAACATAAAAGGCCGAATAGGAAGCGCTAAATATGAAAATGGGTTAAATATGAAAATGGGTTAAATATGAAAATGGGTTAAATATGAAAATGGGTTCGTCAAGGATACTTCAATAAATGGAAATGAAGATACTGGTAGCAGAGAATCCTTGAATACAACGTTTCGCCAAAGGCTGGGATTTATCATTTCCATTTAGTCATTGTCTACCCGCTTTAATAACTCAAATAGGGATTATACTCTCAGTATACATGTAGAGATATAATCTCTCGGAATATGTACACATGCTAGCCGTGTTACCGTCATGCTCCGTCACACAGGATGAATTTCATGCATGAGGTAATGTAGTCTGTCAGCCTCAACTGGGAGACTTTTGGCTGGGGAAAGTCTCCCTCAGGCTCAGAGCATAAATGTCACATCCATTGCCCATTATAATGACATGAGTAAAGCAAAGCAACAGCAGTTGACTTCAAGATGGTGCCACTAGCAAGTCTAGGACTTCAAGATGGTGCCACTAGCAAGTCTAGGATTTCAAGATGGTGCCACTAGCAAGTCTAGGACTTCAAGATGGTGCCACTAGCAAGTCTAGGATTTCAAGATGGTGCCACTAGCAAGTCTAGGACTTCAAGATGGTGCCACTAGCAAGTCTAGGACTTCAAGATGGTGCCACTACCAAGTCTAGGATTTCAAGATGGTGCCACTAGCAAGTCTAGGACTTCAAGATGGTGCCACTAGCAAGTCTAGGACTTCAAAATGGTGCCACTAGCAAGTCTAGGACTTCAAGATGGTGCCACTAGCAAGTCTAGGACTTCAAGATGGTGCCACTAGCAAGTCTAGGACTTCAAGATGGTGCCACTAGCAAGTCTAGGACTTCAAGATGGTGCCACTAGCAAGTCTAGGACTTCAAGATGGTGCCACTAGACTTGGCTACAAGGGCTTCTGCTACCTCAGCTTGTATGGAAAATTTTCACAAATCCTTCAAGGTATGGGATGCCTTGATGCTTGTAAAGAGCTTCTTGATCCATGGAATTGAAACTGATGTCTCCCTAAGTGGATCACACCTGATTACCTCTGATTTCCTAGGCGCAGTATGGCCCATATAGGTTTAACGCTTCAACCTTGATTATAGTAATCATATTAAAAATAGCGTGCGAACGGAGCCATTCACTAGAACATTACATATTAACTTATCCAAAAAAAATAATGTTTTTGTGACACGCTCAAACAAATCTCGTGTCCAGAAAATCAGTTTTGCGGAGATACGTTCCAACAAGTCCCACAAGAAGTGGCAACTCATCTGTTATATAACAAGGTTTCGTAAATCCCTCACCTTTCATCAAATAATTAACAACTAAATATCGGGACTGTAATCTAAAAAAAAGATCCCATGACAACAGTGTTAATGATAAGATATATATATATATACTCTCCGCTAATTAACACCTGTTATGATGAGATTGTAACAATGCTAAATGATATATATATATATATATATATATATATATATATATATATATATATATATATATATATATATATATATATATATATTATACATATATATACATAATAATGTATATATATATATACATATATATACACAACAACCGTACCAAATATGGTGTGATAAAAACCCATTGCGACCCTGTGATGCTGTAGGTGTCTCATCTCTGACAAAATGAGCCTCTCATATGAGCTACAGCGACAGAAACTATACAGTTCACAGGATGAGCTGCGTATGTACAATAATGAGCTGCGTATGTACAATAATGAGCTGCGTATGTACAATAATGAGCTGCGTATGTACAATAATGAGCTGCGTATGTACAATAATGAGCTGCGTATGTACAATAATGAGCTGCGTATGTACAATAAACCACCGCCCTGGCGGAAAGTCGTAATATTGCCATTAAATATACAAAATAAATAAAACACGAAAGAAACTATAACTAAGGTTACGTAAAAACAACAATACCACTACTACTACTAGTAATAATAATAATAATAATAATAATAATAAATACAAATTAAAGGAAAAAGAAAAATATTAGAATGTCGGAAAAAGAAAGAGAAAAGTATTGGAAAAGCAAAAGGGAGAAAAAATAAAAGAAGGAAAAGGATAAGAAGGGGAAGAATAGAGGCAATATTGGAGAACACTGCCAACAATGCCCAACCAGGAAGGCTTCTCTCTGCTCCGTTTCCTCTCTTACCAAGCATGCAGATTGGGGACATTTGCAACACTGCCACGGCATAAAAAATTCCCCCTCCCCCCTCCTTTCCACAGCCAAAGCGTTGCCAACGACAGGTAATAACCCTCTCCTCCTCCTCCTCCCCCAGCTCTCCCCCCTCCCTCTCATTCCAAGCGGTCATGCCACCCAATTTACAACTAATACCAAACTATTCTCATATAAACTCATATAAACTCTAGCTTCTATACACACCGTAAAATTCTGCCTCGTCTGCCCTACCCGCAAGACCCCAGCCACACCACGGGGGAAAAAAATCTTCAAAATCGAAGTCAAAATAACGAAACTGAATAAATGCTGCGGAGTTTGCGGTTGCTGCTGATGCGTCTGTTACTGCTGCTGATGCGTCTGTTACTGCTGCTGCGGCGTCTGTTACTGCTGCTGCGGCGTCTGTTATTGCTGCTGCGGCGTCTGTTACTGCTGCTGCGGCTGTCACAGCAGCTGTGACTGCTGCAGCGTACCGTAACGGGTGCAACGCTGTGGGAGTGCCATTATGGTCATCAGATAGCGGTGTTATACTGTTATTGTTTGTTCCTGGCATGTTATTTTGTGTGGGCAGCGCCTCTGATAACACTAGTGGGGGTAGGGGGGAGGAAAGGTATAATAGCGGCTGGTTATTAAGCACGATAAGAGGGGCATCAAAGTGTTAATATCGTCCGCTTTAATGGTATTATTCTACCCCCCACCCCTAAATTCTCCCCCACCCCCACTCGCCTTGCTATAACCCTCCCTTCCCCGTCCAGGGATCATCCCACCTCTCGTTGTTGTGGTTAAGTGACCAGGCTGGGTGATGGGTGGTGAGTGGCCAGGCTGGGTAATGGGTGATGAGTGGCCAGGCTGGGTGATGAGTGGCCAGGCTGGGTGATGAGTGGCGAGTGGCCAGGCTGGGTGATGAGTGGCCAGGCTGGGTGATGAGTGGCCAGGCTGGGTGATGAGTGGCCAGGGGGGGTGATGGATGGTGAGAGGGTTTCATGTACGTTACTTGTCGATTTCGGGGGGATGTCACCTTCCCCCGAGGCCTGGTCCCAGACCAGGCCTCTCCTGGATGCTGGCCTGACTGACTAGACTGTTGCAGCCCACCGCAGTCACATCAGTGTATGCACCGCAACCCGGCTGATCAGGAACTGACTTGAGGGTGTTGAGTTCTTTCAGTGTAATTACTCATCCCTACCTTGGTTTGCAATGAATACATGTTGCACCGTCTGCAAAGCCTTTTGCTTTTACACTTAGTGATTTACGTGTGCGGGTTTAGGACCAATCCCTCCAGAATTTTCCAGGCGTATAGTAAGATGTATCTCTCTCGCACACATTCCAAGGAGTACAGTTCAAGGAACTTCAGGCGATCCCCGTAATTCAGAGGCTTGAAGGAATTTATTCTGTTTTCCATCTCTGGAATTTCACCTGCCTTGAAGGAGGCCCTTAACATACAGCAATACTCCAGCCTGGAACGAAGAAGTGACTTGTGTATTATCATTGGCTTGACGCCTCATTTCCTCGCGGATGTGAAGACATTGTTGTGATCCTTAAACTTAAGATTATGACATTATCATTCTCAAGTGTTTTATATTAACTTCAACTCTATTGAAATATTTGAGTTAGTGTTGTACTCTTATCCAGGATCCATCTCCTCATTTTTTTCCCATAGCTGAGTAAGAGCAATTTATCCTCGTTCAACATCATATTGTTGTCAGCGACTCACAGGATGACTTGGTTTATGTTAGCCTGAAGGTTCATTGTGTCTTCAGTGGACGCCATCCTCATACAAATTCTTGTATCCTCTACGAAGGATGATACTTTGCTCTGATTTATGTTTGTGGCTGTCGGGAATAAGAATGAGAAAGAGGTGGGACGAGTACTGTGTCTTAAGGAACAGAACTTTTCACTTTGACAGTCTCCAGTTTCACTCAGTTTTATAAATACTATTTGTGTGGTATTGATTAGGAAATTCAATATCCATCTGTTCACTTTTCCAGCCATTCCCTTTGCACGCATTCTGTGCGTTATTCCATCATGGCCGCACTTGTTGAAGGTTTTTGCAAAGTCAGTCTATAATACATCTGCATTTTGCTTTTCTACCAGACCATCCCAGATCATGCATTGATTCATAAATTCTGAGAGGCCAGAGTGACCCGCTTTGAGCCCATGCTGCCCGGAATGAGCAAATGTTGTGATTCCATATAACTAGCAATCATACTTCTTAAAAGTCTTTCAACAATCATGATAAAGTGTGATGTTAGCCCCCTCGGTCAATAGTTTTTTTGGAATTTCTTTGCTGCCACGTTTTTCAAATGGGGCTATATCGGTTTTTAATGACTGGCATAATTCCCGTGTCAAGGCGCCTTCCCAATAGAATATTAAAGGTAGTAGATATACTTAGCAATTCTTAATGAATATGTAGTTGCCAGATTCTGGGTCTGGGTCAAAGTGTATGGGCGCGCCACCAATTACTTCTTCGAAGTCAAGCGGGGTTAAAATCATTTGTGTATTATTCCAATCACGTTATTGTGCCTTTTTCTTCTTTACAATTATGACAGAAATTGTGGAAATATCATCTTTGTGTAGCATCTTTAAGATGCCTTTTTTTGCCCTGGATTTTCCAATAGAGAAAAGGTGTTTTGGATTCATTCCAATTTCATTTATAGCCTTTTTTTTTTTAGCTCACTTTGTCTCTTTTGGACAAAGTGACATAGTAAAAATGATCGATACATTAGCACATCCCTAGTTTAGATATATGCTAGTCATATCAACTTCTCAACTGGCTAAAGTAACGTCACGATAGATTTGCTCCCAGTTGATGTTCTAACATTTGAAATTGATTTTGTTGATTAACTTTTCATGATCTGATTGTCTTTTGCCGATTTAAAGTTGTGTCTTGAGTGGATTGTTTGGGAGCGTAGTAGTGGTAGTGAGTAGGGGGCTGAAGGGTGATAAGTGGGGATGGTTGGGTGAGTGTAAGGGGGTGTGTTGATGGTGCCAAGTCTATAGAGATAATGGGTGGAAAACACAACAACAAACACACCACCACAACAAATAACAACAAGAAAACAAAACCACAACATAAACACAAAACCAACAACAGCATAAACCGAAAAATATCAACAAAAAACTGGAATCTACAAGAACACAACACAACGGTGCAACAGCCACAAGAACAACAGATTTCATTATACCAACACCACAACCACAGTGATGATGACGTCTTACCTCCCCACCACATCTCCTCCACCACCATCACAACACCCCTACCACAGCACCCCCCTCACAACACCCCCACCACCCGCAACACCATGGTAACAAAAACAGAAAGGTGGATGCAACAGCAATTTGGTTTTCACCTGTGTGACTCCCCTGCCCCTTGCAGTCGAGACTCGCTCAGGTGTGAGGCTCTGCTCTCCAAAACACCAGCAGGGAATGACGGGGGAGTGGAGTCCATGAATATGTGTGTGTGTGTGTACTCACCTGTTTGTGGTTGCAGGGGTCGATTCGTAGCTCCTGGCCCCGCCAACTTCGCTGGTCGCTGCTAGGTCCACTCTCTTCCTGCTCTCAGAGCGTTGTAGTACCTCACCTTAAAACTATGTATGCATCCTATTCGAATGTGTGCGTGTGTGTGAGAGAGAGAGAGAGAGAGAGAGAGAGAGAGAGAGAGAGAGAGAGAGAGAGAGAGAGAGAGAGAGAGAGAGAGAGAGAGAGAGAGAGAGAGAATGAGGGAGGGAAATGTACTTTTGAATAAATAGGTGGAAAGATCTGAAGAGAACTTAGACTGAGATAAAGAAAAGGAAGGAGAGAGTAGATTAGAGAGGGAAGGGTATATGGGAGAAGAGACGAAGGTAAGTAGAAAAGGGTAAGGAGATGGGAGAGGAGGAAAGGGTAGAGGACGGGAGAAAAGGGAAGGATAAAGGATGAGTGAAGAGAGAAAGGTAGGAGAAAGGTGAAGAGGGAAGGTTAGGAGAGAGTTTTTCAGGAAGAGGCAGTCGGAAGGGTAAGAAAAATAAGTAAGGGGAAGTGAGGGAGGATGTCACTCCTCCATCTTAATAAAAGTGAATTTTGGCCTTCTCTCTCTCTCTCCTTCCTCCCTCCCTCCCTCCTTCTCTCTTTCCCTCCTTCCTCCTCCTCTCCCATTCTTCCCACCCTCTTCCACCTTCTCTTACTCTATTCATTCTTCCTACCCTATTTATTCTGTCCATCCTTCCTATTCTTTCCTCCCTTTCCCTCCCTACCCTCTTTCCTCCCCCCCTGCCCTCTTTCCTCCCTCCATACCCTCTTTCCTCTCTCCCTGCTCTCTTTCCTCCCTCCCTGCCATCTTTCCTTTCTCCCTGCTCTCTTTCCTCCCTTCCTGCTCTCTTTCCTCCCTCCCTACCCTCTTTCCTCTCTCCCTGCCCTCTTTCCTCCCTCCCTACGTTCCTCCCTCCCTGCTCTTCCTCTTCCTCTCTCTTCCTCCTCTGCCCTCTTTCCTCCCTCCCTCCTCCTCCCTTCTCCTCCCTCCTCTTCCTCCCTCCCTTCTCCTCCTGTCCTCTCCTCTCCTGCCCTCTTTCCTCCCTCCCTGCCCTCTTTCCTCCCTCCTTACCCTCTTTTCCCCCTGCCCTCTTTCCTCCCTTCCATCCCTCCCTATGATAACCACTTACTGGAGTGAGAAATATGGAAATATAGTATAAAACCAGTGATGAGCAGGGATGCCTTTGGCACAAAGATGCCTGTGTCAGCCTCCGTAGCCCAAGACTCTTCAACCTTGCAACATTGCAGAAATAGAGCAACGGGACCACTACTTTCAACTAGTACAAAAGTCAGCCAGGTTGATGTTGCCTCTGATATTCAAAAGGTATGAATAATGAATTAATGCAGAGGTGATGACTGATATGCAAATTGACAATAATAGTGAGGTAAGGGAAAAGATATATAACTGCTGTGTAGATGTGTGGTCCGCTGGCAACAACAGCCTAGTTGACCAGGCCTTGTGGCTTAAGCCAGGACTTCGAGAATAGAACTCCTAACCCGTAGGGGTCGTACAGAGCTTGGAGAATGAGAGGAAAGCGGGTTTGATGCAAGGATGGTAAAGGATAGTTCCAATTCCCGGATCAAAAGCCTTTGAAGAGATAAAAATATCAAAAGAATCAGAAGATGTGAGCATGACACAGAAAAGAGGAGTTAGAGCTCAACCCAAGAATGTTCAGCAAGGTAAGAACACTAAGGTACAGATACACATTTCCCACATAACAACAACAATAAAAGACCAAAAACACACAAATTATCAAGAGTCATAAATGAAACTTGAATTCTGATGCTGGTCAAAGAGGGTGAGGTAGCGAGGGTGAGGGGAAGCATGGGATGTGAGGTAGCGAGGGTGAGGGGAAGCATGGGATGTGAGGTAGCGAGGGTGAGGGGAAAAGGGGTGTGAGGTAGCAAGGGTGAGGGGAAGCATGGGATGTGAGGTAGCGAGGGAGAGGGTAGGAAGGGGTGTGAGATAGCGAGGGGTGAGACGAGGAAGGGGTGTGAGGTAGCGAGGGTGAGGGGAGGAAGGGGTGTGAGATAGCGAGGGCGAGGGGAGCAAGGGATGTGAGATAGCGAGGGTGAGGGGGAGCAAGGGATGTGAGGTAGCGAGGGTGAGGGGAAGAAGGGGTAAGAGGTAGCGAGGGTGAGGGGAGGAAGGGGATGTGAGGTGATGGGAGAGGCCATGGGGGGTGAAACAAACAGGATAAACACAAGGCACTCCAATATGCCACCCACGAGAACACATTTTAAAACACGACATTGTTTACCAATAGGGGAAGCTATATATATACATATCTATATACACACACAACGACTGCATCCACTTCTGACACGCTCAGTCGACCTGCACTCAAATACCAATATATTTATATATAAATATCGATTTCCTGTGGCTGTTACTGCACTGACATGGCAGTGTGTTTTTTGTGTGTTTGGGAAGGTGGGAGGGCAACCTGCCTTCCTACCAGTGGGAGAAATGTTTGTTTTTGTGTCGGTGAGGAAGGGAAAGGGAGATGGCAAGTAGAGAAACGTATCTACCTGTCTTTGGGGATACTTTTTCCCCCTAAATCTATCTTTAATGTTTTTTCTTTCGTTGTGGGTTTATAGTCGTCTTCTGTGTGTCTGTAATACTACTACTTCTGCTGCTCTTCAGATGCGAGTACTCGTATAAGTTGTATCACTAGGTGTCCCGTTGCTCGATTGCTAACGCAGTCAGCACACACCCGTACCGGGTTCGATCTCCGGTGCGTGTGAAACATTAGGACGTGTTTCCTTAAGGCACCTGCTGTCCATGTTGACAATCAGTAAAATAGGTACCTGGGTGTCAGTCGACTGGTGTGGGTCAAATCCTGTGAACAAAATTGATCTAATTTGCGGGAAATGTTCTGCATAACAAGCGGCTTTCTGTTCAGTAGTATGTCATTATTATTATTTATATTATTATTTATTATTATTATTATTATTATTATTATTATTATTATTATTATTATTTACAACTCTGTACCACTCTAGAGCAGCATTAGAGTTCCTCGCAATTTCGTGTACATGACCCACCGGTTACAATTTTTTTTAATAATTCCTAGAGCTCTTTCTCTGTCTCACATTTCCAATATTTTGCTGCACAGTTCATTCTTCATATGACTTATCTCTCTTTTACGTATTCATTTTATATCATTTATTTGTCACGTATTTCACTCCATTTGCTCAATTTATCCAGTTTATCCTGTGGAGATTAACCGTCACATTTATTATTTATTTTATCCAACATTTCTACACCACCATCAAATATATTAATTTAATTTTCCATTACTTCTGGTGAGCCATTTACAGCATATAAATTAAAAATATTAAAGGAACAAAAACAGAGCCTTGCGGCACCCCGCTGATGACATTTCCCCATAAAAGATATTTTCCTCTATTGTTGTTTAAATTGTCCTCTCAAAGATGAAATGCCTTTATTTGTGCTATATTTTGTAATTTTAGAATTAATCTTTCACAAGGAACTCCGTCAAAAGTTTTCTAAATTCTAGATAAATAAAATCCGCCCATTTCCTTCTCGAAGAATTTTCGTTTCTGTCATAATTTGTAGATCAGATACCAAATTGTTTGCTAGACTTATAACCCAATTTTTAAAGGAAGTCCTCACTCCCATCACAAACCAAAGAGTCAGCGTTCAGGATCTATATCTTCACAAAATGGCATCACTATTAATGCTCATCAAAGGTCAGTGTTATACTTACAAAAAGTTGCAGACTTAAAGCTTAATTTTTTTTAACTTTTTTTTAGAGGGGGGGCAAGGAGACTGATTGTGAAAAGGATTTAGGAGTACTGGTTAGCAGTAATCTAAAACCAAGACAGCATTGCATAAGTGTTCGCAATAGAGCGAACAGAATCCTTGGCTTCATATCAAGAAGCATAAATAATAGGAGTCCTCAGGTTGTTCTTCAACTCTATATATCCTTGGTTAGGCCTCATCTAGATTATGCTGCACAGTTTTGGTCACCGTATTACAGATTGGATATAAATGCTCTGGAAATCGTACAAAGAAGGATGACTAAGTTGATCCCTTGTATCAGAAATCTTAACTATGAGGATAGACTGAGGGTGGACCGGTAAGCCAGCGGAAAGCCTCTGTCAGATGACCAAAAGCTCGTGCTGTGCGGGTCATCTTATGACTGAGACCCGCGTCACGAAACACTTGTCCTGACAAACTTTACCTAACCTAACCTTTGCTAATTCGTTAGTTTTGGGCCACTTTTGTCTAATGGGATTTTCTATTATACATTTTTACTAGGTCACCAATACTGACCATGTCCTCTTTTTTTTTTTTAGATACTGGCACAATGTGTGCCATTTTCGGTCTGCCAATTCACCCTCTTGTGAAAAAAAAATGTATGTGAAAAGTATAATTCTTCTGCCCAGTCTTTTAAAATCTCATGCGTGTATCGTGACAGGAATTTTTTTCCCTTGCTAGTATCCATTACTAATACTTTGTGTTCAAAGTTTTTTTTCGATATTGTCCATTTCGACTCTGGGATTAAAATCCTTTACATTTAAAACATCTTTTGTGAATACACTGAAAGAATTAAAAGTCAATACCATGACTGGAACAATACACAAATAACCCGCATATAGAAGAACGAAACTTATGACGACGTTTCGATCCGACTTGGACCAAGTACGACCGAAACGTCGTCATAAGTTCCTCCTGTAAGCAGGTTATTTGTGCATAACAGTGAAATATTTTATTCAATACATCAAACCTTCGCTCTTTCTCCTTCAGTGATTATATCGTCATCTTAGATGATTCCTGTTTTATCTTTAGCATTTAGTTTACTTTTGTTTTTACAGCTCTGAATAAAAGATTTGGTTTTGCACTGCTCTTGTTCTCTTCTTCCCTTTCAAAGATCTATTTTTTTCCCTCGCTCTCTTTACATTTATTCGTTTATCTCCTGTTTGAGCCCCTGGTAAGTTTCTTGATGGACCAATTTTCTATTTTGATTCCAAGTTATTTCTTTCTTTCTTTTTTTTTACAGCTTTCCAGCACCTTACTTTCATTTATTCTTTATTATTTAATCATACATTTATTTTTTGTAATATGTTTCATTTACTTTCTCTAAAATACAGTTTTCTTTAATTTTCTTATAATGTGATGTAGTCAGTGTGCTTGTGAGGTCTACCTAATCAGCCACACCTGCCCTTCGTAAATAGCTGTCAGACACGCCTCTCGGATTAAGGCTCAGGTCTTCGTCTTTTGGACTAGCGTCAGGTCAAAGCACGTGGTGCACTCCTCATTGGCGGGATGCTTGGAGGACCATATAAGGCCGAGGAAACAACTAGAGAGGACATTCGGGCAGAGCTCTGGCCTGTGTGCAGAGCTCTGGGCACAAGATTTTGGCAGAGCTGCTGCCTGTGTGCAGAGCTCTTGCAGAAGGGTGCTAGAGTCTCTCTGGAGGAGACTGTTGGAGACACTGGGCAGAATACTGGCTTGGAGCAGTGCTCGTGTAGGTCTTGGGACCTGTGACTGAGTTCCTGTGGTGAACTGTCCTCTGGACTATATTGCAAGTTATATTCTGTTTCGTCAGTTAATTGTATTCCCTGTCTCCCTGCTTATGTGTACAATCTCCATTTATCTAAACCCAATAGTGTTCTCCTGTTCCCAAATATATTATTGTACAAGGACTCAATAATAAACTGTGTTTGTGTGGAATAGTAATATTCACTGTCCCCAGTATTATACTTTATTTTAAGTGCAGAGAGGGTGAGTAGTGAGGTGGTAATGAGAGGTGATGGTGTAGTCGCCAGTGACCTCACATTACCTCCGCTACCTCCGCTCCTGTCACTCGACTCACCTCTCCTGCCTACTCACTCCCTCCCTTTACTCCCCTATTCCCCAATTATCATTTAATTTCCATACCCCCATACATGACAATAACTGATTGTTTGTTATTTTATGTAAATCGTATTTAACAGCATACGTAATTTCTAAATGAATCTGATCACTCTTTCCAAGTGGATTTAGAAATTTTACGCTGAAAATTTCTCATCTGTTCAAGTAAATACTAAGTCTAGTATTGGCATTGCATTACCCATCTCATAATTGGTTCAATTCATTTGTATGTTGATGCACTAAATAAGGCTTGAATTCCCTCTGAACTGTACTCCTTGGAATGTTGGGAAGAAAGACACATCTTAATTTATTTCCAGAAAATTTTGGAGGGATTAGTTCAAAATAAGAACAAGAGGCTCGGCAGAAGATGCAAAATACTCGTAAAGAAAAGAAGAGGTGCAAGGAGTATATATTAAGAGGAAAGACAATAGGTGTAAAGGGACTGTCAACACCTCTTCATTTGTAGACTCCTGGCTGTCAGCAACAAGGAACTTTAAGAAGAAAAAGACAATATTGTGACTTGAACAATACACAAGTTTAACCCACTTATTCAACCACCCACCCTGCCGTCCATCTATCTTTCCCGTCCTTCTGCCTACCCATACACTCGTCAGACCCACTCAGCCATCCACCCATATTCCATACTAGCCATTCACTAGCCCATTTTTCCCCGCTTCCAGACAACCACCCACCCACCATTCATCCCTCCTAGCAGGCTGAGCCCACCCTCCCGCCCGAACACCCGCCCACCCGCCGAATGCCACGTGAACAACCTCCCCTCCCCCATCCCATGCTTTTAAAAGTTTACTCCCCGTATCCATATTTCGTTCCTTTCCTCCCCTTAAAAAAAAATCTGGGGTAAAAAAAGAGGTGGTCCCAAGTCTGCCATATGTGAACACACTTCTTAGGGAGGAGAATTTATCCCTAACTTTCTTCTTCCTCTCGCTGGTTACTTTCTAAAGGCTTTCACTTTATTGTGAAGGTCTTGCAAACTTTTAAAAATGCTTTCAGACCCGTGCAATATTGAAATAAAAATAAGATTATGTTCCCGTTATTGTGTAAAAGACTGACTACACTCAGTAGATGTTTCCACAAAGTAACTATAGATATGTTTCTCTGCCCTCTTTTACCCTTTCTTATCCTCTCATCTACTACCCTCCATCCTGTCATCTACTACCCTCCATCCTGTCATCTACTACCCTCCATCCTGTCATCTACTACCCTCCATCCTGTCATCTACTACCCTCCATCCTGTCATCTACTACCCTCCATCCTGTCATCTACTTCCCTCCATCCTGTCATCTACTACCCTCCATCCTGTCATCTACTACCCTCCATCCTGTCATCTACTACCCTCCATCCTGTCATCTACTTCCCTCCATCCTGTCATCTACTACCCTCCATCCTGTCATCTACTACCCTTCATCCTGTCATCTACTACCCTCCATCCTGTCATCTACTACCCTCCATCCTCTCATCTACTACCCTCCATCCTGTTATCTACTTCCCTCCATCCTGTCATCTACTACCCTCCACCCTGTCATCTACTACCCTCCACCCTGTCATCTACTACCCTCCATCCTGTCATCTACTACCCTCCATCCTGTCATCTACTACCCTCCACCCTGTCATCTACTACCCTCCACCCTGTCATCTACTACCCTCCACCCTGTCATCTACTACCCTCCACCCTGTCATCTACTACCCTCCACCCTGTCATCTACTACCCTCCATCCTGTCATCTACTACCCTCCATCCTGTCATCTACTACCCTCCATCCTGTCATCTACTACCCTCCATCCTGTCATCTACTACCCTCCATCCTGTCATCTACTACCCTCCATCCTGTCATCTACTACCCTCCATCCTGTCATCTACTACCCTCCATCCTGTCATCTACTACCCTCCACCCTGTCATCTACTACCCTCCACCCTGTCATCTACTACCCTCCACCCTGTCATCTACTACCCTCCATCCTGTCATCTACTACCCTCCATCCTGTCATCTACTACCCTCCATCCTGTCATCTACTACCCTCCATCCTGTCATCTACTACCCGTGCAATACTGAAATAAAAGTATGGAAATCCTCATTTGGAAATACATTAACAATGTCCTAAATCGGTTTTATCGAAAGGTGGTTCCTAGCTGACCTCCCAGGTGCCAGCTTTGACCGCCCCGGTGCCAGGTTTGACACCAACTCTCTCGAAAATTTAAAAGGAAATCTACATGAGTATAAGTAGCATCTTCTTTTAGGAATATCTTATCATTTATTTCTTAAAGGGATGACAATCCAGCTAGGGCTGACCAGCCGATGACTTTACTGGACTGTACAAGACTGAGGAAGCCACTGGTTGGCGAAACGTTTCGTCAGTAAAGACGAAAAGGTGTCATCTTCTTGAGGTTCTCCGGGATGGCCTGCCCGGGCCTCTACCAGTTGGTCACCCGGCGAAAAGTGTCTTAATTCTTCAAGTTGTCGGATTTCTAACCCATTTATTTTCATCATACAATCCGCACGCTTAAGTGCTCATAATGTCTGCCCTCAAGAACGTTGCAATTTTTTTTTGGTCTGTTACGTACGTAAAGTGTCACAAGACACTTTTCACGACGGACAAAATTTCACCGCTTAGAAGAACTTTGAAGAGAGACGCTGAAGAGTAAGTGAATGAAAAATGGTTCTAACACTTTTCATAAATTTATATGAAATTATAAAAATATGGGATGACTTGTATTTCTGCGCCCCCGTCCTCTAGCCAGCTAGGTCTCTCCCCAAGCCGCCTCTTCCCAGTCCTTTTCCCCAGTCCTCTTCTCTTTTACTGTCCCTTATGTATAATTTATGACATCGCTCTGGGATGGAAATATCTTCATAAAATTTCCATTTCTTCTGTGAATGGGATACGCTACCATAGAGATGACAATTCCCAAGTGGCTGTAATTTCAGTTATGCTGGAAGGAAACTTCTGAGGCTGCCATAACTGATAAGCCCCTACAGGAATATTGAAGATATCCTCATTACCTTACTGAAGTCTCCCAGTTCAGGCTAATACTACTGAAGTCTCCCAGCTCAGGCTGACACTACTGAAGTCTCCCAGCTCAGGCTGACACTACTGAAGTCTCCCAGCTCAGGCTGACACTACTGAAGTCTCCCAGCTCAGGCTGACACTACTGAAGTCTCCCAGCTCAGGCTGATACTACTGAAGTCTCCCAGCTCAGGCTGACACTACTGAAGTCTCCCAGCTCAGGCTGACACTACTGAAGTCTCCCAGCTCAGGCTGACACTACTGAAGTCTCCCAGCTCAGGCTGATACTACTGAAGTCTCCCAGCTCAGGCTGATACTACTGAAGTCTCCCAGCTCAGGATGACACTACTGAAGGCTCTCAGCTCAGGCTGACACTACTGAAGGCTCTCAGCTCAGGCTGACACTACTGAAGTCTCCCAGCTCAGGCTGACACTACTGAAGTCTCCCAGCTCAGGCTGACACTACTGAAGTCTCCCAGTTCAGGCTGACACTACTGAAGTCTCCCAGCTCAGACTGACACTACTGAAGTCTCCCAGCTCAGGCTGACTTTGCATGAGCCCCATCCTGCGTGATGGAATATGACAGAGGAAACATAACTAGCTTTTGTTCCCACTGTATAACTATAATATATAACATGACAGGAACACACTGCTGGTATATCCAGTTTTGTTAATTAGAACAATATATCCCGTCATACCTCCTTCACTAGTCTTCCCGTCTCCTATAATATAAAAAAATAGTGAAATTTATATATAACATTAACAATATTTATGATTAACGTGACTGTCCACTGTCCTCTTAATGTACTGAAAGATATTATCAGAGTCCTCATGACTCGGGGAATCGTAATAACTCTATTGCAAAAAAAAAAAAAAAACACGGAACGGGAGGAGTTAGAACCCATAGCGAGGGAGTTTTACCACTAACTCGGAATGGATTCAAACCCCACCCGTTCCGTGGTTTTTCTTTTTCTTTCTTCCAACGTCTTCGTCAGATTGTGTCCCACCTCGTCTCCCTGTCAATCTGTCTCTTTCCAGTCTCTTCCCGTCAGCGTGTCCAAACCTGTCTCCCCTGCAGTCTTTCTCCTCTTCCCTCCCCCGTCTCTCTGTCTTGTCTTCCCGTCCAGGGATGACATTAAGCCCGACTGTTGTTGCAGTTGAAGGTCGTTCCAGCGGCTAGACTGTAACTAATGACCTTACTGAATAAAAGTCACAATACTGCGGCTGCAGCAATACACAAACTGCTCTTAAGAGACTTAAATCACTAACGACGTTTCGGTCCCACGATCGAAAAGGCGTAGAGTTCACACCTTATAAAGAGAAAAGAAACACAATTCAAAAGCTTGTTATGAGGCTGTTGTTGCTCATGACACTAGAAGAACAAGAGAGAGAGAGAGAGAGAGAGAGAGAGAGAGAGAGAGAGAGAGAGAGAGAGAGAGAGAGAGAGAGAGAGAGAGAGAATCAGTAATTATGACGCACAAAATGCTCATAGACATACAGGGTAGATAGAGCTTAACACCGCGAAGTTATATTAACGGGGAAACATTAAATATGTAGGGCAGTGGTTCCCAAATTCTGAGTCGTGACGCAAATGAAGGTGGCGGGGATGTTCCCCAGGGTCGTGGGGATGTTCCCCAGGGTCGTGGGGATGTTCCCAAGGTCTCAAGGGGATGGGGGTAGTGGGAATCATTTTTGGATAATGTAGCTCATTTTAAACTTTTTTTCATTCCACTTTTGAACTTTGCTTATAAAATGGTCCAATATGCATTCCAGTATGAGCTTAAGATATTGCAAGATGTCTCCAGCGAGCGGAGAAAACGAACTGATTAAGTAAGACGCCAGTGTGTCCAGTGTCTGCAAGTGCTAACCAACGAATCAATGAAGAAAAACAAATTAAAACATCATTTAAATCTAATTCATTGAAATTTGGTCGGATACAGAAAAACAAGTAAAACGGCGTCGGTTCAATGCTCCGTCGAGTGACGCTTTTTCTGTGGCGATAACGTCCTTGGCGTCCTTTGAAGCACCGTGGAGTAATGTGAGAAAGCAAAATAACTTTATAATATTGGGGAGACGCTGGTGAAGCAAGCAGCAGAGGCATTGGTGAAAACTATATAGATGCTGCCATGATGGTGGAATCAGCAGCACTTATCAGTAATTGAATCAAACGTTGACCTGACCTCGTGTCAGAAGACATTTTGGCTCAGCTTATGGTAATGGTTAAAAAAAAATAGCAGGGATTTTTTTTTAATTGCAGACTGATGAACCTGTGTGGCCACTGCGAATGACTCTACTTATGGTTTTGGTGAGATACAAAGACGAGAGCATAATGGAGAAACTCTCCGGCCAATGTCCTGTCAACTGCCACTGCTGGAGAAGACGTGATTAACATGAAGCATGACCTTGAGTGGTTAGGTGTTTGCACTGAGGGAACTCCATCTGTTATGAGAAAATTAGACACCCGTGCAACGCCTGGGTATCTTTACTGTGGAAACGTTTCGCCATACAGTGGCTTCATCAGTCCACGGCAACATCTTGGGCTCTTGATACAGGGAATTCTACGCTTGCCTAAACCTATAGACATGACCTACTTCCACCTGTGGATTTGACCAAGGTGACACCGCCTACAACTGCTTCACCTATACTGTCTGCAGTATATAAACAACTTCGCGCATATGCTGTATTCTTATCAAGACTGATGAACTGATAACATCGACTCCAGGCTGAGGGACTGATTACCTCAAACTCCTTCTCATCTTTACCATTCCTCTTTGTTTTGGACTGATGAAGCCACTGTGTGGCTAAACGTTTCTACAATAGATACACCCAAGTGTTACACATGTGTCTAATTTATCAACTTGTCAGTTCCCTGAACCATTAATCAACATTCCTGTAATGGGAAATCATGTCGCATTTGTCACTCACTTTAAGGCAGAAATTCCCAGAGTAACAATACCCTGTTTATTATATCTGGAAAACATGGACTCTCAACTTAATTCACACATTTGTGCATTATTCACAAATGTGTGAAAGAATGAGGTCACATCACGAAGAGTTGCAGTTCCACTCTAATTTACGTTGGTTATTTGGGGGGGGGAAGATTCTCAGACGGGTTATTGAGCTTAACACAGAAATCGAACTTTTTCTATGGGTGAAAAAAGCTCGAGCAAACCAGCTGCTTCGAAAAGGCACATAGAAAAAAACTTATGACGACTTTTCGGGCCGACTTGGAACCATTGACTAGTAACACTGTCTTCAGGTCTTGTGACGACCACACTAAAGCAAGGAGCCTCGTGGAGCCTCGTCAGCACGGCTTGGTGTTCCTTCCATCAGAAAACAAACAAAATTCGAAGTGGTCGCCCACAGTGTGAAGTATCAAGACAGCCACTGAAAAAAATCTCTGTCACATATCAACTGTCGCAATGAAGTCGCATTTTAACGGCAGCTTATTACTTTTTTATTTGTACAAATTAAAAAAAAAACTGATGAACTTTCATTATATTTAGTTATGAAATTTAATGGCAAATCAAAAAGACGAAATGTCCTAAGTTCTTAAAAGAAACTCCTAAATTCTAGGAAAAAAATAAAGAAAAGGCCTAACAGAAGAACTAAGAAAAGGCACAATTCTTGTGTACATAAAAGAGATGTCCTAATTCTTGATTCCGTATCGTAATTCTTAAGAAGGAAAATCGTGGTAAGCCTTAGAAGCAGCAAGAAACGTGCTAAGCCTTCGATGTGGAAAGAAACGTGCTAATCCTTAGAAACAACACGAAACGTGCTGCTACTTAGAAGCAGCAAGAAACTTCTTAATTCTTGGGATAAACTAGAAATGTCTTTATTCGTGCGTGGCGGATCCTAATTCATGGCCTTGGATGATCCCACACAGAAATTATTGCAAGTGCATTCTCTGCTGTTATTGCTGCTGAAGCGGTTTCTGCAGTCTCTGCTGCTGCCGTTGTTGCTGCATTCTCTGCTGCTTCTGCTGTTGTTGTTGCAGAAGCATTCTCTGCTGCTGCTGTTGCAGAAGCATTCTCTGCTGCTGCTGTTGCAGAAGCATTCTCTGCTGCTGCTGTTGCAGAAGCATTCTCTGCTGCTGCTGTTGCAGAAGCATTCTCTGCTGCTGCTGTTGCAGAAGCATTCTCTGCTGCTGCTGCTGCTGTTGTTGCAGAAGCATTCTCTGCTGCTGCTGTTGCAGAAGCATTCTCTGCTGCTGCTGTTGCAGAAGCATTCTCTGCTGCTGCTGCTGCTGTTGTTGCAGAAGCATTCTCTGCTGCTGCTGCTGTTGTTGCAGAAGCATTCTCTGCTGCTGCTGCTGTTGCAGAAACATTCTCTGCTGATACACTGTCTGTTGCGGCTGTTGGGTAATCTGTTGTTGCTGCATTCTCTGCTGATGCTACATTCCCAGCTGGTGCTGTTGCTGCTGTTATTACTGCATTATCAGTTTCTTTTTCTGCTCCTGCTGTTGGTGCATTATCTGCTGCTGTTTTTTCTTCTATTATGCTCACTGCTACTACTGCTGCAGCTGGTGCTGTTTCCGCTGTTGTTGTTGCTGCTGGTGCTTCTGTTGTTGCTGGTGGTGGTGCTGTTTCTGTTATTGCTGTTACTGCTACTGCTGCTGCTGGTGCTGCTGCTGTTACTGCTGATGCTGCTACTGCTGGTGCTGCTGTTACTGCTACTGCTGGTGCTGCTGGTGCTACTGCTGCTGTTACTGCTACTGCTGCTGCTGTTACTGCTGCTGCTGCTGTTCAAACATGTTACATCAGTAGTAAAACCCTGGTTTATGGGCCGCTGGCGACCAAACATGGAAGGTGATAGAAAATGTCTTTTAAAGCAACAGACACGCAAACATTTCTCTAGACCCTCCTTCTTTTCATCCTTTTTTCTTCTTCTTCTCCACCTTCTCCTCCTCCACTCTCTCCTTACCTTCTCACTCTTGCCCTTTCAGGTACACTTCCATTTCTTAAACACTTCCTCTTATTTTACACTCCCTCTTTCTCTCTTTTTTTCTCCAGAGCGAGAGAGAGAGAGAGAGTGAGAGAGAGAGAGAGCAAGAGAGTAGACTAATAACTGGACTTAGGACTGGTCTGGGCAGCTGCAGACCCACTAACTGGGAGTAACTGGCACCTGGCTTGTCGCCCACAGACTATAAACTCCAACCTCTTCTCCCCCTTCCTCCCTCTCTCTCTCTCTCTTCCCTTCCCCCTCTCCCCACTTTCCCTCTCTCTCTCTTCCCTTCCCCTCTGTCTCTCTCTCCCCTTCCTCTCTCTCTCTCTCATTGTCCCCCATCTCCCCTTGTTCTATTCTTCTCCCCTTGTCCTTTCTCCTCTACTGTCTTTTTTCTCCCTTCTCCCCTCTTCTTTAAAATGGAATTTTGCTCTACATTGACAGTCTCTTCTAAGGTAAGTGAAATCGGAGATCTGGAGAATATACAGAGACTCTTCACTGATCGTATAAATTCAAGCGCTTGAATAATTGAATCCTTGGAATGTAGGCGATAAAGGTATATATTAAATTTGCACCTGGAAAATTCTGGAGGACTTGGTTCCAAATCTGCACGCCGAAATCGCTCCCTGTAAAGCTAAAGGCTCAGCACAAGGTTCAAAATACCCCAGTGAAGAGCAGGTGAATTATATAAGTGTAAAGGGGCCAGGACTCATCACCCTTTACATAAGGGAATTTACCAAACAGAAGTTTGGCTGTCTTCAAAAGGAAAGTAGATAAGTTCCTAAAGGTCATGATCAACCAAGTTGTGGTGCATATGATGCTTGCGTGAGGGTTGTGTACTAAGAGCCTAGTCGATTAGGCTTTCAAACAGGAGGCTTGGAACACAAGGCCGCGGGGGGCTGTGACCCCCGACATCTTCACGTAATCTTGTGAAGGTAGGATTAATAACCTGATGGTCAGGGAGGTGGAAGTGACTGTCTTGGGTAGGGAGAAGGTGAGAGGGTAGAGGAAACAGCTGTTAGCTTGTAAACAAAGTCAGGAATCCATAACCTAACCTTGTGCAAACCTTGTGTAAAATAAGGAGGGGAGAAGAGGATATGACAAAGGGTGGTAGTGAGTAGCAATGGGTGATATGGGGTGAGAGGGGTAGGGGGGAGACAAAGGTACGTAAAGGGTGAAAAGGGTAGTAAGAGTGGAGGAGTCATTAGCGTAATCCGGGAGCACTAGTGACCGAATGATGTGACCAGGGAGTCTACTGGGGTCTACCTGGAGTGTGTTACTCGCGGCCTGGTTCCAGACCAGGCCTCCCAGTGGACAGCCTGATCAACCAGGCTGTTGGTTCTAGAAAGATGGAAAGTGAACGGAATTTAGAGACAAAAATGATAGAGGGGGAAAACGAGAAAGGAAGAATGAGAGGGAGAATGAGAGATAATGAGAGACAATGAGAGGAAATGAGAGAGAGAGAGAGAGAGAGAGAGAGAGAGAGAGAGAGAGAGAGAGAGAGAGAGAGAGAGAGAGAGAGAGAATGAGAATGTATGGGAGGTGAGAAGATGATAATAAAGTGAAAGACATAGCAACATACACAGAGGAGAAGTCTCATTAAGTATGCAAATTGCCTATCTTGATGTCTGATTGTCTGATGGGGGCTGTAAGTGTCTTCTATGATGTCTAATTGGCTGAAGGGGAGCTTCAAATGCTCGTTCTGATTACTGACTGGCTGAGGCGACGTTAAGAACCTGTGATTGGCTGAAGGCTGTTGAGACCCATGTCCTATGTCAGATTGGCCAATAGGTGTTCCTGATGTCTGCTGTGACATCTGAGTGGCTGACAGCTGCTTCCAACACTTGTTTGACGTCTGATTGGCCGAAGGGTGCTTCCGATGGCTGCTTCAGACACTTGTTTCATATTTGATTAGTTGAAGTTTGCTACAAACACTTGTTCTAACACCTGACTGGTAAAAGCATGCTGCAGACGCCTGATTGGCTAAAGGCCGTGGCAGAGTCTCTGTTTTGTGTCTGCTGGGCGGGTCTCTGTTTTGAGTCAGCTGACCCCCTTTCCCCACAACCCCTTGTAGCCTGTTTTCTCGGCCGAATCTAAGTCGATTACACGAGCGTATTTATATTTATTTGTCACAGTAGTCTTTTATGTGGGTCTCTGTGAAAGCTGCAAACACTGCATTTGATTCGGCGAGGAGTCCGCTAATAAAGGGTATTTTATTGTTGCTTAGTTTAAGACTTGAATATTTGTAAAAAAAATAGTAAATTTTGTATTTTTGAGGGGTATATTGTATTGACACTAACCAATAAAACACTGGATATTAGATAGAAGGGAGTATAGTGAATGGTTCTATGAGAGATGAGGTGAACCATGCAACTGAGGAAGGGAAAAAGATGGGTAGTGTGTTGAGGCATCTCTGGAGACAAAGGACTTTATCCATGAAGGCAAAGAGGGGAATGTGCCAGATTATAGTGGCACCAACAGGGTTGTATGGGTATAAATCATTGGTTCTGAATGTTGCAGCGAGGAGGAGGCTGGAGACAGTGGAGTTTGAAGATTGGGAGGTGTGAGTTACCAAAAATATTATTCAAGAGGGCTGAAGAGGGGTTGTTGAGGTAGTCTGGACATGTAAAGAGGAAGGGGCAAAATAGGATGACTAAAAGGGCATACAAATCTGGGTTAGAGAGACGGAGGGGCAGGGGTTGTTTTGGAAAAGAATTAAGGGATGGTGTAAAGGAGTTGTGATTGCTAGGGGCTTGGACATCCAACAGGCTTGTGTGAACATCAGTCCCTCAGCCTGGCTGAGGGACTGACCTACTGCTTCCTCCTCTGTACTCGACTGAAGAAGCCTACTGTGAGGTGAAACGTGTCTGAATAAAAGATACGTAACTGTAACACATATGTCTTAATTATTGACCATCTATCTTGCAACAAAGGTAGTGCTTGTATGCAATCTTGCCACGATTTGTTACGTTTCTCGTTCGTGTTTTAGGCGGGGCAGTTTGTGTCCCAATACTGTTTCTTATTTATCTATGTATAACCCTTTTAAGAGAGAAAATCTTTCTAGGAAGTAGAACACGAACTGTAGCCCAGAGATCTTTCCTTTCCACCTGACGCCCATCCCTTCCCTTCTCGTAGTCCTACTTCCCTTCCTCCCTCTCCCTCCCTCCTGGCTGGGAGAGTAAAAATAGGGTGAGAGCAGTGAGGCCATGAGCACGGGAGTTACGACGTAAGTTAACAGCTGGGAAAAAAACAAAGACTTGGAAGCAACGGAGAGAGAATTAGCGATGAGACTGAACTAAGGAGGGGAGGGAGGGAGTGTTGGGACGGAGAATGGGAGGATAGGGGAAGGGAGGGAGGAAAGGGAGAAGGAGGGAGGGAAGGGTTAAGAGTGATTGGTAGAAGTGATGGATGATGGGAAGGAGGGAGGGAGGTAGGTAGAGAGGGAGAGAGGGAGGGAAGGAGTGGTTGGAAAGGAGGGTTTGTGGGAAGAAGGGAGGGAGTTTAAGGAGTGTAGGGAGGGCTTGTCGGGAGTAGGGATAGGATGCATTGATGGAGGGAGACAGGGGAAGAATGGATGAACGGATGGAGGGAGGTGGGGGATGAATGGACGAAGGGAGATAGGTATGGAGGGAGCCATCTAAAGGGTCTCTGAAGACAGTTTTCGGGAATCATCGCCTCAGTGGCTCAGTTTCACACCAAGTCTTCAGGGGGAAGAAAACTAAATATAAATTCATTCATTCATTCTCCATTCTCTCTCTCTCCCTCTCTCTCTCTCTCTCTCTCTTCTCTCTCTCTCTCTCTCTCTCTCTCTCTCCTGCACACACACATACAAACACATCACACACACACACACACACACAGGAGCTATGACTCGACCCCTGCAACCACAACTAGGTGAGTACACACACACACACACACACACACACACACACACACACCCTTACCTATTCGTAATGGAAAAGAAGACACCATTTATTTCATGGATTACGGACGTCAGAGACAGTCACGTTACGTTAGTCTCTGAAGGAGGCGAGGAGTGAGATGGGAGGTGGGGAGAGAGATAGGGGAGAGGGGAGGTGGGGAGAGAGTAGGCAAGAAGAGAGAGGGGGGAGATTGGAGAGAGACAGAAGTAGGAGGAGAAGGAAGGGTGGAGGGAGAGAGGGGAGGAGGGCTGGGGAGAGGTATCAGAGTTGAGGATTACCCAAAGACAATTTCCCAGACTAGGCCTCCTGCTAGATGACCCCATCAACCAGGTTGTTTGTGTTACACCCATGAAGACAAACGTATGCACCACACCCCGGCTGATCAGGAACTAATTTAAGTAACTTACCAAGCTTCTTCTTGTAGACAGCTAGGGGATCGTTGGTAATTCTCCTTATACTATATGAGAATGGATGTTGACAGGTCTTGGTCCCTCTGCAAATATTGAATTATCGTACAACTGCTTTACACTGATAATTTTTTGCACCCTCATCCAAATCTCTAGCTTTTTACAATGAGTGATTTCTGTGTAGAGATTTGGGATTAATCCCTCCAGAATTTTCTACTTATTATCACATATCATTCTTGCTTATGTTCCAAGGAGTACAGATCGAGGCACTTCGATAGCTCCCAGTAATTTAGATGCTCGACCGAATTTATACGAACTCTGAAGGTTTTCGAACACTCAAGATACGCAATATCGCCTCTTAAAAGGGGCTCTTATCATATAACAGTACCAAACTGATCATAAACCTATGACCAGTTTGGAGAGTTCTGGCAGACCAAGTTTACTCTTGTACCGGACTCTGGGAGCGGTGACCTGCCAGCGCGACTCCTGGCCCTGCGCCACACTCTTCTGCCGTTTGCCTGGTCAACAACGTTCTTGTTGTTGGCGGCCTGCTGACCTACATATTCTTCACAGCCTGGTTGATCTGGCACTTAGAGAAGATGTTGGTCGAGTTTCCTCTTGAAGACTTCTCTTGTCCCGTCAGTATTTCTGACATATGATAGAATGTTGGTGTTGTGACTTTGTTTTGAAGTTCTTGTAATCCAGCCTATTTTTTTTTCATCTGGCTAAGATAACAACAATGTGATCCTTGAAAGTCACACCTGCTGACTTCCATGTCCCTCACATTAATCTCCTCTATCAAGTGATCTGAGTTTGTCGTATACTCAGTTTCAGCTTTTATTTCTTCGATTCTTCGTAGAGACGTCATCAAAAATTTCTCCTCGTTGAACGTCATATTCCTTTCTGTGGTCAACTGGAAATCTTGGTGTTGATCATCACAGAGACAGCCTGTCCTCACTGGCTGCCACTCTGCTACACATTCTAGAATCATTTGCAAAGAATGATACGTTGCTGTGGTTTATGTCTGTTTTAAATGTGATAATAAGAGAATTGGGGTGAGTTCTGCGACTTAAGCACCAGAATATTTCACTCTGTTCACTATTGTTCTTTGGGTTCTATTTATTAGGAACTTAAATATCTATCTACTCATGTTTACTGTCATTTCTTCTGTACGTATTTTGCGCCCTATTAGATCGTGGTCGCACTTGTCGATGGCTTTTACAAGGCCTGTGAAAACACTACATCTGCCTTTCGTTTGCAATTCTTGATGAATATGGAGTTCCGTGAGTCAGGGTCTGGAACAGAGTGCGTGGGCATGCTATCAATGGCTTCTTCGAAGTTGTGTGCGGTTATGGTTATGTCAGAAATTATCAAGATATTGGCTGAGTTTTGAATACTGTTCTTGAAATTTTTTTCTTAAATTTGATTAATGATTCATTGAACATAGTCGTCCTATTGTAACTTCATTATTTCACTCATTTCTTTATCACTAACTTACATCTCCTTAAAAACAAGAGATATGAAGTTTATCCTGGATTTTGCACACGTGAAAGTATTTTGGATTTCTTTCAATTTCAAACATGGGATTTTAGCTTTGTCTCTCACATGGTGAACTCAGCTTGAGATCAGTGCCTTCTACCACTCTAACCAGCGTTTCTTACGTTCATCGAGAGGTTCTGAGATTCTTCGTCTTCGCCTGTAAAGGGAGCGTTTTTCCTCTTCTAATTCGCATCTTCTATTTTTTCTTTAAAGAATATGTTTGAAGTATATTCTTAGTGTCACCGAACTCATCCTCTCGAGAAACTGGTTCAAATTCACGTAATTCGTATTCCCTTTCTATCATTTCAGTAAGGTTAACATTTTTATTGTTAAATATTAATTTGTTCAATACACGTCCATGACGGATTGTGTTTTGCTGCTCAAGATCTCTGTGCTGGTCGCAGACCAGCACCAAGTCCAACATAATCTTGTGCATTATATGAATGTGTATCCCAAGTCACACACACACACACACACACACACACACACACACACACACACACACACACTTCAGATAGCGACACAGAAAAGAAAACTTTCTTACAGTCTATATCAGTCTCTGACGAAGCCAGCTTCCTCCGTCATCACTCACTGCTCTTCCTCCTCCTCTTCCTCCTCCTCCTCCTCCTCCTCCTCCTCCTCCTCCTCCTCCTCTTCCTCCCTCCGTTTCTCTCACTCCTCCTCGTACTCCGTCTTCTCCACTTCCTCTTCCCATCTATACCTCTTCTCCCTCCACCCATCGTTCTCAGTCTCTTCCTTTCTCCTCGTCCTCTCCCATTCCTCTTCTTCCCTTTCTCCCCCTCTCCCTCCCATTTTCATTAAGGTCACAGAACAAGGTGAAAAATCATAAATCGAAATCTTATTTTTTCAATGAATGAATATTTTGGCGCAAGTTTTAGAGAGAGAGAGAGAGAGAGAGAGAGAGAGAGAGAGAGAGAGAGAGAGAGAGAGAGAGAGAGAGAGAGACAGACAGACAGAGAGAAAGAGAGAGCAAATGAATATTTATCCTTGTTAACATATAAATATCGCATGAAAGCAAATGATGCTGTAGGGACCTAAAGGGATGGAAGGAAGAGAGAAGAATGGAAAAGGGGAAGGGGAGAAAGAAAGGGGAAAGTGGAGAGGGGGAGAAGAGGTAAATAAGTTTATTAGAGGTGGTAAAAGAGGGGATTGGTTATGGGCGTGAATGGAAGATGAGAGGAAGAAGAGCGATGGGAGGGAATGTGGAATAGGGAACAGTGAAGGGGAAGGAAGGGGAAATAGATGTGTCGATGTTCCTGAATTAAAGTAAATATGGAAGGGAAAGAAAGGTCTTGGAGGGGGGATAGTGAGGGGTATCAGGAAAGTTGTGATCATGAAAAAAGCATGGGAGGGGGAGCCATGGAAGGATGGGAAGCCATGGGAGGATGGGGAGCCATGGGAGGATGGGGAGCCATGGGAGGATGGGGAGCCATGGACGGACGGGGAGCCATGGGAGGATGGGGAGCCATGGGAGGATGGGGAGCCATGGAAGGACGGGAGCCAGGGAGGAGGGGGAGCCATGGGAGGAGGGGAGCCATGGGAGGAGGGGAGCCATGGGAGGAGGGGGAGCCATGGGAGGAGGGGGAGCCATGGAGGAGGGGAGCCATGGAAGGAGGGGAGCCATGGGAGGAGGGGAGCCATGGGAGGAGGGGAGCCATGGGAGGAGGGGAGCCATGGGAGGAGGGGAGCCATGGGAGGAGGGGAGCCATGGGAGGAGGGGGCACTACACCATGAAGGAGCAAGGAACGTGCCGCATCAAAGAATATTTACAGCTGCTTGAGAGGCGAGGGGGAGGGGGGAGGGGTGATAGGGGAGAGGTAGAGGGACGATGCCAGGGTTGGGGGAGGAGTAGGGATGGGTCAAGGGAGGGGGAGGTAGGAGTCTAGGGTAGGAGTGGTAGGGAGGAGGCAAGGATGGGAGGGGGAGGTGAGAGGCGAAGGTGAGAGAGAGAAGGGTGAGTGAAGCAGGAAAATGGAGAGAAAGCCAGAGAATAGAGAACGTGAAGTAGGAGGGACAGAGAGAGAGAGTGGGGAGGGAGGAGGAAAAGGAAGTAGGATGGAGAGGAAGACCAGAGTGAGGACAGAAGAATGGGAGTGCGAGGGAGAGGGGAGATGAAGAGGAAGTGGAGTGGGTGATAGGATAGATGAAGGGAAATGAGAAGAAGAGAACCAAGTCAATGTTGCAATAATTATAATTGTAGAAGAGGTGACATGCCTGAGGGAGAGAGAGAGAGAGAGAGGAGAGAGAGAGAGAGAGAGAGAGAGAGAGAGAGAGAGAGAGAGAGAGAGAGAGAGAGAGAGAGATTAGAGAGAAAGCCTAGCATATACCTAGCATATACCTTGAGGCGCATATCAACTAGAACCTGGACGAATGAACATTTAGTGAACCCAAGGTTTACTTTCAGGAATCACAACAAAAAGTCTCTCTTTCCTCTCTGTCTGTCTCTCTCTCCCCTCTATGTCTGTCTATCTCTCTCTCTCGAATTTGCATCTTCTTCTTTATTGTAGAGGGTAATGTCTGGAGCATAAATCTCGAACCAATGACCTCATCCTTCCGAGAAACTGGTTTAGATTTAAGGTGGTTAAATTGTTTAACAGATTATTTCATCAAGGTCTCGATGTATTTGCTCCCAGATGATGTTTTAGCTGAAGCTGAATTTCTTGAATTGGTCCTCATGAATGTCTCTGACCCAGGTCAGTGTGACCGCAGATCTAAACTTCGGATATGTTGTGGTCTGGGGTATTTTCTCCTTGGTCGATCATTCTGTCTGCTGGTTTAAGGTAAATTTACTGCAGACATTTAATAGTTCTGATGTTTGAAACCGTTCGTCCATTTTAGCACCAGGGATTCTCTCTGTTATTGAAGTTCTTGCTACAATATTTCACTCAAAGTCTCCAGCCAACAAGATACTTACGGTCGGGTTTGATTGGTTTTCAAGCAGCTGGTTTTTGAACTGCTGGGAAGTTTTATTTTGTGGTGTATGCACAAAAACAGGTAAATTCCGGTGATCGATTTTAATCGCCAAAACATTCAACTGCAATATTTGTGGTGTTGAGCAGCTCAGTGCACATGAGCGACTCTTTACCCGACATCAACATTCCTCCACGCCATCCCGGTCTCATCTAAAGTTGTATCCAGGAATCCATATTTCGTTATTTAAAATAGTGTTTAACGCGTCTCCGCAAAACTGCTAACAATGCATCTCAGTGACATACGTGATTTTATTGATTTAACATAGTTAAAGATCTTGAATGTTTGCCGACACAAATGAAGACACGTTGCTAGTTGCCACTGTCTTAGTTTCTAGTCTAGCCCTTGAATGCTGGTTCATTCTCGACATTTCAAGCCATTCCTTTCCGTTTCCTTGCACTAAAAATTCTCTGTAGGTTGCATGGTTATAGTTTGCATGTTCGGCTTGGCATTCCTGAGGCTGTATACGCTTCGTTCCCTTCATGTGGAAGTCCTGGCAGTTTGAGTCATAGCACTGTTTCTCGGCAACTGAATTCTAGCACACTTTTGGATGAAATAGCTTGCGGGTTCTGGCCCGGCATGTGTCTTAAAGAGATTTCGACAATTCTTCGGATGATTGAATTGGGATTTTCCCTATTTGTTAATCCTAATAGGATTAAATTTCCAGACGCCCCAAGCACGGAATTTACACTTTTCAATATTCCGTTGGCTTTCCTTCTGGGCTCTGGACTGCCGACCTGGAGCTGCACCAGAGCATCAGCACTGGCACTAATACCACCAGCAACCTCACCAGCACACCTACAGAGGCCCTACAACTATCAGGATCACCAGCACTAGTATCAACTTTAGAACCAGCACCAGAACCACCAATACCATGGTAATGGGAGTCATGACATGAGCAATCAGTCTTGTATTAGTTACTACAGAGGTAACATTCCTGTTATCTGTTTCGGTTCGTCAATATATGTATGTATTCTATATCGAGAAGATAGTGATTCTCATGCGCATTCTTTCCGTTTCCACCTCAGTCAGTCAGAGACACATTAAATGAACCCAAGTACCACATACCTGACAGGATATACATTGAGGATGTTCTGAAAATCTGCCATTCTGTGGACATTCTAGGTCGGTCATAATTATCATAAGGATGGATGTAGTGTAGTGGGCTGGAGTAGGTCAGTTAATATGGTGGTATGGTGAGGTGGTATAGTGAGGTGATATGGTGAGGTGGTACAGTGAGGTGGTATGGTGAGGTGGTATGGGGAGGTGGTATGGTGAGGTGGTATGGTGATGTGGTATGGTGAGACAGGCTTCAAACATTATGAAGGAAAGGAACACTGCAGGCCACTGGCCCATGACAGGTCAGTCTCCACCGGCTGCTGCCCGACCAGGTGGCACGAGGATAGGAGGGAGTAAGAACGAGACCAGGAACTGAAACTCAACATCTGCACCCACGAGTACGTACACACACACACACACACACACACACACACACACACACACACACACACACAGTAGCGGCCAGTGAAGAGGCGGGGCCAGGAGCTTTGACTCGACCCCTGCAACCACAACTAGGTGAGTACAACTAGGTGAGTACACACACACAGGAATGAGGAAAATGTAAAGGACGCTCATCAAAGAAATCTGCTAAAGAATAAAAACAATTGAAAAAAAAAGAATAAAAGGAACAAAAATGTTGGTATCGGAGTAGCAGGTCTGAGGCAACCATTGGCTGCACGGGGAACCAATAAGTGCAACGCTTTGTCATGGGGCAGGAAAGGGTGTCGGAAGGGGGTGGGGGAGGGGATAGGAAGGTAGGAGCGAGTGAGGGACGAAAGGGGGATGGGGGAGGAAAGTGAGAGGGGAAGAGCAATGAAGGGAGGAAGGACGGAAGAGAGGAAATAAAAATAAGGTGAACGTGGAAAAGATTATTTAGATTTTACCGCTGAAGTGGCTGGTTTAGTGTGCATGCCATACCAACCCCGTGGAGAGTCATGCAAGAATATGTGAATACACAGAAGGATTATAATCTATTCCCCAAAAGGAATAAATTCGGATATATATATTTGCAATCTAAATTTCATATTACAAGCTAATTTAGGCTATTTACCAGAAATGTCCAGTATTTTATTTCCATTAGTAAAATATCTAGATCTAGGGCATTATACTCTCTCTGTGAAGCTCAATAAGAGAACAGTCAAGCACATTCTATTAAGTTAGATCGTAGTCTGTGTATATGCCTTACTGACAAAAGTACTTGTAAGTAAATATGTCAGGTTAATAAATCAATCGGTTTGTATTAGAAGCTGCTCTGACTTATAGATCTACTCAGGTTTCTAAATGCATTCAAATGGCATTCAGATTCATTATTTACATCTCTCTACATATTTCTGGTGAAAGCATTAGACATGCGAAAGTTACATTCAACTTTTTTTCCTTCAGGGTACTTCCTTCAGGGTACTTCCTTCAGGGTACTTCCTTCAGGGTACTTCCTTCAGGGTACTTCCTTCACTAATTTATAAGCATCATGTAGCAGTAAGTCAGCGTGGGTCAGGATCCACAAGAATTGTACATGAATTACTTTCATATTTTTTAAATATATGTATCTGGCTTTTCAGAATACCTGGAATGCGCTCTCTGGAACGAAGAAGAAGGAGAGAGACAATACGTGAGGGCTTAACTTCAATTCTACGCACTACCCTGACAACCTGCTAGAGTGACAGATATGGACGGAAATGCAAAATAGACCCAGTGAAAAAAGCAGGGATATCAAGGGTACAATAAAAGAACGAACACCGTGTCAACTTTTGTACTCCAAGACTATTCACCCTGCTAGCAGCAGATAAAAAAAAACATTTCCTGGACAAGGGTAAAAGTTTTCAAGAGGAAACTGGACCACTACCTCCGCCAAATACCAGATGAAGCAAGTTGCGATGGATGTGTGGGCGAGTGGGCAGCCAACAGCAATAGCCTGGTTCGACAGGCACTCAAGCAATCGTGAGAAAAGCCTCGACCCAGACTTCTAGGGAAGAATAAATCTCGAAACAAATCACTCGTATATTTACTAGATTTTTGGTTGAACTCTAGAAAGCGTTTGTAGAGGCCCTCCCGGAGTTTATCACTATCTTCTCCTTCTCCTATTCTTCTAGTTAGTGTTGAATCATCAGCAAACACAAAATTTAATACCTATCTGACAGGTCGTTCAGTTCACTGGGAATAGTAGCTGTCCTAACAGTGACCTTGAGGGATCCCACTCGTTATTATTTCCCATTCTGATGACTCAGTCCTTCACGCCTACTCTTTTTTGTCATTTAGGTACATTTAGGTACAAGTGGCACTGACACACGAGAGCGAGGGAGCCAGTATATATAGGCGAGGAGGACAGGGACGGGACAAAGAGAGGAAGAAGGAAGTGGAGTAGTAGTAGAGGGAATAGTAGAGTGGAAGAAGTGGTAGTAGAAAGTAAGGGGTGTAGTTTTAGTGCCACAAGAGGCAGAAAGAGCAGTGAAAAGAGGCTATAGTAGTGGTGGTGGTGGCAATTGTAGTAGTAGTGGTGGTGGTAGTAGTAGTGGTAGTAGTAGTGGTGGTAGTAGTAGTAAAAGTAATGGAGAGGCAGTCGTAGCCTATATTTACTAACTCCCTCACTCTCGTGTGTTAGTGTGACTTGTAAAAAGTTTCAAGTCAGACCGAAACGTTGTCATAATCCCCTTCTCTCTCTCTCTCTCTCTCTCTCTCTCTCTCTCTAAGTGCGGGTTGTTTGTGTATTGGTCCAGTCACGGTATAGTGACTTTTTGGTCTTTATCCAGGTACTCCCTGATCCACTGGATCAGTCTGACTTTCAACCCTGCCATTACTGGATCATATTCTTTCTTAAAGTGCACGAGAATTTAGTCATCCCAAACCCCGTCTTTCTTGTTTTATATCCGTGGCCCTGTCATACAGTTCCAACAAATCTGTATTACAGAATTTTCCATCCCTAAATCCGTGCTGATTTTCTGTCAAGAATCTCCTTCCCTCGAAATGCTTCAACATCTATCTTTCTACAATCTTCTCAGAACTTTTGACTGTATACAAGTTTAAGATACTATTCCAGCTGCTCAGTGTCATTTGTTTAGTGTCAGGACGATACCAAAATGTTTGTTGGGAGCGATACCGATCCTTTAGGCCGATACCAATATCATCAAAATTAACCGATATCGATTCTTTGGCGCATCCCTACTTTTGTCTGTTACCCTTTTTATATGTGGATGCCGCATATTTTATTTTTCAAATTTTCTCGCAGTTGTCCTCATGAGAGAGACTGGTCGAAGAACTTTACAGTCTGGTCCCATAGTTTCTTACATGAAGGTTCTTCAGTAGTTTTGTTCAGCAGTTCTTCAGTAGTTTTGTAGCATCAACACTGTTGTGTCGATGCTACAAAGAGCATCAATACTAACCATACCACGGGTGGGGTTCGAACCCGCGGTCAGAGAGTCTCAAAACTCTAGACCGTCGCGTAAGCCACTAGGCCAGCTAGCTTCAATAAGATTCATCCAACTAGGTATATTTCTACACCATAGGAAGGTTAGCATAGGCACCACTGTGTCCACAAATGCAAGTTTTTACAGACGAATCTCCCGCTAGCATGGCCGTGACGAACTCTAGCTCAAGTCCCCCTCAAAGCCGTCCACATGACTCACGAAATCGTAATGACACGATTGCAAACAAACCATACCATGGGTGGGTTTCGAACCCGCGGTCAGAGAGTCTCAAAACTCTAGACCGTCGCGTAAGCCACTAGGCCAGCTAGCTTCAATAAGATTCATCCAACAAGGTATATTTCTACACCATAGGAAGGTTAGCATAGGCACCACTGTGTCCACAAATGCAAGTTTTTACAGACGAATCTCCCGCTAGCATGGCCGTGACGAACTCTAGCTCAAGTCCCTCTCAAAGCCGTCCACATGACTCACGAAATCGTAATGACACGATTGCAAACAAACCATACCACGGGTGGGGTTCGAACCCTAGTTGGATGAATCTTATTGAAGCTAGCTGGCCTAGTGGCTTACGCGACGGTCTAGAGTTTTGAGACTCTCTGACCGCGGGTTCGAACCCCACCCGTGGTATGGTTTGTTTGCAATCGTGTCATTACGATTTCGTGAGCATCAATACTGTTGAGTTGATGCTGTGTAGCAGCCCTTGGTATGTTCTGACTTGTGCCTTCCAGTAGCTTTCCAGCAGCTCAGTGAAGACCTCTCTCCATCTTTTGCTAAGCTCGTTGCATTTTTTATTATCATTCTTCGTTTTCATTTTATTTCTTATCACTTGGTCCTTCACAGTTGTCGTATAAGGCTGTTAAAATAACTTGTGATCAGTTATGGTTTTTCGATACTTTATCCTTATAAAACTGTCTTTCACTTTCCCTTTTCATTCTTCCGTGTTCCTTTCTGGTCTCTCTTGCTTGTTTCCTCTCTTGCTTTGCTCTATATTTATTCCAAGATCTCTTGCACCTCCCGCTAGTCCCTCTGTTTTTCTTGTTTCTTTAATACATGCTTTGTATTCACCTTGTTGTGGTTGCAGGGGTCGAGTCACAGCTCCTGGCCCCCGCCTCTTCACTGGGTGCTACTAGGTCACTCTTCCTGCTCCATGAGAGTTATCATACCTCTTCTTAAAGCTATGTATGGATCCTGCCTCCACTACATCACTTCCCAGACTGTTCCACTTCCTGACAACTCTGTGACTGAAGAAATACTTCCTAACATCCCTGTGATTCATCTGAGTCTTCAACTTTCAATTGTGACCCCTTGTTGCTGTGTCCCATCTCTGGAACAATGTCCCTGGCCACCTTGTCAATTCATCTCAGTATTTTATGTCGTTATCATATCCCCCCTATCTTTCCTGTCCTCCAGTGTCGCCAGGTCGATTTCCCTTAACCTCTCCTGGTAGGACATGCCACTTTGCTCCAGGACTTGTCTTGTTGCAAACCTTTGCACTTTCTCTAATTTTCGTACGTGCTTGGCTAGGTGTGGGGTCCAAACTGGTGCTGCATACTCCAATATAGGCCTGACATACACGGTGTACAGGGTCTTGAACGATTCCTTATTGAGATGTCGAAATGCTGTTCTTAGATTTGCTAGGCGCACATATGCTGCAGCAGTTATTTGGTTGATGTGCGCCTCTGGAGATGTGCTCGGTGTTATACTCACCCCAAGATCCTTTTCGTTGAGTGAGGTTTGTAGTCTCTGGCCCCCTAAACTGTACTCTGTCTGTGGTCTTCTGTGTGTGTGTGTGTGTGTGTGTGTGTGTGTGTGTGTGTGTGTGTGTGTGTGTGTGTGGAGGTAAGGGGGTGCGAGAGAGAGGAGGGGTAGGGAGAAAGAGAAAAAATATTACGATAATGAGGCAACAGTAAAGTGGGATAAAATGGATAAGAGCTGGATTAGAAACGTGATGAAGGTGATGGAGAGATGAGGGATGGGGGAGGGGGAGGAGGAAGAGGAAGAGGGAGAGGGGAATTAGGGAGGGAGAGTAAGAGAGGGAGAGGATGAAGAAGGGGAAGGAGGAGAGCGAGTGGAAGAAGGATTAAAGAGGGGATTGGAAAGAAGAAATGGAGGAGGAGGGTGGTTTAGGAAGGGGTATGCCTGAAGGGGAGAGAGGAAAAGAAGGAAGAGGAAGAAGAGTAATAATAGAACGCTAAGTGATAGCAGTAGCAAGAGGAGGACGAAGAGGAAGTACTAGTTATAGAAGTTATTTTATAACATGTCTCTCTCTCTCTCTCTCTCTCTCTCTCTCTCTCTCTCTCTCTCTCTCTCTCTCTCTCTCTCTCTCTCTCTCTCTCTCTCTCCCTCTCTCTCCCTCTCTCTCCCTCTCTCTCCCTCTCTCTCCCTCTCTCTCCCTCCCTCTCTCTCCCTCTCTCTCCCTCTCTCCCTCTCTCCCTCTCTTCCTCCCTCCCTCCCTCTCTCCCTCCCTCCCTCTCTCCCTCCCTCCCTCCCTCCCTCCCTCCCTCTCTCCCTCTCTCCCTCTCTCCCTCTCTCCCTCTCTCATATATTTGATGCTGCAAATGCAAAACTCTGAATATCTCATTGCATCCAGTAATGATAGAACACTGACTAATATACTACTACTAGACACTTAGTGTCTGGTTGGCCAGACAGGCACCGAGGTAGTGTGGCCTCAAGCCGGGATGTGGATAGACGACCCCCTTGAAAATGGCCACAGATGTGGCGCAATCCATTTATTTTTGTCCTCAAGTCATTGGATTAAGTTGGATTTTTTTTTATTAGTAGTTCTGATATTTAATGTCGTACCTGTGGCATGACTGTGAGTGCTTTCAAGTGTTATTCTACTGCCGCAGCCTCTGCGTGTGTTCTAAATATACAGGATATATTATAGTTTTTGTTTTGCCTTTTTGTGTATATGTATATGACATCGGCCAGTGTATAAATTATACCTGTGTGAGATACCTGTATATGCTGGTAAGTAACTGGCACTTAGTGTCACGTTGAGAACATGACAAGGAAATGGTAGGAGATTCTGACTCGACGCCTGGAGAGAGAAATACAGTTTTATGTAGCCTTCATAAAGATTACATACAAATGTATGTTTATTTTACCATATTAAAAACATAATTACATTAATTGAAAACTTATTTAAAAGGAAGATTAATACTTCTTAGTAGCAAATGAAACAAACAGCGAATAACTTATTTTGAGCACTGACAAAAATACAAACATTATTTGCGTAACAAATGATTCTTGGAAATTAGTGCATGAATACCTAAGATAATAACCTGTGTACCAGTGCAATTAAGAGGGTAGGGCCACACACACTGCCATGTGCTGGATCTAATTTAATCCATCAATGTGCAGTGCTTAAGCTACTGACGTTATACAGTTTACGTACAGTTCTGATGATATGCTTGCTATTATATTTACATCAGGTCCTGTTTCCTCTCAGATATTTGCGGCTTCTCTCTGCCCATGTAATCCAGTGTCTGGTTTGCCCGGACAACGAATTCTTAAATGTGGCAGGTAATAATTCTATTGCAGAAATGTAAAGACATTGATGTAAAGTCTACGGCATCGGTCCGCCACATTTCACTACCTTCACTGATGTGAATCAATTCACCTGCTATCTAGCTGTTTCTTGTTTCTTTTCCTAGTTCTCTCTCTGTTTCTTTCATCTCTATTTTCTGCCTCTTCCCTTTCCCTCAAAAGTTAGGCTTCCTTGCCCATTCCTCATCGCCCAACTAGGAGTTGGTTTTCAAGCATTTTCTCTGCAAATATAATCAACAGTAGAGCCAGGACAGGTAAGTGTACTACTAACTAGAGCCAGGACAGGTAAGTGTACTACTAACTAGAGCCAGGACAGGTAAGTGTACTACTAACTAGAGCCAGGACAGGTAAGTGTACTACTAACTAGAGCCAGGACAGGTAAGTGTACTACTAACTAGAGCCAGGACAGGTAAGTGTACTACTAACTAGAGCCAGGACAGGTAAGTGTACTACTAACTAGAGCCAGGACAGGTAAGTGTACTACTAACTAGAGCCAGGACAGGTAAGTGTACTACTAACTAGAGCCAGGACAGGTAAGTGTACTACTAACTAGAGCCAGGACAGGTAAGTGTACTACTAACTAGAGCCAGGACAGGTAAGTGTACTACTAACTAGAGCCAGGACAGGTAAGTGTACTACTAACTAGAGCCAGGACAGGTAAGTGTACTACTAACTAGAGCCAGGACAGGTTAGTGTACTACTAACTAGAGCCAGAACAGGTAAGTGTACTACTAACTAGAGCCAGGACAGGTAAGTGTACTACTAACTAGAGCCAGAACAGGTAAGTGTACTACTAACTAGAGCCAGGACAGGTAAGTGTACTACTAACTAGAGCCAGGACAGGTAAGTGTACTACTAACTAGAGCCAGGACAGGTAAGTGTACTACTAACTAGAGCCAGGACAGGTAAGTGTACTACTAACTAGAGCCAGGACAGGTAAGTGTACTACTAACTAGAGCCAGGACAGGTAAGTGTACTACTAACTAGAGCCAGGACAGGTAAGTGTACTACTAACTAGAGCCAGGACAGGTAAGTGTACTACTAACTAGAGCCAGGACAGGTAAGTGTACTACTAACTAGAGCCAGGACAGGTAAGTGTACTACTAACTAGAGCCAGGACAGGTAAGTGTACTACTAACTAGAGCCAGGACAGGTAAGTGTACTACTAACTAGAGCCAGGACAGGTTAGTGTACTACTAACTAGAGCCAGAACAGGTAAGTGTACTACTAACTAGAGCCAGGACAGGTAAGTGTACTACTAACTAGAGCCAGAACAGATAAGTGTACTACTAACTAGAGCCAGGACAGGTAAGTGTACTACTAACTAGAGCCAGGACAGGTAAGTGTACTACTAACTAGAGCCAGGACAGGTAAGTGTACTACTAACTAGAGCCAGGACAGGTAAGTGTACTACTAACTAGAGCCAGGACAGGTAAGTGTACTACTAACTAGAGCCAGGACAGGTAAGTGTACTACTAACTAGAGCCAGGACAGGTAAGTGTACTACTAACTAGAGCCAGGACAGGTAAGTGTACTACTAACTAGAGCCAGGACAGGTAAGTGTACTACTAACTAGAGCCAGGACAGGTAAGTGTACTACTAACTAGAGCCAGGACAGGTTAGTGTACTACTAACTAGAGCCAGAACAGGTAAGTGTACTACTAACTAGAGCCAGGACAGGTAAGTGTACTACTAACTAGAGCCAGAACAGGTAAGTGTACTACTAACTAGAGCCAGGACAGGTAAGTGTACTACTAACTAGAGCCAGGACAGGTAAGTGTACTACTAACTAGAGCCAGGACAGGTAAGTGTACTACTAACTAGAGCCAGGACAGGTAAGTGTACTACTAACTAGAGCCAGGACAGGTAAGTGTACTACTAACTAGAGCCAGGACAGGTAAGTGTACTACTAACTAGAGCCAGGACAGGTAAGTGTACTACTAACTAGAGCCAGGACAGGTAAGTGTACTACTAACTAGAGCCAGGACAGGTAAGTGTACTACTAACTAGAGCCAGGACAGGTAAGTGTACCACACACTGAAGTCAAGTGAATGGATATAAGGAGGAGAGCAATGTGTGGAGACTAGACGGAAGTGTTGCGGAGAGGAAAAGGGAAGAGATAAATAGGGACTAGGAAGAAGACACGATGATTGAGAGTAAGCCGAGTTATTACGGTGGAAAGGAGAAGAGACGGCATGGAAAGCAAAGAAGAGAACAAGTGGAAACATAGGAAGGAGTAGTTTGGAAGAGGGTAGAATTAAGAAAGAGATAAGAGGAAGACCTAAGAAAGAAGAAAGATTTTAAAAGAGGTGAAAGAGAAGACAAACAGTAGACCGAGGATCAAATTCTCCAGTTCCTTCTATGCATCTGTTTCTTAGGCTGCATTTCCTCTCTTAGATTCTCCCCTTTATTTCCTTTCAATTTGCATCTATAATATTCCTGTTTCGTCTTCCCATTCTCTCTCTCTCTCTTCCATATATACTTATTTCATTTACTAGAATAGAAGTGTCTCCAGAGAACCGAACAACGTTAAGAAACCAAAAACTCACTAACCAATAACAAACAAATAAGAAACTAAACCCACTATTAAAGAGAACAAAAACTACCTACATTTCTACAAAAAAATTCTTAAGCTAAATTTATTACAAAAAAACAAGGCGCACGCGACCGCCACACACACACACACACACACACACACACACACACACACACACACACACACACACACACACACACAAGAAAAAAATTACAAGTCCTGAAATTATAAAAAGAGAAGACAATTATGCTAAGGACGGCGGCACCCCCCTCCTTATTCCACCCTCCCCCTTCGGATTCCACGCTCTCCCTTCCCATTCCACGCTCCCCCTACCCTTTCCACGCTCCCCCTTAAACATTATTAAGAAGTGCTTACGACTCCCAGTGGAATGTTTGGGCCAGGTATCCTTGGCTGGGGAGGATGTTGAAATGTGGCCAAGATCTGCAAGAGAATGTGGAGTTTTGGCCTCTGTGGTGAGCATCTCTTCCTTTATTGACTGTGTCGCGCGTGTGTGTGTGTGTGTGTGTGTGTGTCGTGTGTGTGTGTGTGTGTGTGTCGTGTTCGTGTGTGTGTGTGTGTGTGTGTGTGTGTGTGTGTGTGTGTTTGTGTATGTTTGTGTGTATGTATGTGTCTAAGAAATTTGTTGTAGACATGTCTTTCCTGTATCTTGTCTCCTCTAGGGTAGTCAGGTTCAGTTTCATCGAATCTCTTCGCTTATTCCTGTCAGCTCTGGGACAAATCTTGTTGCAAACCTTGTGACCTTCACTAGCTGCGTGATCCATGAAGCGAGTTAAATACTTCGGTGCATATGAATGATTTTTTCTGGGTTGGTTATTGACTATTGTTGTCACACACACACACACACACACACACACACACACACACACACACACACACACACACACACACACCATAAATGCTCACGCGTTTTCAATAGATTTTCAATACATAAATCACAGAGGGATCAGAGAATGACGAAGCACAGGGATAAACATGTGTCAGCGGACGTCAGAAACAGTCATCCCACCGGAGACACAGAGAGAGAGAGAGAGAGAGAGAGAGAGAGAGAGAGAGAGAGAGAGAGAGAGAAGAGAGAGACAGAGAAGACAGACAGACAGACATAGACAGAGAGAGAGACAGAGAGAGAAAGTAAGCGAGAGAAATGCAAGCTAGCTTCATACCTGCTGCTATTCCAAGTCTAGTAGTCTGACTCAGTTCTTACCTGAAAAACAAAATACAACATCGTAACACATGTTCGTACAGACATTACTAAATTCATAACTACATATATGTATTTACACACACTTCATTATCAAAATTTCGGTGAAACAATCTCCGTTGACAAGATCTGCAGAATTTTGCTCATATACGGCAAGTAAAAATATTTCGATCCGTCACAAATAATTAAAACAGTTGAAATATAAAAACAATAATAATGAAATCAGACTTACGAAATGAAAGTGCCAGCCTTAGAAAGGCTGAAAAGGAACTGACCCAGATGCGGTCAGACTGAGGTTAACGAGAGAAAACTTGTAAAGGGTAGATGGGATTATTTTTATGTAAACAGTAGCATTGCTCAGGCTAGATCTCCATTATAATCACATTCTAAAATCCTCAAATCTAATTCGTCTTGCATTCTAGCTATAATTTTAAAGTCATTACAACTTCATAAATGATCTTTAGTTTGGGAATGCTGGATATATTGCAAGTACAGGTCAATACTAGATTAACGAAGCCTTCTCTTGCAACTCTAAGATTGCATACTGAAACCAATAATCATTTGTTAATTAACAATGACAAAAAAGAAATAAAAACAGGAATGCTGGTATATATAGACCTTTAAAATGAGGAGAGAACAGGTATATATATATATATATATATATATATATATATATATATATATATATATATATATATATATATATATATATATATATATATATATATATATGCCAGATTCATCGAACACACACACAGTACTTGCATGCTTGTATATATGTATACATGTTTACAAACAAATATACATGCCTTCACACACGACACGTATCTTCTTTCCCAATAAAACATAAAAAAATACGAAACAAAAACACGGTGTCGCTATCTCTTCAGAATACACTTTTGTCACTAGGTTCACGCTTCAGCAATAAAAAAGAAGAAAAACACGCAGAATGTCTCGTGGTACTACAAAACAGAGAAGACAAATAGCATGTAAAAAAATTGCTTGGGGGGAGGATGATTGTAAAACAACAAGAAGAGAGAGACTGTGTGGCACAGAAGTTGTCTTACCGTGGTCCTAAGGCCCTGAAGACAAAAGTTTAAGGTGCTGAGAGAGAGAGAGAGAGAGGGAGGGAGTGAAAGAGAGAGAGAGAGAGGGAGGGAGAAAAAGAAAAATCCTCTTTGGGAGATCCAAGTAAATAAACAAACTCAGGCAAAAAAAAAAAAAAAAAAGAAAGTGAAAAGTTCATAATGTGCGATTAAACAAAAACATTGCTATGCTAAACAAAAGTTACAAGACCCAGGTGAATATATTAATAAAAACAAACGGAGTAAAAAGTTCAGGGGGTGACCCTAGCAACGCTAAAGCATATTGAGCGCACACACACACACACACACACATACACACACACACACACACACACACACACACACACGCACGCACACACACACACACACACACACACACACTCACGCTGCTCACGTCGCGTTTTTCCAATCATTTATCTGTAGTGAATTGTTTGTCCCATAATATAGATAAGGTCAAGGATTAACTGGTAAAATTGCTCCCGTCGGGTCTCTCAACATCAGACAAGACAATCTGGAGGGAGAGAAAAATGAAAGGAGGAAAAGGAGGAGGTCGCTGAGGGCTTCATGAGGCCGGTGAGAGGACAAGTGAGGAGCAGATGAGCGGCTGAGGAAAAAAAAGAAGATTAAAGCTATCACTGAAATGACAGGAGGACAGAACGAAATACAGCAGTTGGCAAATTTTTAAAGAATTGAAATGGACTCGAGGGAAAAATAGCGCTACCTTCAAGATAATCCTTAAAGCAGCATATCCCGACACACGATTATGGGATAAAAACCGGTGATAATGCGCATACAAAGTTAAAGCCATGCATACCTAGATCGGAACAGAACAGAACAGGACAGAAAAGTACAGGGAACAGCTGATGGAGGGATTTAAACACCTACAAACACAGGAAGGAGAAATGGTCAACTGCTGACAATACTGAAAACAAGACGCACGTTACAGAACAAGCTTCTATTGAGACGTTTCACAAGAGCTTCATCAAACTCTGCTAGAACTTTTTGAAAGTACTGCCTGAGCAAAACGTTTAACCAAATAAAGGCTTGTTCTTCAACGTATGTCATTCCTTCCATACTGACAAGTGTTTTCAAAGAGACGAAAGTTAGATTTATTATCATTGCCTGTTGGTGAGGTCAAGTGATCTTAAAAACCTGTGAACGAGTTTCACTTTGTGGCTTCTACTAACTTTACTCGACACAAGAATTTCCTTGTTAGAATATCACTTATGATCCTCCGTGAAGATGATGAAGCCTTTAATTGACGGCTGTGAAAATTATATATATATATATATATACAGTTAGAGTAAAAGGTAGATGGGACAAAAGGAAAATGGCAACAGCAAGTAAGAGAGAGGTAAAAGTGTATAAACTAAGGGAGGAGGAAGTTAGGGTGAGATATAAGCAACTATTGGCAGAAATGTGGGCTAGTGCAAGTAGGAGTAGTGGGGGGGTTGAAGAGAGTTGGGATAGTTTTAAAAATGCAGTATTAGAATGTGGGGCAGAAGTTTGTGGTTATAGGAGGGTGGGTGCAGGAGGAAAGAGGAGTGAGTGGTGGAATGAAGAAGTAAAGGGTGTGATAAAAGAGAAAAAGGTAGCTTATGAGAGGTTTTTACAAAACAGAAGTGTTAGTAGAAGAGCAGAGTATATGGAGAGTAAAAGAAAGGTGAAGAGAGTGGTGAGAGAGTGCAAAAGAAGAGCGGATGAAAGAATGGGAGAGGATCTGTCAAGAAATTTTGCTGAAAACAAGAAAAATTTTGGAGTGAGATAAACAAGGTAAGAAAGCCTAGGGAACGAATGGATTTGTCAGTTAAAAACAGAGTAGGGAGTTAGTAGATGGGGAGCTGGAGGTATTGGGTAGATGGCGGAATATTTTGAGGAACTTTTAAATGTCGATGAAAGAGGAGGCGATAATTTCATGTACTGGCCAGGGAGGTACAACATCGTTTAGGAGTGAAGAAGAGCAGGATGTGAGTGTGGGGGAGGTGCGTGAGGCATTACGTAGAATGAAAGGGGGTAAAGCAGCTGGAATTGACGGAATCATGACAGAAATGTTAAAAGCAGGGGGATATAGTGCTGGAGTGGTTGGTATTTTTGTTTAATAAATGTATGAAAGAGGGAAGGTACCTAGGGATTGGCAGCGAGCATGTATAGTTCCTTTATATAAAGGAAGGGGATAAAAGAGAGTGTAAAAATTATAGGGGAATAAGTTTACTGAGTATACCAGGTAAAGTGTATGGCAGGGTTATTATTGAAAGAATTAGAGGTAAGACAGAGAGTAGGATTGCAGATGAGCAAGGAGGCTTTAGAGTGGGTAGGGGATGTGTAGATCAAGTGTTTACAGTGAAGCATATATGTGAACAGTATTTAGATAAAGGTAGAGAAGTTTTTATTGCATTTATGGATTTAGAAAAGGCATATGATAGAGTGGATAGGGAGCAATGTGGCAAATGTTGCAAGTGTATGGAATAGGTAGTAAGTTACTGAAGGCTGTAAAGAGTTTTTATGAGGATAGTGAGGCTCAGGTTAGGGTGTGTAGGAGAGAGGAGATTACTTCCCGGTAAAGTAGGTCTTAGACAGGGTTGTGTAATGTCACCATGGTTGTTTAATATATTTATAGATGGGGTTGTAAAGAAGTAAATGCTAGGGTGTTGGGGAGAGGGTGGGATTAAATTATGGAGAATTAAATGCAAAATGGGAGTTGACACAGTTACTTTTTGCTGATGATACTGTGCTTATGGGAGATTCTAAAGAAAAGTTGCAAAGGTTAGTGGACGAGTTTGGGAGAGTGTGTAAAGGTAGAAAGTTAAAAGTGAACATAGATAAGAGTAAGGTGATGAGGGTATCAAACGATTTAAATAAAGAAAAATTGGATATCACATTGGAGAGAGGGATTATGGAAGAAGTAAATGTTTTCAGATATTTGGGAGTTGATGTGTCAGCAGATGGGTTTATGAAGGATGAGGTTAACCATAGAATTGATGAAGGAAAAAAGGTGAGTGGTGCATTGAGGTATCTGTGGAGACAAAAACGTTATCCATGGAGGCAAAGAAGGGAATGTACGAAAGTATAGTGGTACCAACACTCTTATATGGGTGTGAAGCATGGGTTGCAAATGCTGCAGCGAGGAGGAGGCTGGAGGCAGTGGAGATGTCCTGTCTAAGGGCAATGTGTGGTGTAAATATTATGCAGAAAATTCGGAATGTGGAAATTAGGAGAAGGTGTGGAGTTACTAAAAGTATTTGTCAGAGGGCTGAAGAGGGGTTGTTGAGGTGGTTTGGTCATTTAGAGAGAATGGATCAAAGTAGAATGACTTGGAGAGCGTATAAATCTGTAGGGAAGGAAGGCGGGGTAGGGGTCGTCCTAGAAAAGGTTGGAGGGAAGGGTAAAGGAGGTTTTGTGGGCGAGGGCTTGGACTTCCAGCAAGCATGTGTGAGCGTGTTAGATAGGAGTGAATGGAGACGAATGGTTTTGGGACATGACGATCTGTTGGAGTGTGAGCAGGGTAACATTGTGTGAAGGGATTCAGGAAACCAGTTAATTGATTTAGTTGGACTTGAGTCCTGGAAATGGGAAGTACAATGCCTGCACTTTAAAGGAGGGTCTGAGATAGTGACAGCTGGGAGGGACTTTTCTCAGCTGTAGTATCTGAGCTCCTCTGCAAAGACAGTGATTATGTATGAGTGTGGTGAAAGTGTTGAATGATGATGAAAGTTTTTTCTTTTTGGGGATTTTCTTTCTTTTTGGGTCACCCTGCCTCGGTGGGAGACGGCCGACTTGTTGAAAAAAAAAAAAAAAAAAAAAAATATATATATATATATATATATATATATATATATATATATATATATATATATATATATACATATATATATATATATATATATATATATATATATATAAGAAAATAGCCTCATTTACCTTCAAGCATCACAGCTACTGGACATGGTTAAATATTTACATTAATATATGTCTTTCCTCGGCATAGAGGTTGTCATATCTAGAGTAATATATTTATAAATATTGATTATATGTAATCGTATATCTAACAGTGGTTCCTTCTGTCAAGATGAGAGATAAACCCTGCGATCATTACCTCCACATTCCTTACACCCCCGTCAAACCAATCAGACTCTGCTACGTCAAACGTAATGCACCAATCACAAGCTACTAAGCCAAACTTGATCCACCAATCACAGGCTGCCACGTCAAATGTGATTCACCAAGAGTGTCTTGGAGACTATGAAGTACCGTAATGCATGAGATACAAGCTCTTAATTTGTGTCTTAGTAGGTGGGTGTCTGAAGTATAATTTATTTTGAGCACTAGTAGGTTTTTTTTTTTTTCGCTTGCCACAACTGTAAAATAAAATCATTGAAACCATAAATAGTTGCACTGTCGTTTGTTAACTGATTTACGGAGATTCTGTGTCACTTTCGGTGAGAAAAAGAATATAGACCATAATGACAGTGCCTGGCTAACTGGCGCCTTCAAACCCAGTGTCGTTTTAAGGGTTTTGCCACCAAGGAAATTGTGTGCGTAAAAAGTTAGCAATGAAAATGCAAGAAGAAGTAAGGAAGCCGCAGTGAAATCAATGTAAATCCAATCAGACCTAAATAACCAATTGGTGGAAAGTTCACGATCTACACGAAAATGTTTAACATAATATTGGTATTTTATAAACACTACAAACATCATTGAAGTGTTTATAAAACACCACAAACAGTGAGTGAAGGCAACACCCTCACGATGCATCAAACTGTGTAATAAAACTAAATAATGTAGTTGCTGTGCCATCTAGCATCCACGTGAATAAAATAATGCATTAGAAAAAAAAACAGCAATATAAGTTATTGGGAAAAATGTGAATAAACTAGTTAAGAAATGTATGAGGGAAAGCGGCACTGAGAGCATGAAGTCTGCCTCAGGGAGCCTAGACACAGGTCATTCCACAGCCGTTAAAAACAATCAATATAACCCCACACTATAAAGGTGCCAGCAAAGCAATAATATAGATTTCTTGAAGAGACGTCCCACGTTATAAAAATCCTTGAAAGGGTTTTAAGATTAGTTTTGAAAGTTTCTCTGCTCTCGGATCCCGGCCTTGGGCCAGGCTCGTCTGGTGCTGGTGTCGTCATCCAGAGTGTTGCTGTTGGCAGCCCGTTAACCTACGTATCCATCACAGCCTGGTTGATCTGGTTTCTGTAAAATATTCTTTTTAAGACTAATACACTTATCCCAGCAGTTTCTGATATATTCTAGGAAGATGAATAGTCTGGGGCCACGGATGATGGTACAATCTTCTCTTATTGTACCCACGGTGCCTCTACTTTTCCTAGGTTTAATTTGCACTTCCTCTCATATCTCTCACATCATACGTGTGCAGATTTGGAACAAGACTCTCAAGTACTTTACAGGTATATATTATTATACATCATCATTCATCTCTCATTCCTCTGCTCCAGAGTGTACATATTTAGGCCTTTAAGGCGTTACCAGTAATTTAAATGCTTTATTGGCTCTATGCAAGCCATAAATGATCACTGAATCTGTTCCAGCTCTGATATATCTCCTTCCCTGAACGAGGCTGTCGACACTGAGCAATATTCCAAGCGAGAGAGCACAAGCAATTATAAAAGTGTCACCACTTGCGCTGTTTCCCTTGTTTTGAAAGTTCTTAATATCCACCCCCTCATCTTCCTGGCTGTCGTGATATTTGGCTTATAGTATTCTTTGAAAGAAAGGTCAGCCGACATAATTAATCCCACTTCTTTCACGTGTTCCTTCGTTCTATTTGACGATCCACTTAGGTTTTGTTTACAATGCTCCTTTTGAGTTCTTCATTCTTTCCATATCTAAGCAACGTTGGTTTAAAGAAGGTCGCTCCTGTTTCTCGCAACAGCTGGATCATGATGTGGTCTTGGATGCAATGATTGACCAACAAAAAGCGAATTTAGTATACACAGACTTTGCAAAAATCTTTTAGTAAGTGCGATCATAGTGTAATAGTACACATCAAGTGCGTCTAGAGGGAATAACTGAAAGATGGGCAGATGTTTTTTTTTTTTAACTTTGTCACAAATACAACACAGTATTAAGTCAGAGGCAGCCACAGTGGAAATATTTGTTCCTCAAGCGCAGTATTTCCTCCCCCCCATCCTTGCCTCAGCCTCATGTCCGACATAGACAGGAACATAAATCATAGCACCGCATCACCCATTGCGAACGATACTACGATTTGCATAACAGTGGCAGCCATGGAAGACAACGCAAATTTCCACGCGGATATAAACCAAGCATTCCAGTGGGCTACGCAAAAACAGTATGATCAGGAAAGAACATGTATCATGATACCGACAATCTTTAGGTACAAGACTTGCATGTGTTGATCAAGAAGCCACCAGTTGAGGAGAAACGTTTCCTTAATCAATGTTTTTACCACAATATGATGTTCAATGAGGACAAAATTCATTTACTCAGTTATGGAAAAAACGAGGAAATAAAAGAAATAAACTAACGTGAAGAACTTTGGAGTGATAATGTCAGAGGATCTCACGTTCAAGGATCACAAGTGTCCTTATCACAACTGCGAGGAAAATGATACGATGGATAACGAGAATCTTCGAACCAAGAGATCCCTAGGCTGAAATAATATTGTACATTAGGAGCCTCCATGAAGGAGGGCAACATTGTAGACCAAGCGAATGTGCAGAGAACCTTCACTGCTCCTATAAAATTGAGTCAAATAGCTGAATTACTGGAAGCGGTTGAAGACCTTCGACCTGTACTCCTTGGAATTCAGGCAATAAAGATAAACTATAATTTAAAACTGGAAAGTCCTAGATTGATTGGTGCCAGATCTGCACATAGGAATCGCTCCCTACGAAAACAAGTGGCTCACAGACTGTTTAAAATACCCACAATGAAAGGAAGGGGTTCCAAGACTTCAACAGAGAGACTACCAACAACCTCTAGCTGTCTTCCAGAAGAAAATTGGCACGTTTTACAAATTATTTCTTGATTAGCCGGGCTGTGGTTTGTACGATGGACTACGTGCGGCCAGCAGTAACAGCCTGATCGATCACGCCTAGATCCACTGGAGGCCTGGTTTGGATCCAGTCCGAGGGGGCGGTGAACTCCGAAAACATGGTTCAAGAAATGGCGGCAGCAGCAGCAACAGAAACAGCAACAGTAGAAACAGCAGCAGTAGTAGAAGCAGCAGCAGTTGAAGCAGCAGTAGTAGAAGCAGCAGCAGTTGAAGCAGCAGTAGTAGAAGCAGCAGCAGTTGAAGCAGCAGCAGTAGTAGAAGCAGCAGTAGTAGTAGAAGCAGCAGCAGTTGAAGCAGCAGCAGTAGTAGAAGCAGCAGTAGTAGTAGAAGCAGCAGTAGTAGTAGAAGCAGCAGCAGTTGAAGCAGCAGTAGTAGAAGCAGCAGCAGCAGTAGAAGCAGCAGTAGTAGAAGCAGAAGTAGTAGAAGCAGGAGCAGCAGTAGAAGCAGCAACAGCAGCGGCAGCAGCAGAAACAGCAGCAGTGGAAGCAGCAGCAGAAGCAGCAGCAGTAGAAGCAGCAGTAGAAGCAGCAGCAACAGCAGCAGAAACAGCAGTAGTAGCAGCAACAACAGCAACAGCAAAAACAGCAGCAGTAGTAGAAGCAGCAGCAGAAACAGCAGCAGTAGAAGCAGAATCAGTAGTAGAAGCAGCAGCAGCAGAAGCAGCAGCAGTAGTAGAAGCAGCAGCAGTAGTAGAAGCAGCAGTAGAAGCAGCAGCAGTAGTAGAAGCAGCAGCAACAGCAGCAGTAGTAGCAGCAACAGCAGCAGCAGCAACAGCATAAGCAGAATCAGCAGCAGCAGAAACAGCAGCAGTGGAAGCAGCAGTAGCAGCAGCAGCAGTAGTAGAAGCAGCAGCAGCAGTAGTAGAAGCAGCAGTAGTAGAAGCAGCAACAGCAGGAGCAGCAACAGCAGGAGCAGCAGCAGCAGCAGCAGCAGCAGTGACGGCCTTCATCAGAAATACTCTGGAAGTCTTCTTAGTATCGATCAGCCTGGACCACTGGCATGCATGATCTATTATAGACTTGTGTGAGTGTGTCTGTATGTGTGTGCATATAAGAGCCTGTGTATGTATGTGAATGTGTGTGTGTGTGTGTGTGTGTGTGTGTGTATCTGTCTGTCTGTGTATCTGTCTGTCTGTGTATCTGTCTGTCTGTGTATCTGTCTGTCTGTGTGCTTCTGAATATGTTTATGAATGTGTGTGTACATATGCGTGAGCATGTGCCTGTGTGTGTACGTGTCTGTGTATGTGTACGTGAGCATATTTACACGTCTGCGGTGTTGTAATTTACTCTCTCCTTCCCTTCCCTTCCCTCCCCTTCTTCCTCTCTCTCCCCCTCCGCCCCCCCATGTCTGAACTCAGCCTTCCTTCAGCGGTCACATGAAAGGTCAACTTCTGGAGACGCACGCACTCGTACACACGAACGCGCGCGCGTGCAAACACAAACACACACACAAGCATGCTTGCTTTAATACTTATATTCATAAATACATCAATTTACACATAAAAGGGTTTTTTGACTTTCGAAACTCAAAATCCTTCATAAATACCCAGTGATATACCAGTGACCGGTGTCGAGAGTTGTCGTACCGTTACAGCCAGAGTCTTGACTGTTTCATTCTTATTCAACTAGGTTGTTACTGTTGGCGGCCAGCTGGCCAGTGGTACAGTTTCTTCCTTAAAAAGTTTTTACAGATGGATTATGATTTAACATTGACGATGTATATATGATCCCAAAAGACACAATTTGGTATCTACATGCAAATTAGGTTCAGTAGTTGCCCAAATTACCTTATGTCTGTACCTGTCTTACCTTTATTTAGGGTAGGTGCTGTGATTGAACGTAATTTAATCAGTACCCACCCTAATTACCTCACCTATCCTCTCTTCTTCTGTATCCCATTACTGTTTCATTCATTCACCTCTTCTCTCATTTAGGATAGGTACTGTAGTTACCTATTCCCATCAGTGCCTGATACCCCTCACTTATCCTTCCCTTATCCAGGGTAGGGGTTTTAGGTGCCTCATCAGCGCCTCTTCTCATCACCTATCCTCCCTTTCTCCTCTCTTTGCCCCCCTTTCTTCTCTCTTTTTCTCCCTTTCTCCATTTCCCCCCCCCCCTTTCTCGTCTTTTCCCCTTATCTCCTCTCTTTTTTCCACGTTCTCTTCCTGGCACATTTAATATAATAACTCCCCTATCATCAATTCTCTATCCTCCTCCTCTATCCTCATCCCATACTCTCCCCTTCTCCCCTTTCTCCTGTTCTATCGTCTTCCAATCTCTCCTTCCCGTCAATCTATCCGAGTGATTTTCGGAACACCATTTCCCCTCCTCTTTCCCCTTCCGTACACTTTTCCATGCAATCCAATTTCCTCTTCTCGCACTTCCTGCTTCTCTCATTCGTTACCCACCCCCCTGCCTCATTCCTTCACTCCCTCTCTGCCTCCTTCCTTTTCTCCCCCCCCTCTGCTTCAAATGGTGAAGTACTAAACCCGAAGGGGTCATAGAGCGACTGGGGAATGGGAGGCAATCAGGTTCAATTCAAGGAAGGTGGAAGGGATAAATCCAGTTCCTGGGATCAAGAGTCCCTCCCGCTCTTCCTCTTTCTCCTACCCTTCCCTTCATTCCATCTCTCCCTCCATCCCTATATTCTGCTCCTTGACATCTTTCCTTTTCTCCGTATCTCTCTTTCTACTTCTTGACATTCTTCCTTCCCTCCTTTTCTTCCCTCCTCCTCCACGGCTTCTCACGCCAATGCCATCAAATTATTATGTTTTCTCAGTACGCGTTAGTTCCTGGCCTATAATCCTGCGACCCCCGATTATATTCCATAAATTCCATGATTTCCATGCGGTGCTGGAAGCCAGGCCGGAGCTACGACGAAGCTTTGTAAGTGAGCGTCCGGGGAGAGACTCCGGGGAGAGACTCCGGGGAGAGACTCCGGGGGGACGAACTGCAGCCTGAGAGTTACAGGAGCCCCTGTAATGCTGGAGTCACAGCGAACACTATATTATTCTGCACCTGGTGGTTGAGTGCTTAGAGAAGGTGTCAGACGAGACGGTATGGTGCACAGGCACGTGAGAGGGACACACACACACACACACACAAAGGAAAAAAAACTTTAATAGTGACAGTAGTGAAGAAGTGGAACAAGTTAGAAAGTGACATAGAAGAAGAATGAAAACAAGTAGTCTAAAAAATATATGCTAATTGTAGATAATTCCGCCAGAAGCTCTTCTCTCCTCACAAAAGTTAAATTCTTCATTATAAAGAATCTGACAAGACACTACCTATGTCTGGTTAAAATTAAGCTTTTCTATGCCACTGAGCATGAGAAGTATACAATGCTAACAAGATGCAAAGCTCTGAGACACAGGCAGAGTGATTCTTTGTCGGATACAAAGATTTGGGAAAATATCTTGAAAAGAAAAAACTTGGACTTTAAGTGTAACATTGTCTTTAGTGTCTGTTCTCTACAATTTTTCTCCGTCAAGTGCCGGATGACCCAGACTGTGATGGATACGTGGGCCAGCGAGCAACAACAGCCTGGTTGATCAGACAAGCAGCAATCAAGCCTGGCCAAGGGCCGGGTAGCGGGAGAAGGAAAACTCTCGAATCCCATCATAGGTAAGGGTATATCAAAGGTTATTTCCTCTTAAAAACTTCACTTAGAAAAAAAGAGAAATTGCCTCCGTAACAACTCAGAAGTTGCTACGAGTCTACGACAGGTGTGATCATGATGTAATTACGTACAAAATACTTCCAAAAGAAATAACTAAAAATTGGGTCGATAGCTTCACCTTTCTAAAAAAATTCATTACTAAAAGAGCAACAGTCAACGAAATTAAATATACTGTATGGACAGTGAACGTCTGCTTCTCAAAGCACAGTATCTACCTGTCTCCTCTCTAGTTCTTTCTCAGATAAACCACTGTTAAATTCCTATAAAGTTAAATTCCTATAAAGATTGAAAAAGGAAAGCAAGGGATTATGTCGTAGATATGATTAGATTTTATTTTTCGAGACTACAATAAAGTTACCATCGTATAACAAGAATCTTCAGAACAAGAGGTGCCAGTGATAAGTCTCACTGTAGCACGCTGTAGACTGGCATATTGCTCTCCACAAACAGCCCCATGTATTGAAAACAGAATCGCAGATCTGAAAAATGCGCAGAAAAAAATCCCTGCCAGTATAAATCCAATAACCTCAATTATTGTAAACACGTGAAATTCTCCAAAATGTTTACCCCGAAGCTCACGAAAAAACGAAGCATCATAATCTACATCTGTATGTGGGAAGCTACAGGTTCGAACTAGTGCACTCCGACAAGGGGGGTAAGAGAGTCCGGATCCGTCTATGGCACTTTGTCGGAAATTGTAGGTTCGAATCTACAGCGTTAAACATGTATAATCTACATATGGATAATACTGGACGAGATCCACTAACTCTACGAGAATGAGAGGAAAGATTCACGCTTAAATTCTGTGTCAGTGGAAAGCAGAATTGAAATCAACAAAGATTTAAACTAGCTAGACATAAAGGATCTAAAGCTTTTTAACACCTGTCAAAAAATCCCAAATAAAAACATTGCAAATACGAAGTGAAAACTGACAAAAATGGAGTGAAAATCAAGCAAAACCGCATCATCAAACAGCGTCATTACGAAATATAGCACAATACGTTAATTAACTCTCATGGTGCGTCTCTCTTCATGGGGAAGTAAGTTCCTTGATGCCAGTGACGGGACCTTGATTCAAGAAATTGGGGCTACCCTCCTTTACCTTCGGATCAAACCTGATTACCTCCCTGTGTGACTCATGAGAGCTTTTATCATGGAACCCAGGTCGAACTTTTCCCACGAAACCCATGAAGCAAAAGCAAAAATCGACCTTCGGCCATAAAACCTATAGAAACTCGTTAATTTTTCGGGGGGGGGGGTCACAAAAATAACAAAGGCTTTTGCATTAATTCCATAAAACAAAAGTAAAAGTGAAGCTTTTACCATAAGACAGAAGACCAGAGGCTGCAAGTGACAATTTCATGCCCGGCTGATCACACACCTCCTCTCCAGATGCCTTTATTATTATGGAGTCCAAGAGGAAGGGAGGGGGAGAGGGAGGGAGGGAGGTGGTGAGAGAGGTGGAGAGAAGGGGATAAAGAGGGAGGGATATGAAGTAGAGGACATAAGGGGTGGAAAGGGGTGAGAGGGGAAAAGGGTGAGGAGGGAGATGGTGATGAAAGAGGTAAAGGAAGGGAGTGAGAAGAGTGATTTATGTCTTGCTCTTGTGGACTACCACTACCACTACTACTACTACCACTACTATTACATTACTATCACCACTGCTGCTACCTGTACTACTATTAATTTCCTCTCTTGAAAAGCGTAGAATGGAAAAACAGGAATTATGTATTCCTGTTTTTTCCATTTATACACCGAGATGTATAAATGGAAAACAGGAATAAATAAAGGATGGGGGGTGTAAATAAAGGGCTAAAAATATCTAACCAAGACAAGACTCTTAGCAGCAGCGCTTCAAGTTGGAAAAATTAAAATTTAGAAGGGGAATTGGAAAGCATTGGTTTGGTAATTGACAAGTGCATGGACCAGTAGGCCTCCTGTAGTGCTCCTTCCTTATGTTCTTGTGTACTGCTACTGTTGCCGCTGATTTTACGACCGCCATCATCACTACTACTACTACTACTACTACCACCACTACTATTACCACCACCACCACTCCCTTACCCCTCACCTTACCGAATTGTATTCTGGCCTTCTCTACTTTTCTCGCCCCAGCTGGGACTTGACAATGGATCGAAACGTCGTCATAAGGTTCATCTTTTAAGTGCGGGATTTTGGTGAATTGTTCCAGTCTCGGTATTGTGGCTTTTTAGCAAAAAAAAAAAACCAGTTATTGTATAATTTCTTAATGACGAAATTTTGACTTTGCTATGCTTTTTTTTATCATTTATTCTCCCTCTCTCTCTCTCTCTCTCTCTCTCTCTCTCTCTCTCTCTCTCTCTCTCTCTCTCTCTCTCTCTCTCTCTCTCTCTCTCTCTCTCTCTCAGCACATTTCCTAATGCAAGCAGCAAAATGTAAGTGAATTGAACCTCTCAAGAGAAATGCAGATCTCACGTCCAGGACCTTGTTGGAAAATTGTCTGATACGAATTGAAACTAAACGTGTGTGCAGAGTGTGTGTGTGTGTGTGTGTGTGTGTGTGTGTGTGTATTCACCTAGTTATGGTTGCAGGGGTTGAGTCATAGCTCCTGACCCCGCCTCTTCACTGGCCGCTACTGGGTTACTCTCCCTGCGCCATGAGCTTTATCATACCTCTCCTGTGTGTGTGTGTGTACTCACCTAGTTGCGGTTGCAGGGGTCGAGTCATAGCTCCTGGCCCCGTGTGTGTGTGTGTGTGTGTGTGTAACATGCAATCTTCTTATTCCACGCGAAATAATACCAGGCATTATTTTAATAACCTTACAAGACATTTTCAGGAGATAGTAACGTCAGTAGATAACGTCGAAAGAGAATAACGTCAGAAAATAACCTCAAAAGATAATAATCTCAAATGATAACCTCAAAAGATAATAACCTCAAAATATAATAACCTCGAAAGATAATAACCTCAAAAGATAATAACATCAATATATAACCTCAAAAAGTAATACCCTCAAAAAATAACCTCAAAAGATAGCATCAATAGATAATAATCTCAAAAGATAATAACATCAATAGATAATAACCTCAATAGATAATAACATCAATAGATAATAACCTCACTGGATAATAACTTGGGAAGATAGCCTTGCACCTGCAAATTACTATGTATCTTTGCTGGGGGTCTAATACAAACATCTATCAGAGGCTCGGAGAGACGCAGTGTCCTCGTAAATACACCCCACCCCCCCTTAAAGCGCAGTCTTCAACGTTGGTATATCGCTGTCGCAACGCAATATATCGCGCGCGCGAGCATATTTTTCAGCACGAAGTATAACATTCCAGCATGCGACCCGCTGTCAGTATCACATGCGCGCGCGCGAGCGGTCACGAAATGTATCTGGGCCGGGAAGAGGGAGGGGGAATGCGCCAGTGTTTACATGAGAGTGTATACATGAGCAGGAGGAGGGAGTATACCTGGCCACTAGGACCTCCAGTGGTATACATGCTCGAAAAGCGCACACGAGGTCCACACAGACACGATCATCGGAGGGTACACACACATACAACGTCCCACGGGAAACTGGAGATGACAGACAGACAGACACACACATACATAGACACACGAATAAAACACACGACACAAATCATTCTTGAAAAGACAAGCAGAAAGTTACACATTTTGGTAGACAGGAGGGCAGACAGACAGATAGTTAGACAGGCTGGCAGGAGACGGTATACCTGATGAGGGTTCCTTCAGCCATCGCCCCCGCACCTCAGTTTCAGACCAGATCTTTTGTTTAACGGCTTGATCAGTCAAGTTGTTGGTGCATGCAGTTCACCATACAAATAACAGCCCGGCTGATCAAGTTCTGTTTTAATGATTTTATAGTGTCCTCTTCTAAGAGAGGCCGTTGAAGTCTTGGAATCTTGGAAAGAGTCCAAGTACACGTGGAAAGTGCAATGAGAGTCCAAGTGCACTTGGACTCTTATTGCACTTTCTAAGCACCGCCTGTCAAGCTTAGCGCTTCCTTTATTGTGAATATTTGGAACTAGAACCTTCATTATTTTCCTTTTGAATGATATGATATTATTTTGCCTTACCAACGCTCCAGGGAACACAATTTAAGGGGCTTTCCAGAGTTTCTTAAATAATTTTGGTGTTTGACAGAATTAATAAAGACAGGGAAATTCATCTACACTCTCCATATTTACACAGTTGGTTACTTTAAATGGGACTGTTAGTGTACGTATAGTAGCACTCCAATCTAGTGAGTACGTTGAGTACGTAGTACGTATTCCAGGCTAGCGAGTACACTTTTATACCTTATCTTTGATGAGTTCTGAGAGTTTTTCTGTTCCTAGAGCCCGGCCATGAGCCACGCTCGTCTGGTGCTTGCCTGGTTAACCAGGTTGTTGCAGTTGGTAGCTCACAGCCTCACATATCCATCACAGCCTGGTGGCTCTGGCACCTGGTGAAGATACTTGTCTAGCTTCCTCTTGACATAAAGTGTCCGTACAGCAGTATTCCGGACCAACGAGTACAAGTGACACAAAGTAAGCCATCACTACACACAGGGTCCTGGTGACCAAGAAATCAGCTAAGCCAGTCAGTAGTAGCAAAGCCAGGCCAGGTGCCACGAATTAACCCATGCACTCAGTCAGGTGAGTACAACATAGGAGTCGCTACACATCAGAGGACGTATAATTAAGTGTTGGATTCCAAAAGAAAAAGTCGAAGATCCTAAACACAATTAGGTGTGGAAATATGAATGAGTATAAACACACACACACAAACACACACACACACACACACACACACACACACACACACACACACACACACCTCAAAGTGTTCGTAATTTCTAATTCAAAAGGATTCATAATTCACTACACTGCGAATGGACAAAATGCTATACAATACAGATTGCATAAAATATACACCATTTACTTGCTTATCAAAATTACAATAATGCAAACCTTAAAAATTATTACGTAACATTTTCTTGTATTTATGAGTGACATCGTCTGTGTTACGATGGTAACACTGCTTCTCCTCAAGTGGGGGGGGGGTGGAGGAGGGAGTTGGGGAGGCGAGAGGGGGGTGATGGTGAAGGAGGGAATGACGGAGAAAGTGGAGACGTCAACAAAGGAAGGAACAGGGAAAGAGCAGCAGAGTGAAGAAAGAGCAGCAGTGTGAGAGAGAGAGAGAGAGAGAGAGAGAGAGAGAGAGAGAGAGAGAGAGAGAGAGAGAGAGAGAGAGCATCAGGAGAGGCAGCATCACAGGTGGGGGAGTTGCGTGACCATTTTTGAAGATGTGGTATGCAAGTAGCGAGGAAGATAAAGACAAGAGTTATGCAAGAGAGAGAGAGAGAAGATAGAGAGAGAGAGTAGAGGGGTAAAAGAGCAGAAGGAATGAAGGGGATGAGTAGAAAGATGAAGGGTATGAAGAAGGGAAAGAGGATGTTACGTGTTAACCTCTCTTTTATTTCCATCTTCATCATCCCCTTAAACCTCTTCTCCCTACCTCTTATCAGTTTCAAGGGCAATTAAACTCTGGCTGTTCAACCAGGCTGCTGCGTCTCGCGTTCTGCAGGTCTACATTACTATAAAATTTCCCTCGTGGAAGACTGGAACAGTCTTGAACCAGAGATGTTGACAGTGTTCTCTGTATTTATGGCACCCCTATTTTCACTGGGTAAATTCTACAGTTTCTCCAGACTCTCACTCAAGCAAATTACTATTTGCATTTTGTCGATTAGGAACCTGGTCAAAGAGTATTTCCATGTACTTGTAATCACTTGACTTGTACTCCCTGGAACGCAGGCGAGAGAGATGCATCATAATCTACGCCTGGTAAATCCAACAGGGACCAGTCCCAAATATGCACACATAAATCACTCCCTACGAAAGAAAAAAACAAGGCAGACGATGCACCAAACCCTCATTGAAAAGCATAGACGCCATAAGAACAATAAGAAAAAAACAAGACTGTTCAACAGACTCCCATACATAATGGGAATTACCAAGAGAAACCTGGTTGTCCTCAACAAGGAACTGGACACATACATGAAGTCAGTTCTCGAGCAGCACGGCTGTGGGTGTGGGACTGCTGTGGGAGAGTACAGGATGGGTGTGGGACTGCTCTGGGAGAGTACAAGACGGGTGTGGGACTGCTGTGGGAGAGTACAGGATGGGTGTGGGACTGCTGTGGGAGAGTACATGATGGGTGTGGGACTGCTGTGGGAGAGTACACAATGGGTGTGGGACTGCTGTGGGAGAGTAGAGGATGGGTGTGGGACTGCTGTGGAAAAGTACAGGATGGGTGTGGGACTGCTGTGGAAAAGTACAGGATGGGTGTGGACTGCTCTGGGAGAGTACAGGATGGGTGTGAGAGTACTCTGGGAGAGTACAGGATGGATGTAGGACTGCTCTGGGAGAGTACAGGATGGGTGTGAGAGTACTCTGGGAGAGTACAGGATGGGTGTGGGAGTGCTCTGGGAGAGTGCAAGATGGGTGTGGGACTGATATAGGAGAGTACAGGATGGGTGTGGGACTGCTCTGGGAGAGTACAGGATGGGTGTGGGACTGCTCTGGGAGAGTAAAGGATGGGTGTGGAACTGCTCTGGGAGAGTACAGGATGGGTGTAGGACTGCTCTGGGAGAGTACAGGATGGTGGGATGCTCTGGGAGAGTACAGGATGGGTGTGGGAGTGCTCTGGAGAGTACAGGATGGTGTGGGACTGCTCTAGGAGAGAGTAGCAGGATGGGTGTGGGACTGCTCTGGGAGAGTACAGGATGGGTGTGGGACTGCTCTGGGAGAGTACAGGATGGGTGTGGGACTGCTCTGGGAGAGTACAGGATGGGTGTGGGACTGCTCTGGAGAGTGCAGATGGGTGTGGGACTGTCTGGGAGAGTACAGGATGGGTGTGGGACTGCTCTGGGAGAGTACAGGATGGGTGATAGACTGCTCTGGGAGAGTACAGGATGGTGTGGGACTGCTCTGGAGAGTACAGGATGGGTGTGGGACTGCTCTGGGAGAGTGCAGAATGGGTGTGGGACTGCTCTGGGAGAGTACAAGATGGGTGTGGGACTGCTCTGGGAGAGTACAGGATGGGCGTGGGAGTGCTCTGGGAGAGTACAGGATGGGTGTGGGACTGCTCTGGGAGAGTACAGATGGGTGTGGGACTGCTCTGGGAGAGTACAAGATGGGTGTGGGACTGCTCTGGGAGAGTACAGGATGGGTGTGGGAGTGCTCTGGGAGAGTACAGGATGGGTGGGATGCTCTGGGAGAGACAGATGGGTGTGGACTGCTCTGGGAGAGTACAGGATGGGTGTGGGATGCTCTGGGAGAGTACAGGATGGGTGTGGACTGCTCTGGAGAGTACAGGATGTGTGTGGACTGCTCTGGGAGAGTACAGGATGGGTGTGGAGTGCTCTGGAGAGTCAGGATGGTGTGGAACTGCTCTGGGAGAGTACAGGATGGTGTGGGACTGCTCTGGGAGAGTACAAATGGGTGTGAGACTGCTTTGGGAGAGTACAGGATGGTGTGGGATCTGCTCTGGGAGAGTACAAATGGGTGTGAGACTGCTTGGGAGATACAGATGTATTGGGGCAGGTGGGGGGACTGCTCTGGGAGAGTACAGGATGGGTGTGGTACTGCTCTGTAAGAGTACAGGATGGGTGTGGGACTGCTCTGGGGGAGTACAGGATGGGTGTGAGACTGCTCTGGGAGATTAAAGGATGGGTGTGGGACTGGTTTGGGAGAGTACAGGATTGGTGTGGGAGTGCTCAGGAGAGTACAGGATGGGTGTGGGAGTGCTCAGGGAGAGTACAGGATGGGTATAGGAAAGCTTTGGGAGATTAAAGGATGGGTGTGGGACTGCTCTGGGAGAGTACAAAATGGGTGTGAGACTGCTTTGGGAGAGTACAGGATGGGTGTGGGACTGCTCTGGGAGAGTACAAAATGGGTGTGAGACTGCTTTGGGAGAGTACAGGATGGGTGTGGGACTGCTCTGGAGAGTACAAATGGGTGTGAGACTGCTTTGGAGAGTACAGGATGGTGTGGGACGGCTCTGGAGAGTACAGGATGGGTGTGGGAGTGCTCTGGAGAGTACAAAATGGGTGTGAGACTGCTTTGGGAGAGTACAGGATGGGTGGACTGCTCTGGGAGATTAAGGATGGGTTGGGACTGGTCTACACTTCTGTTACTCCCACTTCTTTCCCACCTCGTCCTTTAAATATTCTCCACCCTCTTCATTTTTTTATTACAGTCGATCCTCTTCCTCCTCCTTGTCCTCTTCTTAATATTTCTCTCTCTTCCTTCCCCGATTCTCCTCCTCCTTTCTGTACTCTCAGAATAAATACCCATTAATTTCTACACCATAATCCACAACACTTCCTCTTTCCTTCCCTCAAGCCAGACTCACTTTATCGGAATGGACGCTAAACTATCGCGGCTTATCAAACGACCCAATTAGCTCGTTTAAGAGGCCCCTTCGTTACGTGTATCTGAGGCCACGGCAGACAATACCACAGCTGCATCTTCCTGCCTTTGTTGCTCTCCTCTGCTTTTGTTTCTGCTGCTATTTTCCGTCTGTATTTTGTCTCTTCTGTCGGGGTTTTATTGCCAGTCCCTTTTTTTTTATTTAGGGTTTTTCGTTGTATATTCGTGTTAGAGCATCTGTTTTGTTTTATTCTTAGTGTTTTGTGTTCTAGTTTAGGTTTAAGAGCTTTCTTATGAAAAGTTATATATAAATATATAAATATATATATATATATATATATATATATATATATATATATATATATATATATATATATATATATAATATTTATATATATATAAAAAAAATAATTTTGGGAAAAAAACTGGAGAGACTCGAACTCGACCCCTGCCAGCTGCGGGAAAGGCTGTTTATAGTGTCAGATTAGTCTCACATTTCAGCATTAAAACACTTATTTCCGTGGTTGCATTGATGTAACTGCTCCAAAACTAAGGGTTAGCACTTAAGATACAATGAAGTCAATGACATCATAAAAGGTCAGCTTGTTACAGCTGGATGCCCACCCGAGGAACCCAGATCACTAGCAGCCAACAATACCCAAACAAGCAAACCCCCGACAGGATCACCATCTACCTGGAAGAATGGCAAGGTCATAGCAGGGGACTATACCTGTGTCGACGCTGAACACCTACATCACAGTGTCGGGCGTGGGAGAACCTGCTGATCACAGGGGGAGTAAAAAGATCGGCAAATACAGAGACATAGGCCAACAGTATCAATTTGTCCCAGTGGGATCAGAGACCTTGGGATCATGGGGGGTATAAAGCTAAGTTTCCCAAAAAATGGGTTCCAGGACCCAAAGGACCACTTTCATGTTCCAGCGCCTCATTGGGCCATCCAGAAGGGAAATGCTTGCTGCATACTTGGTTCGCGTCCGGCTTTGGAGGGGGCTGGAGGAGTTCATAATCTCTGATATGTGTACCAATTTTTTCATGTTTTTTTTTTTGTCAATGTATTCTATCTATAAATAAATTCCACACACACACAAGGGGGTTGACCTCTGGAATTTCTCCCGGTGTATATAAAAATATATAAATTTTAAAATATATATATATATATATATATATATATATATAAATTTTTTTTTTTCACTCGATCACTTTCATTTTCCTACGATCACTTTCATTTCCGACCATCGCTTTTTTTTCCCCCGATTGCTTTTATGTCCCCGAGGATGACGAGCAAATTCCTGGTTCTAGGCAAGCTGCCGGTCCAGTTTACTTCCTGTGTTAATTTAGCCAGAAAAATGGAATTTCAATAGTGGTGGGAAAAGTGTGAAACGGAAAAATGAAACAAAATGAACAAATAAAGTTAAAGAACAAACAAGGCAGTTAAAAAGGGGAAAAGAGAGAGAGAGAGAGAGAGAGAGAGAGAGAGAGAGAGAGAGAGAGAGAGAGTGGTTTGTACTTTCAGGCTCCGAGAGAAATGATAGGAACTAGCCTAACTATATTTAAACCAAAACACTCACAGACACAATACAATTGTACCAGAAACAAAAAAAAACAAGCCCTACCAAATACTAAAATCCTTAATTAAAAATAAAAATCTAAAAAAATCAAGATCCTGGGAAAAGCCTTAGATGGTTGACCTGGATAACTACATACAAGCCTTAGGAAAAAAATGTTTAAATAATATTGATGTTAGATTTATTATAAGTCATCAAACTACAGGGCTCAGAAAAAATGGGAGGAAAAAAACTAACAAAAA
>WNWK01000021.1:5000-30000 GCA_009830355.1 Cherax destructor
TTCTAACAATGCTATGTATTGTTTAGGTGTGGGCTTCATAAAACCGCTACATATTCATGGTATAGCTGATAAATTTTGAAAACGCATTTTTTTTTTTTTAGTATTTGTCCATTCATATATTTGAAAGCTATTTTATATATACTTCCATTTTACCATAAATATTTCTCATAATTTCGTTTACATGATGTTCTGGAGGATTGTATTTTTTAATAACTCCTCTCTCTCTCTCTCTCTCTCTCTCTCTCTCTCTCTCTCTCTCTCTCTCTCTCTCTCTCTCTCTCTCTCTCTCTCTCTCTCTCTCTCTCTCTCTCTCTCTCTCTCTCTCTCTCTCTCTCTCTCTCTCTCTCTCTCTCTCTCTCTCTCAAAATCATCTACTACATTAAATTCCGTCACCCATCTATAATTCGTTCTGTTTATATAATTCATCTTCTAGAGTTTTACAATAATTTTTCTTACTTATCATCTCTATCACGGGTCCATCAAACCATACCACGGGTGGGGCTAGAACCCGCGATCAGAGAGTCATGTCACCGTGAGTCATGTTACCGTGCGTCATGTCACCGTGAGTCATGTCACCGTGAGTCATGTCACCGTGAGTCATGTCACCGTGAGTCATGTCACCGTGAGTCATGTCACCGTGAGTCATGTCACCGTGAGTCATGTCACCGTGAGTCATGTCACCGTGAGTCATGTTACCGTGCGTCATGTCACCGTGCGTCATGTCACCGTGAGTCATGTCACCGTGAGTCATGTCACCGTGAGTCATGTCACCGTGAGTTATGTTACCGTGAGTCATGTCACCGTGAGTCATGTTACCGTGAGTCATGTCACCGTGAGTCATGTCACCGTGAGTCGTCACCGTGAGTCATGTTACCGTGAGTCATGTCACCGTGAGTCATGTCACCGTGATTCGTCACCGTGAGTCATGTTACCGTGAGTCATGTCACCGTGAATCATGTCACCGGTGCATCGTCCGCAATTTCTTCACCATTTTTAATTTCTTTTAGTAAGTCATTTATATAAATCAAAACATTATTGGGACTGTACAAATGCTTGAGGCATCCCACTGATAACCTCTCCCCACCACCTCGTTCTGTCTCTTATAACTCTCTTTATTTTCCTCTAAAAGACAAAGTTCTCTCGTGAACTGTGATCATTTATATTTTATTCCTTACATCGTGCACTTTTCAAGTCAGTCTCTCACTGGGAACTCTGACCTGAACTTTCACTGGGAACTCTGACCTGAACTTTCACTGGGAACTCTGACGTGAGCTTTCACTGGGAACTCTGACGTGAACTTTCACGGGGAACTCTGACGTGAACTTTCACTGGGAACTCTGACCTGAACTTTCACTGGGAACTCTGACGTGAACTTTCACGTGGAACTCTGACGTGAACTTTCACTGGGAACTCTGACCTGAACTTTCACGTGGAACTCTGACGTAAACTTTCACTGGGAACTCTGACCTGAACTTTCACGTGGAACTCCGACGTGAACCTGGGAACTCTGACCTGAACTTTCACGTGGAACTCTGACGTGAACTTTCACTGGGAACTCTGCCGTGAACTTTCACTGGGAACTCTGACCTGAACTTTCACGGGGAACTCTGACCTGAACTTTCACGTGGAACTCTGACGTGAACTTTCACTAGGAACTCTGACGTAAACTTTCACGGGGAACTCTGACGTGAACTTTCACGTGGAACTCTGACGTGAACTTTCACTGGGAACTCTGACGTGAACTTTCACGGGGAACTCTGACGTGAACTTTCACTGGGAACTCTGACGTAAACTTTCACGGGGAACTCTGACGTGACCTTTCACGGGGAACCCTGACGTGAACTTTCACTGGGAACTCTGACGTGAACTTTCACTGGGAACTCTGACCTGAACTTTCACGTGGAACTCTGACGTGAACTTTCACTGGGAACTCTGACCTGAACTTTCACGTGGAACTCTGACGTAAACTTTCACTGGGAACTCTGACCTGAACTTTCACTGGGAACTCTGACCTGAACTTTCACGTGGAACTCCGACGTGAACCTGGGAACTCTGACCTGAACTTTCACGTGGAACTCTGACGTGAACTTTCACTGGGAACTCTGTCGTGAACTTTCACTGGGAACTCTGACCTGAACTTTCACGGGGAACTCTGACCTGAACTTTCACGTGGAACTCTGACGTGAACTTTCACTGGGAACTCTGACGTAAACTTTCACGGGGAACTCTGACGTGAACTTTCACGTGGAACTCTGACGTGAACTTTCACTGGGAACTCTGACGTGAACTTTCACGGGGAACTCTGACGTGAACTTTCACGTGGAACTCTGACGTGAACTTTCACTGGGAACTCTGACGTGACCTTTCACGGGGAACCCTGACGTAAACTTTCACTGGGAACTCTGACGTGAACTTTCACTGGGAACTCTGACGTAAAGTTTCACTGGGAACTCTGACGTAAACTTTCACTGGGAACTCTGACGTAAACTTTCTCAGGTCTACAACACATAATCCATCCATTTGTTTCCTGGACAATATTCGTGAGTGTCATTATACAGTAACTTAACAGATACACTCTGAATGAATTTATAAAAAAAAGGACTATAGTATAATGGCGATTTCCTGTTATTTTCGTCTTTTTTTCGAAGATATCGGCACAGTGTGTGCCATCTGCCAACCATCTGTGAACTTATATTCACGAAATCAAATCTTCTCCACATTCTTTAAAAATCCACATCGTCTGGAACTACGTTTTTTTTCCCCTGTTAACTTTCAGTAACATTTTCTGTATTTTCTATTTAGTTATTTCGATATCTTCTACTTCAGTTATCTGTTTGGGATTAAAATTAACTGCATTTAAAAAAAAAACATTACGGATGCGCTGTGTGTGTGTGTGTATGTGTGTGTGTGTGTGTGTGTGTGTGTGTGTGTGTGTGTGCACTAACCAGGGTTTCGGACGCAGCTCTCGATGCAGCGGCTCGTCTTTGTCTGCATCACATCAAAGGTTTCGAATAATGATGTGCACTATTTTTTTGGAGTCATCAAAGAGATATGATAATGTTAGAAACACTAGCTTTGTACACATCAAAAATGATTGATAAAAATAACCAGATGTTTTATATATATATATATATATATATATATATATATATTGGACTGAAGTGTTGCACAGTCGTCTAATTCGTGATCTTGTCGGTTCTCTGGACCAATTATCGACGTACACTACAAGCAGCTACACTGTAATGTTCTTCCATCGAAGAATTTTTAGGAAAAGTAAAAAGTAAACTTCTTGTCTGACTAAAATAAATAACTTTTTCCCATCCCCCAAGTGTGATCAATTTCTCATGGGACAACAGTATTGTGCCAAGTGTGGAACAATAACAGGGAGGACTCTTGCGACTGGGATACAGGGACACAGACGCTCTGTCAGGTACAGTGAGCAGCGCTCTGTACTCTTCCTATATATCGAAACTAATAACCACACACTTGACTGTTCCAGTAATTTAAGAAAGAGGATTTTTTTTTTTTTGCATTTCTTAAGGGAGAGTGACAAGACCGTGGGTGGAAGAAGACGCAACAAATAAGTGGCACTCAGGGGAGGGGAAACTTGTCAAGACGTTTCAGACCATTAACAACTAACACTGACTTCTCAATGGTTCATGCGGGACCGTAACGCCATCATACGATTCCCTTCCTGAGGTGAAGGTTATTAGTGCATTACTAAAGAAATTTACACTCCAGACGCACTACCAATATGCACTGAAGAATAACACTTGCCAGCACCGAGGTTAATTTAGCCTCACACAACAAGAGACCGAGACACCCTGACCATCACACCTCCCTTAAATAAGGTGCTCAACCCCTGAGACCTGATCAAAGCACCCTGAGCACCGGAGGAGGAGGAGGAGCTGTACCCTCACGGTACGACACTCCACTCACCACTTGGTATCACCACAACCTTCAAGGTACCGCACACACTCTACCTACCCCTTGTACGTACTTGCTGTCATCTCATTCCTTTGTGTCTGCTGAAGAGGACCTCGGTTGGAGTTCGGAATATACGACCATTGTTCTTTGTTTTTTGGTCTCCGTGTGGGTTTTTCTCTCTAATTGACCCGTGTTGATTACACTTTGATGCACCAGTACACACACACACATAAATACATACATATATGATATATATATATATATATATATATATATATATATATATATATATATATATATATATATATATATATATATATATATATATATATATATATATATATATATATATATATATATCTATATCTGCGTTTATCAAAAATGCTCGATTGCAGGCTTTAACCGGAGTAAATGTATAACCAGTTCCAAGTAGACAGAAATAGTCTGACATATACTTGTGACAGCATAAGAAATAGACCGAGAAAGTGTTGCAGTGTGTTGAGTCATCAGAGGGTGCAACCGCACAACAAAATGATATCGTGGTGGCCTATCAGCTGATCGTATCAACAAAGTGGCCAGCAGAGTTATATGGGGAACCAGAGACCAATGAAAATGGATAGGTGTGGGTGTGGGTTTGGGTGTGGGTGTGGGTGTGGGTGTGGGTGTTGGTGTGGGGGTGGGGTGTGGGTGTGTGGTGGGTGGCCACACCTATATATATATATATATGCAAAAAGATCACAGTAAACAGGTGATATCAAAATATGCAAGAAAACCACTATGAAAAAATAGAAGAATTCCAAGCGCTTTCGTGACTACTCACATTATCAAGGAACTATAACAGGAAACATGACAAGAAGGGCTTATATAAGGGGCGAGACTACACCTCACAGTCACATCACACTAACAAAGACAACACCTCACAGTAGCGTAACATCTCACGACTCTGTGAAGAGGAACATAAGAAAGGACCTGAAACTCTTCCCAAGAATTAAGATTAGTCCAATTTATTATTAAATTCTTCCCAAATTTTATTAATTATAAATGAATCCAATTTATATAAACCAAAAGAAATATTCATATTATTTTCAAAACTGCTTTTAATGAAACATGATTCTATTATATTTCTCTCAACCATGGACTTGCTTGATACAACCTTCTCAGCATTTTGAAAATCAATTGGATGGTTAAAATCTCTCACATGAATAAATAGAGCATTAGAATCTTGTCCAGTTCTAATGCTATATTTATGTTGTTTTAATCTTAGTTCACACAACAAGATAGTGTCAAAGATAGTGTTACACTACCCTTCATCATGTGTTGCGGTGCGAGGGTCGTTCCGGTCCATGAGGATCATAGCATGTTCTCCATTGGGAAAGTATTGGTTTGGAAATAGGGTAGTTGATGAGTGGAACAGTCTGCCTAATGGGGTTATCGAAGCTAGGACCATGGGTAGTCTCAAATTTAGGTTGGATAAATTCATGAGTGAGAGGTTGGATTTGAATGGGAATTGCCATGTGGTGTTCCACAGGATCAGTCTTAGGCCCATTGTTATTTATAATATATATCAATGACCTTGACGAGGGAATTACTAGTGATATGAGCAAATTCGCCGACGACACGAAGATAGGTAGGATAATTGATTCAAACATAGATGTCATAGAACTTCAGGAAGATTTAGACAAACTTAGTTCGTGGTCAGAAAAGTGGCAGATGCAGTTCAATGTAGATAAATGCAAGGTTCTGAAGTTCGGGAGTGTCATAACCCAAGCACTTATAAGTTAAATAACGTAGAACTTAGCCATACAGATTGCGAGAAGGACTTGGGGGTGATGGTAAGCAGCAACCTTAAACCAAGACAACAATGCCTAAGCGTACGTAATAAGGCAAATAGATTACTGGGATTTATATCAAGAATTGTTAGCAACAGAAGTCCAGAGGTTATATTTCAGATTTATACATCATTAGTAAGGCCTCACCTAGATTACGCAGCTCAGTTTTGGTGTCCATATTACAGAATGGATATAAATTCGTTAGAAAACATTCAGCGTAGAATGACTAAATTAATACATAGCATTAGAAATCTCCCTTACGAAGAAAGATTGAAGACCCTTTAATACATTCACTTGTAAGACGTAGAATGAGGAGACATGATCGAGGTATACAAGTGGAAAATGGGTATTAACAAAGGGGATATAAATAAGGTCTTGAGGATATCTCTCCAAGAGAGAACCCGCAATAATGGATTCAATTTAGATAAGTTTAGATTTAGAAAGTATATAGGAAAGTATTGGTTTGGAAATAGGGTAGTTGATGAGTGGAACAGTCTGCCTAGTAGGGTTATTGAACCTAGGACCTTGGGTAGTTTCAAATTTTGGTTGAATAAATTCATGAGTGAGAGGGGTTGGATTTGAGTGGGACTCGCACATGAGTGGGTAGAATTGTCAAAGCTTATTTCTTGGGTAGCATTGAAAATTGGGTTGAGCAAATATTCTGTTAGTGGGACGGATTGTGAAGGACCTACCTAGTATGGGCCAACAGGCCTGCTGCAGTGTTCCTCCTTTCTTATGTTCTTATGAGTAAATAAAATTATCAAAGCTTATTTCTTGGGTAGCTTTGAAAATTAGGTTGAACAAATATTCTGTTAGTGGGACGGATTGTGAAGGACCTGCCTAGTATGGGCCAACAGGCCTGCTGCAGTGTTCCTCCTTTCTTATGTTCTTATGTTCTTAAGACTTTTACCAGTTTGACCATAATAAACTTTATCGCATACTTTACAGGAATCTTATAGACACATCCGTCAGCATTTTGGGGGAATTTTTTATCAAAAATCTTTTTACTGTATCAAGATTTTTAAATACAACTTTGATATTAAAATTCTTAAGAAAGGAAGGCATATCAACCAAGTTTTCATGGTAAGGGAGAACCAACATATTTTTGGTTGAATGAGGTTGGTTGTCCCTTTTTGGATTGTAAAAAGTATTCCTAGCTATTTTAAATTCTTCTATTTTTCATAGTGGTTTCTTGCATATATATATATATATATATATATATATATATATATATATATATATATATATATATATATATATATATATATATATATATATATGTGTGTGTGTGTGTGTGTGTGTGCGTGTGTGTGTGTGTGTGTGTGTGTCGTTCCGAATAGGTAAAACTGGTCAGTTAGCAAGAACTCGTTTAAAATTAAGTACTTTCTAAAATTTTCTGTTATACGTTTAAAGATATATATTTTTTCATTTATGTTAATGTAAAAATGATAATTTTGTACCAAAAAAGCCTTAGAAAACTTAGCTAACCTTATTATAACAAGCGCAATTTAATTTAGCCTAATCAAAGTAAATATATTTTAGATAAGTTTACATTAATTTAATAATAAACAAACACGACGAAATATATTTTTTTCATTTGGTTCAGAATGATTTTTACGAAATTATTGCATAAAAATTTTCGCTTGCCTTATTCGGCAAGAAGAGCGTTGCTATTTAAGCCAAAATCGCAAGTTTTATCTATTCGGCACGATGTATATATATATATATATATATATATATATATATATATATATATATATATATATATATATATATCGTATATATGTGTGTGTGTGTGTGTGTGTGTGTGTGTGTACTCAACGCTTTTATTTCTTCATGATTTCTTCTTCTTGATTAAGGTTAACCAATATTTTTGATGATCAGTACATCGAGGAATGGAAGTTGATTGTTGACTCCCTCGTCAACGTTGAAGTTACTGGCTGGTACTAGTTACTGGCTGGTACTAGTTAGTTCAGGTCTGTGAAGAAAGTGTCGAAGTTGTCCCACTTAGTGGAAATGAGGTAGAATACTTGTTTGACAGTGACCCATCACGTGAATGATGGAGAGGACCTGGGGTTGTGCACTTGTCATGCTGCAGCAGCTTCTTTGCAGAAATATTCCCGTTGAGACAGAAGTTGGGTAAGTGGTACTGCGAAAAATGGTCGAGATGGAGAATTTATTTTGGTGTTTTGTGAGATCCGTAGAGAGAAAATCTAGGACATTTTCGACAGGGACTCTGGTGACCTGAGAGTTGAAGTTTTAACTCAGTAGTTGTGGAGACTGAGGTTCTTGATAGTGTGAGTACATTACGTGTGCAGTGGGGACGGTGCCCAAGAAGCTGATAGCTCGCTCTTCACTTATGTTGTAGTAATACGTCGTGTAATGTAGGTTTTTAGTGATTAAATTATTTTTGAATTTCCGTCTCCTGTCCATTCACCCAGAACCCGGCCCCTTCACCCAGAACCCGGCCCCTTCACCCAGAACTTGGCCCCTTCACCCAGAACCCGGCCCCTTCACCCGGGCAGAAGAAAGGAATTTATAGGCGTATCAAAAGAGGTGAGGGTCATCTTATGAGTCAGTATATTGACATTAAGAGGGACGTTAAAAAGGGGATAAGAAAAGCTAAACGGGACTACGAAATTAAAGTTGCTAGGGATTCGAAAACTAACCCAAAAAGTTTTTTCCAGGTGTATAGAACAAAAGTTAGAGATAAGATAGGTCCCCTTAAAAATAATTATGGGTATCTAACTGACAAAGAGAATGAAATGTGCTCTATTTTTAATAATTATTTTCTCTCGGTTTTCACTCAGGAAGACACTAATAATATCCCAAGAATTAGGTATTTTAGTGGGCCTGAAGAAGATAAATTATGTAGTATCACAGTCACTAGCGAAATGGTTATTAAACAGATAGACCGTTTGAAGCAAAATAAATCGCCAGGCCCCGATGAGCTTTTTTCAAGGGTTCTTAAGGAATGCAAAATAGAACTCTGTGAACCCTTAACTAACATTTTTAACCTATCTCTTCAAACAGGTGTAGTGCCGGATACATGGAAGATGGCTAATGTAATTCCTATTTTTTAAAGCAGGGGACAAGTCGTTACTATCAAATTACCGCCCAATAAGTCTAACATCAATTGTAGGCAAATTACTAGAATCGATTATAGCTGATAACATAAGAAGCCATCTCGATAGGCATAATTTGATTAATGATACTCAGCATGGATTCACCAGGGGCCGTTCCTGCCTAACTAATTTATTACCTTTTTTCAGTAAGGCTTTTGAGGCAGTTGATAATGATAAAGAATTCGATATTGTTTATTTGGATTTTAGTAAGGCTTTTGATAGAGTACCACATCAGAGACTGTTAAAGAAAGTGGCTGCTCATGGCATGGGGGGAAAAGTGTTGTCATGGATCGAGTCATGGCTCACCGATAGGAAGCAGAGGGTGTGCATAAATGGGGTTAAATCGGAGTGGGGATCTGTAACAAGTGGCGTTCCTCAGGGATCGGTTTTGGGCCCGTTGTTGTTTATAATATATATAAATGACCTTGACGAGGGAATTTCTAGTGATATGAGCAAATTCGCTGATGACACGAAGATAGGTAGGATAATCGATTCAGACGTAGATGTCAGTGAACTACAGGAGGATTTAGACAAACTCAATTCCTGGTCAGAAAAATGCCAGATGCAGTTCAATGTAGATAAATGCAAAGTTCTAAAGCTCGGGAGTGTCCATAACCCAAGCACTTATAAGTTAAATAACGTAGAACTTAGCCATACAGATTGCGAGAAGGACTTGGGGGTGATGGTAAGCAGCAACCTTAAACCAAGACAGCAATACCTAAGCGTACGTAATAAGGCAAATAGATTACTGGGATTTATATCAAGAAGTGTTAGCAACAGAAGTCCAGAGGTTATATTACAGCTTTATACATCATTAGTAAGGCCTCACCTAGATTACGCAGCTCAGTTCTGGTCTCCATATTACAGAATGGACATAAATTCGTTAGAAAACATTCAGCTTAGAATGACTAAATTAATACATAGCATTAGAAATCTTCCTTACGAAGAAAGATTGAAGACCCTTAAATTACATTCACTTGTAAGACGTAGAATGAGGGGAGACATGATCGAGGTATACAAGTGGAAAATGGGTATTAACAAAGGGGATATAAATAAGGTCTTGAGGGTATCTCTCCAAGAGAGAACCCGTAATAATGGATTCAAGTTAGATAAGTTTAGATTTAGAAAGGATATAGGAAAGTATTGGTTTGGAAATAGGGTAGTTGATGAGTGGAACAGTCTGCCTAGTAGGGTTATTGAAGCTAGGACCTTGGGTAGTTTTAAATTTAGGTTGGATAAATTCATGAGTGAAAGGGGTTGGATTTGAGTGGGAATTGCACATGAGTAAATAAAATTATCAAAGCTTATTTCTTGGGTAGCATTGAAAATTAGGTTGAACAAATATTCTGTTAGTGGGATGGAATGTGAAGGACCTGCCTAGTATGGGCCAACAGGCCTGCTGCAGTGTTCCTCCTTTCTTATGTTCTTATGTTCTTAACCCGGCCCCTTCACCCAGAACCCGGCCCCTTCACCCAGAACCCGGCCCCTTCACCCTGAACCCGGCCCCTTCACCCAGAACCCGGCCCCTTCACCCAGAGCCCGGCCCCATCACCCAGAACCCGGCCTCTTAACCCAGAGCCCGGCTCCATCACCCAGAACCCGGCCCCATCACCCAGAACCCGGCCCCTTAACCCAGAGAACGGCCCCATCACCCAGAACCCGGCTCCTTCACCCAGAACCCGGCCCCTTAACCCAGAGCCCGGCCCCATCACCTAGAACCCGGTTCCTTCACCCAGAACCCGGCCCCTTAACCCAGAGCCTGGCCCCATCACCCAGAACCCGGCTCCTTCACCCAGAGCCCGGCCCCTCACCCAGTGCCCGGCCCCATCACCCAGAACCCGGCTCCTTCACCCAGAGTCCGGCCCCTCACCCAGAGCCCGGCCCCATCACCCAGAACCCGGCTCCTTCACCCAGAGCCCGGCCCCTCACCCAGAACCCGGCTCCTTCACCCAGAGCCCGGCCCTTTCATCCAGAACCCGGCCCCATCACCCAGAACCTGGCCCTTTCACACAGGTCTCGGCCACTTCCTTCAGAGCCCGGCCCCTTCAGCTAGAGCCTAGCATCTTTACTAATAGCTCAATCCCTTCACCTAGAGCTAGGTTCCTTCACCCCACCCCTCTATTGTCTCAAGTTTCCCTGCTGGCAAAACACAAAGTTCCCACCTCTTTAAAAAGTCATATTTGGTCTGGCAGAACAGAGCGTACGACAAAAACACTGCGCCCAGATATCTCCATTTTTCTTTGTTTCTACTAATGAGTACAAATGATGTTATCAAGGCGGGCATTCATCGCTCGCTTTTGTTTTGGTCTCGGGTCTGGAGTTGCCGCCGACCCGAGCTGGAGACCGTGTGTGTGTGTTGGGGAGGGGGGCATTCCCAGATACATTCACTTCCCTTCTCTCTCTGTCTCGCTCTCTCTTCTATTATTCCTTCCTCACTTTTCTCCGTTTAACGCCTCCCCTTCCCCCTCTCTCTCTTCCTTCGGTAGCTACCTGCGTGGACTTAACTCTTGTTGTTTCTCCTGCTGGAGGTTCGTCTGAGCCTCCAGCAGGCATTCCAGGAAGGTGGAACAGAATCTGGGACCTGAACGCCGCGTCTACTGTCCATGAAACAATATGGAATCTCCCCCAGCACAGGTGAACGTCTCTGGGAGCCTGATCAACGCGTGCTCGATCCCTTTTGTTTGGGTTTCGATCCGCTTTTGACGAGCCTCTGCCGTCGACTTCATTATCCGGTGCTTGTGGTTCTCTCGACGATGATTTTTGTGGGCGATAAAATTACGGAACACTCGCCTCCATTGAGAAAACAACAGGCGACTATTATTTCTTTATTCTAAATGCTGAAAGGAGGCGTATTTTGACCCTGCCGGCCTAAGAGCGTAGTTATAGGTGAATTAAACCGCCCGGGTTCTCATTTGCACATTCCTAAATAAAAAGCTGACACTTCAGATTCGTTCCTACGCTATAGAAAGTCATTTTCTTTAGAATTAAAATATGTCCCTGACTCATTATGGCGCGCCCGTGTCGATCCTGCTACCACGGAGGGTCAGACTGGCTGCCTGACTGGCTGGCTGGCTGGCTGACATGGCTGACGGGCGGATATTATTGGCATGGCTGACAATGCTGCTATGGCTGACTGCTACATGACCGATATTCCTGACTTGACTGACATTACGGGCTGTCTGATGTTGCTGACACTACTGGCTGGCAGCGTGAGGTCAGAACTGACGGTACCATACCATTCAGCGTCAGCACAATGTGTACTGATGACAGAAAACAATGAGAGCAAGTCTAGAAGAGTTGCGTACGTATGTATGTACTTGTGTATGTTTGTATGCATGTACGTGTGTATGTACGTGTGTATTTGTGTGTGAATATGTACATTTGTATCTATGTACGTGCGTTCGTATTCATGTATGCATGTACGTATGTATTCATGTATGTTTGTACGTACGTACGTTCATATTCACGTATGTATGTATGTTTACATGTATTCATGTATGCACGTACGTACGCACTCATGTATGTACGTATGCTATCTATTTGCACCAACAGTATTCAAAGTCGAGCATCACAGGAATTCATCCAACAGATTTAATTCTTTCAATTGAAGTCATCATTGCAAACAAAAGGTGTTCGTGCGATGCGTGATTTCGTGGACACTGGCTAGAGACTCATATTCTCCAAGGGCCGCGTTCGTGAACCCTCAGAGTGGAGACGTCAGTACCCTCCACGACCGTGCCAGGAGGAACACTGAGGGTAAAAAGTGTTGGTAACCTTTATTAAATAAGGTTCGTAAGCATATTTAAAAGGTCTTACGTACCATTAAGTGGCAGTACTAGTGGTACTAATGTATGGTTTATTGACGACCTGCTTCTTTATTTTGTGGATGTCCTTGGTGGGTTCAGGGTGCTAGTGTGTCCTTGGTGGGTGCACGGTACTAGTGTGTCCTTGGTGGGTGCACGGTACTAGTGTGTCCTTGGTGGGTGCACGGTCCTAGTGTGTCCTTGGTGGGTGCATGGTCATGGAAGTGACTGCTAGTGTGTCCTTGGTGGGTGCACGTGGTAGGAGTGACTGCTAGTGTGTCCTTGGTGGGTGCACGGTGGTGGGAGTGACTGCTAGTGTGTCCTTGGTGGGTGCACGGTGGTGGGAGTGACTGCTAGTGTGTCCTTAGTGGGTGCACGGTGATGGGAGTGACTGCTAGTGTGTCCTTGGTTTGACTGATGTAGGTGTAAGGGGCAGCGACCCAACAAGTTCAGGGAAGGGGACATATAAAGCAGCAACGCCGCTCCACCGGAGAGAACCTTTCTCGCGGAACGGTCTACGCAAGATTCCAGCGATCACTTAGTCGTGCACCAGCTAGCACGTGGCTCTCATGGTGTTTGCGTAAATGTTTTTGTTACATCGTAATTCCAAGATTCAATGTACACTCGCTAGGGACGACCATAGTTCAAGGTTATATTGTGCTTGGTTGACCTGATACAACCTTGGCTGCGGTTGCAACCGTGTAATATTTTATATATGGGATATGTGTTCCCAATTTTGTAGAGAGGTCCCAGGGAGTTCTACTTCTTAGCTGAAAATCCTGAGGTTCTGATGTCGATTGAGGAACTTGAAGCTACCCACTCCTGTCATCGATCTAACTTCATTACCTCCCATTCTTAATGCTCTGTTAGGGATTTCCTCATGAATACAGAAATAGCGTCAAAGAAACATCAACAATGGTTCGTCAGATCTCAAGTTAGTGTGATGGGTGTCACAATACACGCTACTAAGCAGGCGTGTTTTGTTGGAATTGGGAAGATATGTCTCAGCCTTACGCATGGGTTATTGTGAGAGGAAAAGAAAAACTTTTCAAGACAAATTTAAATAGGGACAACGATTCCATTTGTATAGACCTTAGATCAAGTCATGACTAAAGACTTAGGCAGATATAAAACATGCATAAATAAAAGCTGGTTTCGTTAAATGTAGCTTTTCTTTACTACTGTTTTCAGAACCAGGTCATTAGGTCTAGCATGGGCTACTGTATTCCGCGTCCAGTCTTCTCTTTCTTATTCCAGAGTCTCGTGATCTTATATGATGGGGTTGAAGTACAACAGCCGCCTGTCTGACTATTCCTGCAGTCTGTCCAGGTCCGTGTGTAACCTTCAGTAGTTTTCTCCGCTATTTATTCTCCTCATTGATTTCACATCATCCACAAAACAAGACTACACGTGAAGCTTGATTCATACTGGTGCCAAGAGTGCGTCCTGCGGGACACCGCTCGTCACACTCGCTCATTCTCTTACCTCCTCTCATTCCATCACTCTCCCTCTCCTTTTTCTTAGGCTTTTCTTCATCCAGACACACCTGCGTCCAAAGCAAGTGTGTTGAAGCAGTAAGCAGGAGTGTAGAAACTGCAAGCTCCAATACACTCCCTGCCTGGCTGCCTGCTTCTCTCCCTGCCTCTCTTCCTGCCTACCTCTCTCCCTGCCTGCCTGCCTGCTTCTTTCCCTGCCTGCCTGGCCACCCTTCTCCCTCCCTGCTTCTCTCCCTGCTTGCCTGGCTACCTCTCTCCCTGCCTGTCTGCCTACCTCTTTCCCTGCCTGCCTGCCTACCTCTCTCCCTGCCTGCCTACCTTTCTCCCTACCTGCCTGCCTACCTCTCTCCTTGCCTGCCTGCCTACCTCTCTCCTTGCCTGCCTGCCTGCCTCTCTCCCTGCCTGCCTGCCTACCTCTCTCCCTGCCTGCCTACCTTTCTCCCTACCTGCCTGCCTACCTCTCTCCTTGCCTGCCTGCCTACCTCTCTCCTTGCCTGCCTGCCTGCCTCTCTCCCTGCCTGCCTGCCTACCTCTCTCCCTGCCTGCCTGCCTACCTCTCTCCTTGCCTGCCTGCCTACCTCTCTCCTTGCCTGCCTGCCTACCTCTCTCCTTGCCTGCCTGCCTACCTCTCTCCTTGCCTGCCTGCCTACCTCTCTCCTTGCCTGCCTGCCTGCCTCTCTCCTTGCCTGCCTGCCTACCTCTCTCCTTGCCTGCCTGCCTACCTCTCTCCTTGCCTGCCTGCCTGCCTCTCTCCTTGCCTGCCTGCCTACCTCTCTCCCTGCCTGGAGGCGTGGAGTGAGGCTGCTGGAGCGGGCCAAGTATTGACTCTTCACACCTCGGGTAGGCTAACATCCATAATGGGTATATTTGGCGGTGTATCGAGGCGGCCTCCTTGCCCCTGCACGCCCATCCCACCCTCACGCCCACCCTGCATAAGAGCCAGAGTGCCCGAGCGGTGCCACAGAACTGCGAATTATGTCTTATTTAACCGCGACCAACACACGCGATCGCTGTGTTGCGCACGTGATCATTCGCTATCGCGGACTTTTCTAAAGACTTTGCGATTTTTTCCCCTCCCGGGAGAGTTTTGGGAAGCGACGAGAGTGTTTGGCTTTCCGTTATTACTAGATGGAAGGTGCTGCGGGGACGGGGGTGAGGGGAGGAGAGAGGGGAGAAGGAAGTGGTGAGGGGAGGAGAGAGAGAGAAGGGTGATGATAGGTGAGGGAAGAAGGAATGGGCGAGAGCAGGATAGTAGGGTGAGAGGAAAATGGAGAATGGGAGGGAGTAAGAGATGTTACGAACACCAGTACCAGTGTTTCAATCCTGCAGTACTGGGAACACCAGTACCAGTGTTTCAAGCTTGCAGTACTGGATACACCAGTACCAGTGTTTCAAGCTTGCAGTACTGGGAACACCAGTACCAGTGTTTCAAGCTTGCAGTACTGGGAACTCCAATACCAGTGTTTCAAGCTTGCAGTACTGGGTACACCAGTACCAGTGTTTCAAGCTTGCAGTACTGGGAACACCAGTACCAGTGTTTCAATCCTGCAGTACTGGATACACCAGTACCAGTGTTTCAAGCTTGCAGTACTGGGAACACCAGTACCAGTGTTTCAAGCTTGCAGTACTGGGAACACCAGTACCAGTGTTTCAAGCTTGCAGTACTGGGTACACCAGTGCCAGTGTTTCAAGCCTGCAGTACTGGGTACACCAGCACCAGTATTTCAAGCCTGCAGTACTGGGAATACCAGTATTAGTGTTTCAAGCTTGCAGTACTGGATATACCAGTGCTAGTGTTTCAAGCTTGCAGTACTGGGTACACCAGTACCAGTGTATCAAGCCTGCAGTACTGGGTACACCAGTACCAGTGTTTCAAGCCTGCAGTACTGGATACACCAGTACCAGTGTTTCAAGCCTGCAGTACCAGTGTTTCAAGCTTGCAGTACTGGGTACACCAGTACCAGTGTTTCAAGCTTGCAGTACTGGGAACACCAGTACCAGTGTTTCAAGCTTGCAGTACTGGGAACACCAGTACTAGTGTTTCAAGCTTGCAGTACTGGGTACACCAGTACCAGTGTTTCAAGCCTGCAGTACTGGGTACACCAGCACCAGTATTTCAAGCCTGCAGTACTGGGAATACCAGTATTAGTGTTTCAAGCTTGCAGTACTGGATATACCAGTGCTAGTGTTTCAAGCTTGCAGTACTGGGTACACCAGTACCAGTGTATCAAGCCTGCAGTACTGGGTACACCAGTACCAGTGTTTCAAGCCTGCAGTACTGGGTACACCAGTACCAGTGTTTCAAGCCTGCAGTACTGGATATACCAGTGCTAGTGTTGCAAGCCTTTAGTACTGGGTACACTAGTACCAATGCAGAGTACATGGTTGGCTGGTGTTGTTACTTTATAGGGGCTACGATATCTTGTACCGTACGAGTCCTTCTTTCCCGGGAGTCCCGGAGAAATACATCTTGCCTAAATATGGGCGGGAATGGAAAGGAAACCCCTTTTCCTTCGAATGAAAAGGTACTTAGGTGGTGGCTGAAGTGAGTCTAGTTAGATGAAGCCATTACCATTTCATTCTAATGAGGACATTAAAGCACTCCAGGATGATTTGAATAAACTGATGCAGTGGTCGGAGAATTGGCAGATGCAGTTTAATATAGACAAATGCAAAGTTCTAAATGTTGGACAAGGAAATAACCATGCCACATATATACTAAATAATGTAGATATTAATACTACGGATTTCGAGAAGGATTTAGGAGTTCTGGTTAGCAGTAATCTGAAACCAAGACACCAGGGCATAAGTGTTCGCAATAAAGCTAATAGAATCCTTGGCTTCATATCAAGAAGTATAAATAATAGAAGTCCTCAGGTTGTTCTTCAACTCTATATATCTTGGTTAAGCCTCATTTAGATTATGCTGCACAGTTTTGGTCACCGTATTACAGAATGAATATAAATGCATTGGAAAACGTACAAAGGAGGATGACTAAGTTGATCCCATGTATCAGAAATCTTCCCCATGAGGATAGACTGAGGGCCCTGAATCTGCACTCTCTAGAAAGGCGTAGAATTAGGGGGATATGATTGAGGTGTATAAATGGAAAACAGGAATTAATAAAAGGATGTAAATAACGTGCTAAAAATATCTAGCATAGACAGGACTCGCAGCAATGGTTTTAAGTTGGAAAAAATCATATTCAGGAAGGATATAAGAAAGCACTGGTTTGGTAATAGAGTTGTGAATGAGTGGAACAAACTTCTGAGTACCGTCATAGGGGCTGGGACGTTGTGTAGCTTTAAAAATAGGTTGGATAAATACATGAGTGGGTGTGAGTGGACCTGACTAGCTTGTGCTACTAGGTCAGATGCCGTGCTCTTTCCTTAAGTGAATGTTGACTGACCTGACTAGGTTAAGGCATTGGCTTAAGCCGGTAGGAGAATTAGACGTGCCTCGCATGGGACAGTAGGCCAGCTGCAGTGTTCCTTCTTTCTTATGTAATGAAAGTGCACGCCGTATTGAACAGTGAGGAGAGGAAACGTCTCATCAGACCTCACAGTGGTTGCATGTATCCTCCTCTGGGCAGGTACCTGCCATCACTCAACCCACAGGTAACTGTATAATTGTGGGAAGTAGTAACGTGGGTTCAACATAGTTACATTATAGGCTCATGTAACACGAGAGAAGTGGGAAGGTGTGAGGAAGTTAGTGAGGAGTGGGAGGGGGTTAGCGAGCCGGTTAGTGAGGGGTGTGAGAGGGGATGGTGTGGGGTGAGGGGATTAGTGAGAGGTGATGGTGTTAATGTTTAGTGAGGACCACACACCATCCTCATGCGCCACACTCCACTCAAGAGCCACACTCTAACCCAGGGCCACACTCCACCCCAGGGCCACACTCCACCCCAGGACCGCACTCCACCCCAGGGCCACACTCCACCCCAGGGCCACACTCCACCCCAGGGCCACACTCCACAAAACTATTTTTTTCTTTCTTTTTCAGTTTTTATGGAAAATTTGAGTTGTCTCTTTGTTGTTTCTTGAAGAAAAGAATTCGACATTTTTTTGGCTGGAAGTCAAAACGTTAATCAATTAAAAGTTTTCCGAGAGACCAAAAGTTTGAGCTTTTTTTCACAAATTTTTATAGACTTTTGTTTTTCTAGACACTTGGCAAAGAGAGATATCTCCTCATCTCCTTCAGACGAGAGAGAGAGAGAGAGAGAGAGAGAGGAGAGAGAGAGAGAAGAAAGGAAACTAGAACCAGGCATAGAAATGGTGGTAAATGGGTTAAAGACAGGGACTACAACTGAGGGTCAAATGGGTTAAGACTAGTGTGACTACACAGGTCATAGAGGCTGTATATCACCTGATCCCACCACCCAGTCATAACGGGAATCCCTCTCGTTACCTAAGATACACACTCCGTTATATACACTGAGAGATACCAGCCACCCGTGTATATACACTGAGAGATACCAGCCACTCCGTGTATATACACTGAGAGATACCAGCCACTCCGTGTATATACACTGAGAGATACCAGCCACTCCGTGTATATACACTGAGAGATACCAGCCACGCCGTGTATATACACTGAGAGATACCAGCCACGCCGTGTATATACACTGAGAGATACCAGCCACGCCGTGTATATACACTGAGAGATACCAGCCACGCCGGTATATACACTGAGAGATACCAGCCACGCCGTGTATATACACTGAGAGATACCAGCCACGCCGTGTATATACACTGAGAGATACCAGCCACGCCGTGTATATACACTGAGAGATACCAGCCACGCCGTGTATATACACTGAGAGATACCAGCCACGCCGTGTATATACACTGAGAGATACCAGCCACGCCGTGTATATACACTGAGAGATACCAGCCACGCCGTGTATATACACTGAGAGATACCAGCCACGCCGTGTATATACACTGAGAGATACCAGCCACGCCGTGTATATACACTGAGAGATACCAGCCACGCCGTGTATATACACTGAGAGATACCAGCCACGCCGTGTATATACACTGAGAGATACCAGCCACTCCGTGTATATACACTGAGAGATACCAGCCACGCCGTGTATATACACTGAGAGATACCAGCCACGCCGTGTATATACACTGAGAGATACCAGCCACGCGTGTATATACACTGAGAGATACCAGCCACGCCGTGTATATACACTGAGAGATACCAGCCACGCTGTGTATATACACTGAGAGATACCAGCCACGCCGTGTATATACACTGAGAGATACCAGCCACGCCGTGTATATACACTGAGAGATACCAGCCACGCCGTGTATATACACTGAGAGATACCAGCCACTGCGTGTATATACACTGAGAGATACCAGCCACCGGTATATACACTGAGAGATACAGCCACGCCGTGTATATACACTGAGATACAGCCACGCCGTGTATATACCTGAGAGATACCAGCCACGCCGTGTATATACACTGAGAGATACCAGCCACGCCGTGTATATACACTGAGAGATACCAGCCACGCCGTGTATATACACTGAGAGATACCAGCCACGCCGTGTATATACACTGAGAGATACCAGCCACTCCGTGTATATTCACATACTCTGCCAAGTCTTGAACAAGTGTGATGATGGTGAAGTAACGCACAAAATGCGTACGGAATGAACAAGTCAAAAAGTGAGAAGACAGATCTTTCATCTATCGAATAAATCGAAACTGACAGACTAATGTCAGGAAATTAAAGTCAGAATCCTTCACAGTGAGACACACATACACACTCTCTCTCTCTCTTTTAACATAATTTTCATCCCACCTATCTTTCCCATTCTCACAACTGACAGAACCCAGCGCCGCCACACTCTCCTCAAGCGATTCCGGTATATATAGAAAATAATTATTGCGTTCAACGAGGGAAATTCGGCTTCTCCGCTGTGAAAGCTAAATGAAAACCCGGAACACAGTTCAGTGTGCAATGAAATCACTCAGAAGAACGGAAGAGGAATACTTAGTAACGATGTCAGATCTTACGATAACAAAGAACACAGTTCTGTTACCCCGTGGCGACTACAAAGAAAATGATCAAAGTGGATAACAAGAACCTTCAAAACATGAGAGGCCAGGCCAGTGACCTCACTACTTAAGCCACCGCCTTCAGACGGTTCTTTCGAACCACAGATTGCATTAACATCACATGCCCTCACCGCCCACTACAATAACATCACATGCCCTCACCGCCCACTACAATAACATCGCATGCCCTCACCGCCCACTACAATAACATCACATGCCCTCACCGCCCACTACAATAACATCGCATGCCCTCACCGCCCACTACAATAACATCACATGCCCTCACCGCCCACTACAATAACATCACATACCCTCACCACCCACTACAATAACATCACATGCCCTCACCGCCCACTACAATAACATCACATGCCCTCACCGCCCACTACAATAACATCACATACCCTCACCGCCCACTACAATAACATCACATGCCCTCACCGCCAACTACAATAACATCACATGCCCTCACCGCCCACTACAATAACATCACATGCCCTCACCGCCCACTACAATAACATCACATACCCTCACCACCCACTACAATAACATCACATACCATCACCATCCACTACAATAAAATCACATACCCTCACCACCCACTACAATAACATCACATTCCCTCACCACCCACTACAATAACATCACATACCATCACCACCCACTACAATAACATCACATTCCCTCACCACCCACTACAATAACATCACATACCCTCACCACCCACTACAATAACATCACATACCATCACCACCCACTACAATAACATCACATACCCTCACCACCCACTACAATAACATCACATACCCTCACCACCCACTACAATAACATCACATACCATCACCACCCACTACAATAACACGTATCCTTACCACCTTAGTCACGTCTACAGTCTTAGAACAAAAGTGTGAGGAGATAGTCAGCACAAAACAAGAGGTAAGGACAATTACGTTTATTTTTGGCTGGTGGTGTAGACTTGTATTGTCTTAATTTAAGGAAATTCATTCCGTTAAATTCTTTATACAAGGGATATAAATGGTGTATTAGAATTGAAATTGACCTGCCGAGAGTGGCTGGTTCACCACGCAGTGCTGGTTCACAACACAGTGCTGGTTCACCACACAGTGCTGGTTCACCACACAGTGCTGGTTCACCACGCAGTGCTGGTTCACCACACAGTGCTGGTTCACCACACAGTGATGGTTCACCACGCAGTGCTGGTTCACCATACAGTGCTGGTTCACCACACAGTGCTGGTTCACCACACAGTGCTGGTTCACCACGCAGTGCTGGTTCACCACACAGTGCTGGTTCACCACACAGTGCTGGTTCACCACACAGTGCTGGTTCACCACACAGTGCTGGTTCACCACACAGTGCTGGTTCACCACACAGTGCTAGTTCACCACACAGTGCTGGTTCACCACACAGTGCTGGTTCACCACACAGTGCTGGTTCACCACACAGTGCTGGTTCACCACACAGTGCTGGTTCACCACACAGTGCTGGTTCACCACACAGTGCTGGTTCACCACACAGTGCTGGTTCACCACACAGTGCTGGTTCACCACACAGTGCTGGTTCACCCCACAGTGCTGGTTCACCACACAGTGCTAGTTCACCACACAGTGCTAGTTCACCACACAGTGCTGGTTCACCACACAGTGCTGGTTCACCACACAGTGGTGGTTCACCACACAGTGGTGGTTCACCACACAGTGCTAGTTCACCACACAGTGCTGGTTCACCACACAGTGCTGGTTCACCACACAGTGCTGGTTCACCACACAGTGCTGGTTCACCACACAGTACCTTTAAGAACCTTGCTCTAAGACACTTCTCTCTCTCTCTCACTCTCTCTCACTCAATACAGCTGTGTATGAACAATCTCTTTTAAGTCAGGCGAAATTCTTTCTCTCCTCATTTTCGCCTTCATCTTCCACCTGCTCCTCCTCCTCTTCCCCATCCTCCGTGATCTACTTCTCTTTCTTTTCCCCTCCTCTCTCCCTCTTACTCACCTTCCTCCACGTCATCTTCCCCCACAGCGCCTGACAATTGGGTAGTAATGAGGCCACAATAAGCTTGTGTACCCCCGCGCGCGTCCACAGAAGAGGATCCCATCCTCTACAATTACCGCGTAAAGTCTTCTGAATCCTTTTACAATGAAGCCGAGTGGGTTCGAATCCCTTTTTGATCTTGGCGCTATAGACTGGGACGTTATTTTTCCTGACGGATTGATGAAACGAGGGTGAGGGAGCGAGATAGTGAGGGTGAGGGAGCGAGATAGTGAGGGAGAGGGAGCGAGATAGTGAGGGAGAGGGAGCGAGATAGTGAGGGAGAGAGAGAGAGATAGTGAGGGAGAGAGAGAGAGATAGTGAGGGAGAGGGAGCGAGATAGTGAGGGTGAGGGAGAGAGATAGTGAGGGTGAGGGAGCGAGATAGTGAGGGAGAGGGAGCGAGATAGTGAGGGTGAGGGAGAGAGATAGTGAGGGAGAGGGAGCGAGATAGTGAGGGAGAGGGAGCGAGATAGTGAGGGTGAGGGAGCGAGATAGTGAGGGGAGGGAGGAGATAGTGAGGAGAGGGAGCGAGATAGTGAGGGAGAGAGAGAGAGATAGTGAGGGAGAGAGAGCGAGATAGTGAGGGAGAGGGAGCGAGATAGTGAGGGAGAGGGAGCGAGATAGTGAGGGAGAGGGAGCGAGATAGTGAGGGAGAGGGAGCGAGATAGTGAGGAGAGGGAGGAGATTAGGGGAGAGGAGGAGAGCGGTGGAAGGAAGATATAGATAGATAAATTAAGAAAGTAGGAGGGGAAGGGAGATAGAGATAATTTAATCTCCATGATACTTCTAAGCAAACTTATTGTATATACACTGAGAGTTGTATATTTCTCTTTGTATATATATATATATATATATATATATATATATATATATATATATATATACATATAAGAAAAAACGAGATATTAAAATAATTAATTGGTAGGTTGAATTTGTCAACAACAACAACATCAACAACAAAAGCGAACAGCAAAAATATAAGAAACCTGCAACAAAAAGTCCCATTACTCTTTTTTTGCAGTGATTCTGACGAAACCAAAACTTGAGAAGAGGCGCGAAACATAGCAGCGAAACATAGCAGCGAAACGTAGCAGCGAAACATAGTAGCGAAACATAGCAGCGAAACGTAGCAGCGAAACATAGCAGCGAAACATAGCAGCGAAACGTAGCAGCGAAACATAGCAGCGAAACATAGTAGCGAAACATAGCAACGAAACATAGCAGCGAAACATAGCAGCGAAACGTAGCAGCGAAACATAGCAGCGAAACATAGCAGCGAAACATAGCAGCGAAACATAGCAGCGAAACGTAGCAGCGAAACATAGCAGCGAAACATAGCAGCGAAACATAGCAGCGAAACATAGCAGCGAAACGTAGCAGCGAAACATAGCAGAGAAACATAGCAGCGAAACATAGCAGCGAAACATAGCAGCAAAACGTAGCAGCGAAACGTAGCAGCGAAACGTAGCATTGAAACTGGCTAATTTCGTATTAAAGTGTCAAGTAAGGGAAAAAATTAGTGATCTTATATTTACAACGTTACTTCATGTTCTTATAGAAAGAATTCTTCATCATTTATAAGCAAAGTAATGTTGGAGAAGGTAGGGGTAATGTTGGAGAAGGTAGGGGTAATGTTGGAGAAGGTAGGGGTAATGTTGGAGAAGGTAGGGGTAATGTTGGAGAAAGTAGGGGTAATGTTGGAGAAGGTAGGGGTAATGTTGGAGAAGGTAGGGGTAATGTTGGAGAAGGTAGGGGTAATGTTGAAGGCAGGTAAGGGTAATATTGGAGAAGGTAACACTGAAGAGACACACAGAGGGAAGGGACCCACTAAGCCGGAGTCAGAGTCAACCAGCAAGGGTTGGGACAAAGGCAGGATCAATACCAGAGTGTCTTTCTAGGAGCTGCTGCGGTCTGCCGTGTCCGAAAGCCCGAAGGACGCAAATATGGGAGGATGCGTTCGAAAACGAGGAACATTTTTTTTTACCTCTTTCGCACACACACACACACACACACACACACACACACACACACACACACACACACACACACACACACACACACACACACACAACCACACAAAAACACCACAAACAATAACAACACAACACAACACACAACAAACACACACACAAACACACACACAACACACATACAACAACACACCACACACACACACACACACACACACACAACACACATACACAACAACACACACACAAACACACACACACAACACACACACACAAACAACACACACACACACACACACAACACACACACACAAACACACACACACACACACACACACACAACACACACACACACACACACACACACACACACACACACACACACACAACACACACACACACACACAAACACACACACAAACACACACAGACAAACACACACACACAAACACACACACACACACAACACACACACAAACACACACACACACAAACACACACACAAACACACACACACACACACAAACACACACACAAACACACATACACACACAAACACACACAAACACACACACAACACACACACACAAACACACACAAACACACACACACACAAACACACACACAAACACACACACACAACACAAAAAAAACACAAACACACACACACACACACACACAACACACACACACACAAACACACAACAACACAC
>WNWK01000021.1:35000-50000 GCA_009830355.1 Cherax destructor
ATGTTGATTAAAGGGCTGTGTTGAGTTACTGAGATGTGCTTTGATAGTAATGTGAGGCTTGTTGCATCACAGTGATCAGCATTGTGGGTGTCTGTTGCAGTCTGACGGGGGTTGAACCCGCGGCACGTCCAGCGTGGGATAACTCTTGTGATCATGTCTGCCACGATAACTGTTCCTTCTTTATTGTTACTGTTGTTATTATTGTCTTTGTTGTTGCTGTTGATATTATTGTTATTGGTGTTGATGTTATTGTTGATGTTATTGTTGTTGTTGATGTTATTGTTGTTGATGTTATTGTTGTTGTTGATGTTATTGTTGTTGTTGATGTTATTGTTGTTGTTGTTGATGTTATTGTTGTTGTTGTTGATGTTATTGTTGTTGTTGATGTTATTGTTGTTGTTGATGTTATTGTTGTTGTTGATGTTATTGTTGTTGTTGATGTTATTGATGTTGTTGTTGATGTTATTGTTGTTGTTGATGTTATTGATTTTTGTTGATTTTGTTGTTTGATGTTATTGTTGATGTTATTGTTGTTGTGATGTTTTTGTTGTTGTTGATGTTATTGTTGTTGATGTTAGTGTTGATGTTATTGTTGTTGTTGATGTTATGTTGTTGTTGATGTTATTGTTGTTGTTGATGTTATTGTTGTTGTTGATGTTATTGTTGTTGATGTTATTGTTGTTGTTGATGTTATTGTTGTTGATGTTATTGTTGTTGTTGATGTTATTGTTGTTGTTGATGTTATTGTTGTTGTTGATGTTATTGATGTTGTTGTTGATGTTATTGTTGTTGATGTTATTGTTGATGTTATTGATGTTGTTGATGTTATTGTTGTTGTTGATGTTATTGTTGTTGTTGATGTTATTGTTGTTGTTGATGTTATTGTTGTTGTTGATGTTATTGTTGTTGATGTTATTGTTGTTGTTGATGATATTGATGTTGTTGTTGATGTTATTGTTGTTTGTTATTTGTTGTTGTTGATGTTATTATTGTTGTGTTAGTGATGTTATTGTTGTTGATGTTATTGTTGTTGTTTGATGTTATTGTTGTTGTTGATGTTATTGTTGTTGTTGATGTTATTGTTCTTATTGATGTTATTGTTGTTGTTGATGTTATTGATGTTGTTGTTGATGTTATTGTTGTTGATGTTATTGTTTTTGTTGATGTTATTGTTGTTGTTGACGTTATTGTTGTTGGTGATGTTATTGTTGTTGATGTTATTGTTGTTGTTATTATTGTTGTTGTTGATGTTATTGTTGTTGCTAATATTGTTGTTGTTGTTGATGTTATTATTGTTGTTGTTTTTATTGTTGGTATTGTTTTTGTTGTTGTTGATGTCGTTGTTGTTTTTGCTGTTGATGTCGTTGTTGTTTTTGTTATTGTTGTCGTTGTTGCCACTCTGAGTGTCCCCCCCCCCTTAACCTTCAGTACAACAGTGACATATCAGACATGTTACACATCCACCCCCCCAACCCCCATCCCCCCCACTAAAAAAAAGAAGAAAAGAAAAAGTCGAAATTCTATATTTTTTCATTATACTTCAAGCACAAATATTTCTTGGCGGAGCTTCAATATATTTCACGATTTTTTTTTCCTCTTCGTCATTGTTCCTAAATAAATCCCACCGACTCATCTTTAATTCTCCAGGAGCCGAGAAACACTTGTTTAAGTAAATAAATAACCAAATAAGTATGTAAGTAAATAAGTACGTAAGTAAATAAATAAGAAAATAAGTAAGTACGTAACTTAGTGAATAAGTAAGTTTATTTATGTACAGGTACACATAAGTACAATTATCATACATAGTGTAAATTACCCGCTATGATAACCCCTCCCCCCCCCCTCAAAAAAAAAGAAGTCAGACAAAGTGACTTATTTCCATCGTGGTCCTTATAATATCTTATTATTTAAACCTTTAAAGATAAAACAGATAACTGACTCAACTGTGAAGAATGAGTTAGAGTGAAAAGAGATATTCTATACATAATGCAAACTGAGTTATTTACATAAACATTAAAGAGAGGATCGTGAGCAAGGTACAGTAACATGAATGTTAAGCGCTTCCGTTGTTCTCCTGCTGTAGTGTGATAAACAGTCTAACAGGAGCTAGGATCAACAGTGTTGGGAGGGAGTGTGCAACAGAAGGGCTCCACCATGTTGAAGAAATAGTATATATGGGTGGATATGAGCGGCGCTGCGCAACGCGATGCTCACAACTGCTGAAACGTCAACACATTTTCCCGCGCATTGTTTTACCGCCAATTGTTTCGCGCCAATTTTGTGTGTCGCTGCGCAGTGCCTCACATCCGTCACTGTTGAGATCGCTAAAAATATTTTGATGTTACACTCAATTCTACTTATTTCTTTGTTTAGCAGTGTGATGATGCTGACATTCTCATCATAAACTAGTAACCATTAGAGAACATATCCTGAAAAATCACCTAGAGAGATAGAAGTCGAATGTGTCACAGTGCGTAGGGAGCCTCTAGGTGTCCGTTTAGGAGGCGGAGGGAGCTGGTCCGTCCTCTCCCGCGCATCCGATTGTTGAGGGAACAATGATATGATAGCTGAGGGAATGCTCTCCTCTGAGTGGCTGTCGCTCCCACCCGCTGCCTCCCCATTGGTCCGTCGCTTCAAGAAGGTGGATCTCTCTTGTCAGCCGGAAGAAATCATTGTTAGGCCTCCCAGCCACTCCCAGAGCCTTCAGACTAGGCCCGGGCAAGTCTTTCTAAGATGTTCATTGACGAGTAGGCTTGATGTTCTTTGTTGGTGTCCTGTAGCTCGGTTGGCAGCGCACTCACCTAACTCACTGAGGTCCGTGGTTTGACCCCCGGTACGGGTGAAAACAGTAAGGTGTGTTTCCTAAAGACACCTGCTATCCGCGTTCACCTAGCAGTAAGTAGGTACCTGGGTGTTAGTCGACTGGTGTGGGTCACATCCTGGAGACATAATTAATCTAAGTTGCCTGAAATACTTTGCGTAACCAGGGGCTTTCTGTATAGTATGTCACTGGTATCAGCTATGGTCTGTATAACTTGTATAATGAACTTGTAGAAATAAAGATTATTATTGTTATTATTATTATTATTATTATTATTATTATTATTATTATTATTATTATTATTATTATTATTATTATTATTATTATTATTATTATTATTATTATTATTATTATTATTCTAAGGGGAGGTCATTAATGTCCTTCAAGTGTGGAAAGCAATTTGTGAATTCTAGTGACACAGTCAAGAGTAAATTTATATTTTATGAGATGATGTTGCTTGCAGGCCTATGAGATGATGTTGCTTGCAGGCCTATGAGATGATGTTGCTTGCAGGCCTATGAGATGATGTTGCTTGCAGGCCTATGAGATGATGTTGCTTGCAGGCCTATGAGATGATGTTGCTTACAGGCCTATGAGATGATGTTGCTTACAGGCCTATGCACCAACTGCGCGGAAAACAAAATAGGCATATACTCCGGAACAAAACATTAAAAGATAATACACTAGTGGGTGCAAATGTTTAAATCAAGGCACCAGGAGGCCTAGTCTGGCACTTTAGCAGCGGGAGCGGTTACACCCCCCCCTTTCGAAATCAACTGCAAGAACCGACTTCAGGTGGTTGTCACCGGAAGTCTTGTTTATATACCCGGTTACTGGGACTAGATACCAGTTACTGGGACTAGATACCAGTTACAGGGATTAGATACCAGTTACTGGGACTAGATACCAGTTACAGGGATTAGATACCAGTTACTGGGACTAGATACCAGTTACTGGGACTAGATACCAGTTACTGGGACTAGATACCAGTTACTGGGACTAGATACCAGTTACAGGGATTAGATACCAGTTACTGGGACTAGATACCAGTTACGCCAGTCAGTTGAAGGTTGACAGAAGGGCCGGGAGCTAGCGCTCTACCCCTCACAAAGCAAACTTCTGTGAGGTTAACATGATGAGAGAAAGAGAGAGAGAGAGAGAGAGAGAGAGAGAGAGAGAGAGAGAGAGAGAGAGAGAGAGAGAGAGAGAGAGAGAGAGAGAGAGAGAGAATGTTTCCTCTCCCACTTAGAGTAAATTCATTAGCGCCTCGTAAATACTGAGCCGTGAAGAGGCGGCCATTGGCGCTGCTGAAGGACTCGGGGAAAATACCAGCCAAGTGATGGGAAAAAATGTAAGGAAGGGGGAGAGGAGGGGAAGGGGTGGAAAAAAAACAGTGAAGGGAATGGGCGCTCACCTTGTAACTATAACACACACAGACACACACACACACACACACACAACCACAGTATCACAGTGGGCGCCTGTGACGAGCGGTGTACCGCAGGGGTCAGTCCTAGGACCAGTGTTATTCTTGGTATATGTAAATGACATGACGGACGGGATAGACTCAGAAGTGTCTCTGTTCGCAGATGATATGAAATTAATGAGGAGAATCACATCGGAAGAGGACCAAGCAGGACTTCAAACAGACCTGGACAAGTTTGACATCTGGTCTAGCAACTGGCTTCTCGAATTCAATCCCACCAAATGCAAAGTCATGAAGATCGGAGAAGGGCAAAGAGGACCGCTGACAGAGTACAGGCTAGGCGGACAAAGGCTACAAACCTCGGCAAAGGAGAAAGACCTTGGGGTGAGTATAACGCCAAGCACGTCTCCGGAGGCACACATCAACCAGATAACTGCGGCAGCATATGGGCGACTGGCAAACCTAAGATTAGCGTTCCGTTACCTTAACAAGGAATCGTTCAAGAGACTGTACACCGTGTACGTCAGGCCCATACTAGAATATGCAGCACCAGTCTGGAACCCACACCTGGTCAAGCACGTAAAGAAACTAGAGAAAGTGCAAAGGTTTGCGACAAGGTTAGTTCCACAACTCAGGGGTCTGTCCTAAGAAGAAAGGTTGAGGGAAATAGGACTAACAACACTGGAGGAAAGAAGGGTCAGAGGAGACATGATAACGACATACAAAATACTGCGGGGAATCGACAAAGTAGACAGTGACATGATGTTCTAGAGAGGGAGCACAGAAACAAGGGGACACAACTGGAAGCTGAAGACTCAGATGAGTCAAAGGGATGTTAGGAAGCATTTCTTCAGCCACAGAGTAGTCAGGAAGTGAAATAGTCTAGAGAAAGATATAGTGGAGGCAGGAACCATACATAGTTTTAAGACGAGGTATGATAAAGCTCATGGAGCAGGGAGAGCAGAGACCCAGTAGCAGACAGCGAAGAGGCGGGGCCAGGAGCTGAGTCTCGACCCCTGCAACCACAATTAGGTGAGTACAATTAGGTGAGTACACACACACACATACATAGTCTGGAAAGTGATGTAGTGGAGGCAGAATCCATACATAGCTCATGGAGTAGGAAGAATGACCTAGTAGCGACCAGTGAAGAGGCGGGGCCAGGAGTTATGAATCGACCCCTGCAACCACAACTAGGTAAGTACTCACACAGACAGACACACACACACACACACACACATACGGTTCTAGCTGTGGGATTGACAAAGTTGACACGGGGGCGGGGGGGGGGGGGGGGGTGCTGGGGAGAGACTGTTTGATGCTGGTCCGCTTCCTTTATTAATTAATACTCTGCTTATTGTTGCATTCATGATTTAATTACTTCAACTGTTGGGGGTCTCCTGCTTGTGTGGCGGAGCACCCTCTGGCGCCCACACCCACCCTCTGGCGCCCACACCCACCTTCTGGCGCCCACAACCACCCTCTGGCGCCCACACCCACCCTCTGGCGCCCACACCACCTCTGGCGCCACACCCCCTCTGGCGCCCACAACCACCCTCTGGCCCACCCTCCCTCTGGCGCCCACCAAACCTCTGGCACCCACACCCGCCTCTGGACACTCCACGCCCTCTGAACCCACCAGCCACCTGCCCACCACCTCTGCAACCTCCACACCCACACCCTCCCTCGGGTGTCCACACCCGCTACTCAATCCTTCTTACGCTAACATACATGAGAGGGGAGATGGTTGTAGTTAGTGTAGGGAGAACGAGGTAGTTGTCGTGGTGGAGGGGGTAGTGGGATGAGAGAGGGGGTAGTGACATATGGGAGGGGGCAGTGGGATTAGGGAGGGGGTAGTGGGATGAGAGAGGTGGTAGTGGGATGAGGGAGGGGGTAATGGGAAGAGGGAGGGGGTAATGGGATGAGGGAGGGGGTATGGGGATGAGGGACGGGGTATAGGGATGAGGGAGAGGGTAGTGAGATGAGGGAGGGTGTAGTGGGAGGAGGGAGGGGTTAGAGGTATGATGGAGGGGTAGTGGGATAAGGGAGGGGGTAGTGTGATAAGGGAGGGGTAGTGTGATGAGGGAGAGGGTATGGGGATGAGGGAGGGGTATGGGTATGAGGAGGGGTATAGGGATGAGGGAGGGGTAGTGAGATGAGGGAGGGTGTAGTGGGATGAGGAGGGGTTAGGGGGTATGAGGGAGGGAGGGGGTGGGAGGAGTAGGTGATGAGGAGGGGTAGTGGATGAGGGAGGGAGTAGTGAGATGAGGGAGGGGTAAGGGGATGAGGAGGGTAGGGATTATGGAGGGGTAGGGATGAGTAAGGGGTGGGATGTTGGAGGGTAGATGAAGGAGGGGTAGGGATGAGAAGGGGTAGGATGAGCGAGGGTAGTGGAGAGAGAGGTGGTATGGGGATGAAGAAGGGGTTTGGGATGAGGAGAGTGGATGAGGGAGGGTAGTGGATGAGGAGGTAGTGGTTGAGAGAGGGTGTATGGGGATGAAGGAGGTGGTATGGGGATAAGGGAGGGGGTAGTGGGATAAGGGAAGGGGCAGTGGGATGAGGCATGGGGTAGAGGGAATAGTGAGGGTAGTGGATGAGGGGGGTAGTGAGGGAGAGAAGGATGGTGAGGGAGGATGGAAAGGGGGAAGGAGATGACAACACCGACTCACCTCCTGGATCCCCTCTTCACTTAGCGCTTTGAATTCCCTCCTTCCCCACCCCTCCCCCCCAAGCGCGAGTGTTAAGCTTATTAAGAGGGAGAGGCTCTGTGAGTGGCAGCGGCGGCCATATTGTGGCATCTGCCCTTCACCCTGCCCTTCATCGTGCCCTTCACCCTGCCCTTCACACTGCCCTATGCACTGCCCTTGATCAACACTGCCCTTCACGCTGCCCTTCGCACTGCCCTTCACCCTTCCCTTTGCACTGCCCTTGATCAACACTGCCCTTCACGCTGCCCTTCGCACTGCCCTTCACACTGCCCTATGCAGTGCCCTTGATCAACACTGCCCTTCACGCTGCCCTTCGCACTGCCCTCACCCTTCCCTTTGCACTGCCCTTCGCACTGCCCTTCACACTGCCCTTGATCAACACTGCCCTTCACCCTTCCCATTGCACTGCCCTTCATCCTGCCCTTTGCATTCTTCACCCTGTCCTTCGCACTGCCCTTCACTTTGCCCTTCACACTGCTCTTCATCATCTTGCCCTTCACACTGCCCTTCATCCTGCCCTTCACACTGTGCTTTACCTGTTCCTTTAAAAATAAAATTTATTTGCATGAATAAATGAAACCTGGTTAGAAGATCCCGTAGAGTCGTGCCTCAGATTGACACCAGGAAGCTGCCTGACAGAGGACGGCCTTGTATCAGTCAGTTATGTTCCTTGTCTGGGGACTCAGGATCGAGCCTCCACCACCTCTTGCGCTGAGCGACCCACAAGGGTTTAGCGCGCCGCGTCAAGTGAGAGAATTGGTTTTGATAACGTGTTGAGGACAGGATGAAATGGGATGAATTTTTTTATTGAATGTTCCCTGCTCCTTCCTTCCTTCTACTGTTCCTCCTGCCCTTCCTTCTACTGTTCCCTGCTCCTTCCTTCTACTGTTCCCTGCTCCTTCCTTCCTTCTACTGTTCCCTGCTCCTTCTTTCTACTGTTCCCTGCTCCTTCCTTCTACTGTTCCCGCTCCTGTTCCTTCTGCTCCTACACTTTTTCTTATACCTGCTCTTGCTCCAAGTCCTCCTGCTCCTGTTCCTGCTGCCCACTCTTCCTGCTTCTTCTTGTCTTAGTGTTAAGATCGCGCACATGATCCCTCTCCAGGTTGCACACACTCAACACAACCATGCAAGTCTGGAGTCTACAATCAGCGTATATCATGCAGTCTTCTTAACATAATAACTATAACAACAACGAAGTTACTGTGTGACAATAAAATCGCATAATATATATATATATATATATATATATATATATATATATATATATATATATATATATATATATATATATAACATCAATACACAGCACTAGCCGAAGATTCGAACCCATGTGTACTTATCAGCCTCATGGTGAGCGAAAATTCCATGACGCCTAACCCACGGACCATAGCATCCACACCATCCAATGTCCTCGGATCACGGTACAACACCTAGCTCTGCTGGGTGCGTGATTCTTGTAGGATTGTATGGTCTCTTGGGTTAGAGCGTCATGGAATTTTCGCTCACCATGAGGCGGGCTAAAACAACATGTGTTCGAATCCTCGGCTTGTCGCAGTGTTGTTATTGATTAAATACCACTTGTTCATGGTTACAAATATATATATATATATATATATATACATACACATATGGCTTCAACCAAGCTAGCTTGGCTTTGGGGTCTCTCAAGGAAGTGAAGCAGCGGTTCATGCAACAAGGGGATGTATTGACAACCTGCAGGAGGACAATGCAGTGGTAAAATTAGATTTCAAGAATGCATTTAATCTCCTGAAGAGAGGCGTGGTATTAGTAGCTGTACAAGAACATTTTCCTGGTCTCTTCCCTTTCGTTTCAGCTGGATATAGCAAGGAATCAATGCTCCTGTTTGGAGAGCATGAAATCACATCATCAGAGGGTGTCCAGCAAGGGGACCCTCTCGCACCATTTCTCTTCTGTATACCTGGAGTTTACCTGAGTTTACCTGGAGAGAATTCCAGGGGTCAACGCCCCCGCGGCCCGGTCTGTGACCAGGCCTCATGTTGGACCAGAGCCTGATCAACTAGGCTGTTACTGCTGGCCGTACGCAGTCCAACGTACGAACCACAGCCTGGCTGGTCAGGTACCGACTTTAGGTGCCTGTCCAGTGCCTGCTTGAAGACAGCCAGGGGTTTGTTGGTAATCCCCCTTATGTATGCTGGGAGGCAGTTGAACAATCTTGGGCCCCTGACACTTATTGTGTTGTCCGTCAACGTGCTAGTGGCACCCCTGCTTTTCATTGGGGGGATGTTGCAGTTAGGGAAATCACAGTCAGACTGACCAGTGAGCTAAACATCTGGTTCCTGGATGATGGCACACTAGCAGGTACAAAGGAGTCCCTTCTAGATGATCTTACACAGGTGATGACACGGGGACAGGAAATGGGTCTCATCCTGAATCCATCCAAATGTGAAATCATCTCAGTCAATCAACAAGTGATAGATGCAGTGATATCAAAACTACCAGGAGCAACAGTCATTGCCCCTACTAATAGTGTCTTGCTTGGAGCACCTCTGGGAAGCGATGCCATTGACAATTCTCAGGAAGAAACTTGAAGAGTTGAGGAGAATGGAACAACAAACAGGCAATCTTGACACCCACGATGCCTTGTACCTTCTCACAAAGTGCTTGAGTCTGCCCAGGTTGACATATTTCCTGAGATGTGCACCTTCATATGATAACCCTATACTGCACGAATATGACAGTATCCTGAGGCAGATTTTTATGAAAGTCAGATTGGAGGCATTGGTATCCGCAAGTCATCACAGATTGCGCTACCTGCTTTTCTGTTCTCATGCAATTCATCCAGAGTGCTTGTAGCAGTGATTCTCCCTGAACATCTTAGGGACAAAATTGGAGTCCAGGACCAAAAGTTCATTGACGGAGCCAGGATCTAGGATAATCTAACGGGCTCTGAAACCAGACCTGCTCCCCCCAACAAATACAAAAAGTCGCACTGGGATGGCTCAGTAGTGGAGAATATAGCTCAACAGTGCTTCAGAGTGTGTCAGGGAAGGATAGAACCCGCCTCCTGGCAGTGAGAGCTCTTCATGCAGGGGACTTTCTGTTGGCTGTTTCCAATTCTAGCCTTGCCACACGCCTCGACCCACAGACCATCCGCATTGGTATTGCCCTTCTACTTGCCGCCCCTATTCTCGCCGAGCATAGGGGTATTTGTGGCAGTGAAGCAGCAGACCGATTCGGGTACCATGGTCTTGTGTGCCGCACATCTGAAGGAAAGATTGCAAGACATGAGAAGGTTAATAACATTATCAAGAGGAGCTTCACAACAGTCGGATACCCAGCATTAAGGGAGCCACCCCAACTATGCAGATCTGATGGCAGCCAAAAGCGTCCAGATGGTATTACCCTTCAAGCCAGATGGCAAGCAGGTGGTGTGGGACTACACATGTGCATCTTCCTTGGCTGATACCTATCTCCAATACACCAGGGAGGAAGGAGGGGCAGCCACCAGCTTCAGGGAGTCCCAAATGTCCAGAAAATACGGAGAACTTGCCCATCATTATATGTTTGTTCCCATAGACTCGGAGACCCTTGGCTCATGGGGAAAGAGTGCATCTAAGTTCCTTAAGGAGCTAGGCAAAAGACTCATGAGGGTAACTAGGGATCCCAGAGTAGCTAGTTTTCTGTTCCACCGACTCAACGCTGCTGTCCAGTGCGGTAATGCCTGCTGTATTTTGGGCACGCGCACCAGCTCTGAGGAGCTGGATGAGATTTTCGCATTATAATCAGTGACAAACACGTAACAATGTGTACTAGACATGTATCTGTCACACCTCGTGTACTGTATGTGACATCTTTATATCAACAATGTATCTCTTTAATCTTTTGTACCATATTATGTAATAAAATATACCTATTGGTAAAAAAGAATGAAAAGATGGGGTGATAGGGAAAGTGGAATATTCAAATGGCTTCAGGAAGAAATCCAAATATTCTTCCTTGAAGCCTTTTTATCCACTTCTGCGAGGCTATGGGTCCCACAATTTACACCAGTTGATAGTAAGGTTAGTGTTGATAGTAAGGTTAGTGTTGATAGTAAGGTTAGTGAGGATAATAAGGTCAGTGTTGATAGTAAGGTCAGTGTTGATAGTAAGGTCAGTGAGGATGGTAAGGTCACTGTGGATACTAAGGTCAGTGTTGATAGTAAGGTCAGTGATGATACTAAGGACAGTGTTGGTAGTAAGGTCAGTGAGGATACTAAGGTCAGTGAGGTTAGTAAGGTCAGTGATGATAATAAGATCAGTGAGGATAGTAAGGTAAGTGCTGATAATGTCAGTGTGGATACTAAGGTCAGTGTTGATAGTAAGATCAATGAGGATAGTAAGGTTAGTATTGATAGTAAGGTCAGTGAGGATAATAAGGTCAGTGATGATAGTAAGGTCTGTGTTGATAGTTAGGTCAGTGAGGATAGTAAGGTCAGTGATGATACTAAGGTCAGTGTTGATAGTAAGGTCAGTGAGGGATAGTAAGGTCAGTGATGATACTAAGGTCAGTGTTGATAGTAAGGTCAGTGAGGGATAGTAAGGTCAGTGAGGATACTAAGGTCAGTGAGGATAGCCAGGTCAGTGAGGATAAGATAAGTGAGGATAGTAAGGTCAATGGGGGTAGTAAGGTCAGTGTTGATAGTAAGGTCAGTGTTGATTGTAAGGTCAGTGTTGATAGTAAGGTCAGTGAGGGTAGTAAGGTCAGTGTTGATAGTAAGGTCAGTGGGGGTAGTAAGGTCAGTGTTGATAGTAAGGTCAGTGTTGATTGTAAGGTCAGTGTTGATAGTAAGGTCAGTGAGGATAGTAAGGTCAGTGAGTATACTAAGGTTAGTATTGATAGTAAGGTCAATGGGGGTAGTAAGGTCAGTGTTGATAGTAAGGTCAGTGTTGATTGTAAGGTCAGTGTTGATAGTAAGGTCAGTGAGGGTAGTAAGATCAGTGAGGATAGTAAGGTCAGTGTTGATATTAAGGTCAGTGAGGGTAGTAAGGTCAGTGTTGATAGTAAGGTCAGTGGGGGTAGTAAGGTCAGTGTTGATAGTAAGGTCAGTGTTGATTGTAAGGTCATTGAGGGTAGTAAGGTCAGTGAGGATAGTAAGGTCAGTGTTGATAGTACGGTCAGTGTTGATTGTAAGGTCATTGAGGGTAGTAAGGTCAGTGGGGGTAGTAAGGTCAGTGTTGATAGTAAGGTCAGAGTGGACAGTAAGGTCAGTATTGCCTACCATTCTCCTGCATCATCATGGTGTTCTTGTTACTTCTACATGACCTTCCTACTGCGTCTGCCGCTGCTGTTCATCTCCACCGCCCTCGCTTTCTTCCTCCTCCTGAGCTTCTCAATATATCACTCTTTATCTCTTCCTTAAATTAATCACGCCTTCAACTCCCGTCTTATTCCATCTTAATGAAATGGAGTATTCCATATCGCACGGTTACTCTCTGTCTGTCTGTCTCTGTCTGTCTGTCTGTCTCTGTCTGTCTCTGTCTGTCTGTCTGTCTGTCTCTGTCTCTGTCTGTCTCTCTCTTACTCTCTGTCTCTGTCTCTCTCTTACTCTCTCTCTCTGTCTCTCTCTCTCTCAGGAGGTAAACAGGAACTCAAATAATAACACCGTCACTGGCAACTCCCTCGGTCTTGTTTATAAGGGCAATAATAATTCCTAATAATTCTTGATTATCAATTTTTGAGGGGCAATTTTTCATCGTTTTCTGGGAATGAAGGAGAGGGGGCAGGAGGGAGGAAGGGGAAGAGACGGGAGGTTGGTGGAGGTTGGTGGAGGAAAGGAAGTGTGGATTTGTGGGGTGATGGGGGGAGGTGGGGGATAGGTGGAGTGTGAGGAGGTAGGGGTTTGTAGGGGATAGGATGTAGAGATTGTTGAAGTGGGAGGGATAGTGGGGGAGGGAGGAAGGGATAAGTATGGGGAGGGTATGCGGAATTGTTGGAGAGGTTAGGGAGGGGGGAATGGAGGGGGGAAAGGAGGAAGGGGTTGGTGTGGGAAGGGTAGGAAAGATAATAGAAGAAGAACAGAGGGAGGGGGTGTAGATATGAAGGAATGGGGGGAAATCCAGCTTACTAGACTGGTCCATCCCTTTCCCCCCTTCTCTCCCCTACCCTTTCTCCTTCCCTCCCCTCTCAATCCTCCCACTCCGCTTCTCTCATAATTACCATAATCCATACCGATATGTTCCCTCCCCTCAGGGTTAATGGATGACGTAGTTTGTTAAGTGTGTGTGTGTGTGTGTGTGTGTGTGTGTTGTGTGTGTGTGTGTGTGTGTGTGTGTGTGTGTGTGTGTTTACTTTGAATTATTCGATATATGGAACTCAAAGTGAGAAATCGAAGTGATAAAATCCACTCTTGCTTCTGTTCAAATGTTGTACATTAGTGGAGCCACAGTCTGCAGTATAGAGCTCTGTTATGCCATAGTAAACCTCCACACAGAGCCAAGTAAAGCTCTACACAGCTCCACACAGAGCCAGGTACAGCTCTACACAGCTCCACACAGAGCCAGGTACAGCTCTACACAGCTCCACACAGAGCCAGGTACAGCTCTACACAGCTCCACACAGAGCCAGGTACAGCTCTACACAGCTCCACACAGAGCCAGGTACAGCTCTACACAGCTCCACACAGAGCCAGGTACAGCTCTACACAAAGGTAAACATCTCAGTTCGGGTCTGTGCTTAGATTTCCACTGAGAACAGTCAGACAGTGGTGGAATAGAAGAGTGAGGGAGAGTAAAGGAGAGCGAGCGAGAGTGAGAGAGAGTGAGGGGCAGTGAGGAAGAGTGAGGGGAGCAAAGAAGAGTAAGGAATAAAAAGAATGAAGAAGGGCGATATAGTCTGGTAAAATGAGAGTAAGTTCGAGTAAGGGTGAGTGAGAGAGAAAGAGTGAGGGAGGGAGAGTGAGGGAGAGACTCTGGACTCTAATGAAGAAACATGGGACCAACACACAGTCAATTGGTCCCCCAGGAATGAAAATAACGTTTCAGGTCAAGTGTCTCTGACCCAGCCCCACGGCATATATATATATATATATATATATATATATATATATATATATATATATATATATATATATATATATATATATATATATATTATATTCGCTGAGAGTTTAATCCCTATTGAAGGTTATTCAAATATTCTTGACTGGTGGTAAACAGGTGACATGACGCCTTAATGACCCTCGTATAGTCAATAGTTTTTAAACGCCATTAAGCACCCATGATTATTAATTAACCTTTTCAATTATTTTTGCGAATTATTTCAACATACAAAGAATCGTGTTGATATAAATCCCACTTGTGTTATGTTGACCGTGTTGATCCTCTCTATCATTCAGAAGGCGACGCCTTTCCCCATCCTGCCTGTTGCAGTATGATAATTAACAGGCAGAGTGCGTCATGGAATTACTAGTATAGACGATAGGTGGTGAGTGTGTTCGTCCTTATTTCTGAGTGTGTTCGTCCCTGTTTCTGAGTGTGTTCGTACTTGTTTCAGATTGTGTTCGTCGTTGTTTCTGAGTGTGTTCGTCCTTGTTTCAGAGTGTGTTCGTCCTTGTTTCAGAGTGTGTTCGTCCTTATTTCTGAGTGTGTTCGTCCTTGTTTCAGAGTGTGTTCGTCCTTATTTCTGAGTGTGTTCGTCCCTGTTTCTGAGTGTGTTCGTACTTGTTTCAGATTGTGTTCGTCGTTGTTTCTGAGTGTGTTCGTCGTTGTTTCTGAGTGTGTTCGTCGTTGTTTCACAGTGTGTTCGTCGTTGTTTCTGAGTGTGTTTGTCCTTGTTTCAGAGTGTGTTCGTCCTTGTTTCTGAGTGTGTTCGTCCCTGTTTCTGAGTGTGTTCGTACTTGTTTCAGAGTGTGTTCGTCCTTGTTTCAGAGTGTGTTCGTCCTTGTTTCTGAGTTTGTTCGTCCTTGTTTCAGAGTGTGTTCGTCCTTGTTTCTGAGTTTGTTCGTCCTTGTTTCTGAGTGTGTTTGTCCTTGTTTCAGAGTGTGTTCGTCCTTGTTTCTGAGTGTGTTCGTCCCTGTTTCTGAG
>WNWK01000021.1:52500-57500 GCA_009830355.1 Cherax destructor
CAATAACAACACTGCGACTAGCCGGGGGATCGAACCCGTGTTGCTTTAGCCCGCTTCATGGTGAGCCAAAATTCACGACGCTTTAACCCACTGGACCATACAATCCTACAAAGATCTCGCACCCAGCAGAGCTAGGTGTTGTACCGTGATCCGAGGATATACGATGGTGTGGGTGCCTCAAGTGTTGTTATTGATTAAATACCACTCGTTCGTGGTTACAATACTATATATACTGCTTTTGGAGGCTAGTACACCAAACGGGGAGTAGAATGAAATTAGATCTGAGGCACCCACACCATCGTATGTCCTCAGATCGTGTCACAACACCTAGCTCTGCTGGGTGCGTGATCTTTGTAGGATTGAATGGTCCAGTGGGTTAGAGTGTCGTGAATTTTCGCTCACCATGAGACGGGCTAAAACAACACGGGTTCGATCCCCCGGCTAGTAATTAAACTGATTAAAGTTAACTCTGAGCATGTATACGCTGAGAAAAATCCACCTCACAGTGTATATATGTTTTGTAATAAACACAAGTTAACACTTCATAATGAAGTTCTATATTTTTTCTTTGTTGAAAAAAGGACACAAACAATAGTTGTGAGATTTGAGAATTGTCTCCATCATCTTGTTTGTGAGAGTACGAGTAAGTGTCCTCACACCATCCAGCTTCTCTCTGTGATAATGGTAGTCTTAGAATAGCAGTCCCGTATGACTGACTACATGGCGGCGTTCCCAGGGGCAGAACCTGTGTACGTGAAGTTCTCAGTAATGCACATCAGACATTAACAAATTCAAAAATTCAGATATTTAATGTAACATTTCTAAAAGAAAACAATTGTGTTCACTTAACCAAAAACTATTACACAAGTCAGGGTTATACGTGTACAAGACGGGAGTCAGGGGTCGCTGCCCCCTTCACGAACTATGAAACTGGCCATAGTATAACACTCACCTATATATACTGGCCATAGTATAACACTCACCTATATATACTGGCCGTAGTATAACACTCACCTATATATACTGGCCATAGTATAACACTCACCTATATATACTGGCCGTAGTATAACACTCACCTATATATACTGGCCGTAGTATAACACTCACCTATATATACTGGCTGTAGTATAACACTCACCTATATATACTGGCTGTAGTATAACACTCACCTATATATACTGGCCATAGTATAACACTCACCTATATATACTGGCCGTAGTATAACACTCACCTATATATACTGGCCGTAGTATAACACTCACCTATATATACTGGCCATAGTATAACACTCACCTATATATACTGGCCGTAGTATAACACTCACCTATATATACTGGCCGTAGTATAACACTCACCTATATATACTGGCCATAGTATAACACTCACCTATATATACTGGCTGTAGTATAACACTCACCTATATATACTGGCTGTAGTATAACACTCACCTATATATACTGGCTGTAGTATAACACTCACCTATATATACTGGCCGTAGTATAACACTCGCCTATATATACTGGCCGTATTATAACACTCACCTATATATACTGGCTGTAGTATAACACTCACCTATATATACTGGCCGTAGTATAACGCTCACCTATATATACTGGCTGTAGTATAACGCTCGCCTATATATACTGGCGGTAGTATAACACTCACCTATATATACTGGCTGTAGTATAACACTCACCTATATATACTGGCTGTAGTATAACACTCACCTATATATACTGGCTGTAGTATAACACTCACCTATATATACTGGCCGTAGTATAACGCTCACCTATATATACTGGCTGTAGTATAACACTCACCTATATATACTGGCCGTATTATAACACTCACCTATATATACTGGCTGTAGTATAACGCTCACCTATATATACTGGCCGTAGTATAACGCTCACCTATATATACTGGCCGTAGTATAACGCTCACCTGTATCTACTGGCTGTAGTATAACGCTCACCTATATATACTGGCTGTAGTATAACGCTCACCTATATATACTGGCTGTAGTATAACACTCACCTATATATACTGGCCGTATTATAACACTCACCTATATATACTGGCTGTAGTATAACACTCACCTATATATACTGGCTGTAGTATAACGCTCACCTATATATACTTACTGTAGTATAACACTCACCTATATATACTGGCTGTAGTATAACGCTCACCTATATATACTGGCTGTAGTATAACGCTCACCAATATATACTGGCTGCAGTATAACGCTCACCTATATATACTGGCCGTAGTATAACACTCACCTATATATACTGGCTGTAGTATAACGCTCACCTATATATACTGACTGTAGTATAACGCTCACCTATATATACTGGCCGTAGTATAACACTCGCCTATATATACTGTCCGTAGTATAACACTCACCTATATATACTGGCCGTAGTATAACACTCACCTATATATACTGGCTGTAGTATAACGCTCGCCTTTATATACTGGCTGTAGTATAACGCTCACCTATATATACTGGCCGTAGTATAACACTCGCCTATATATACTGGCCGTAGTATAACACTCGCCTATATATACTGGCCGTAGTATAACACTCACCTATATATACTGGCCGTAGTATAACACTCACCTATATATACTGGCCGTAGTATAACACTCGCCTTTATATACTGGCCGTAGTATAACGCTCGCCTTTATATACTGGCCGTAGTATAACGCTCGCCTTATATACTGGCTGTAGTATAACACTCACCTATATATCTGGCCGTAGTATAACGCTCGCCTTTATATACTGGCCGTAGTATAACGCTCGCCTTTATATACTGGCCGTAGTATAACGTTCGCCTTTATATACTGGCCGTAGTATAACGCTCGCCTTTATATACTGGCTGTAGTATAACACTCACCTATATATACTGGCCGTAGTATAACGCTCGCCTTTATATACTGGCCGTAGTATAACGCTCGCCTTTATATACTGGCCGTAGTATAACGCTCGCCTTTATATACTGGCCGTAGTATAACGCTCGCCTTTATATACTGGCCGTAGTATAACGCTCGCCTTTATATACTGGCCGTAGTATAACGCTCGCCTTTATATACTGGCCGTAGTATAACGCTCGCCTTTATATACTGGCCGTAGTATAACGCTCGCCTTTATATACTGGCCGTAGTATAACGTTCGCCTTTATATACTGGCCGTAGTATAACGCTCGCCTTTATATACTGGCCGTAGTATAAAGAGGTGGAGGGGTAAGCCAACTGTGGGTCATCATATCACCAAGACCCGCGTCAGGAAACACTTGTCCTGTTTCCTGACAAACATTATACCTACCTTTTGTTAGTGTGACTTTGTAAATGGTCCAAGTCGGACCGAAACGTCGTGGTGCAGTGTTGCTGTCCTTGCAGGCTCTATTTTACATTTGTGTTGCCAGTGTTGGTAGCCAGCAGTAACAGCCTGGTTGATCAGGCCCTAACCCACCGGGAGGTGGTCAAGGACTGGGACGCTAGGGGCGCTGACCCCCGGAACGACTTCCAGGTATTCTAATCCAGGTAGACTCCAGGCATCTACGGGTAGACTCTTCCAGGTAGACTCCAGGCATCTACAGGTAGACTCCTCCAAGTAAACTCCAGGCATCTGTATGTAGACTCCAGGCATCTACAGGTAGACTCCAGGCATCTACAGGTAGACTCCAGGCATCTACAGGTAGACTCCAGGCATCTACAGGTAGACTCCATTCATCTTCAGGTAGACTCCAGGCATCTACAGGTAGACTCCATTCATCTTCAGGTAGACTCCAGGCATCTACAGGTAGACTCCTCCAGGTAGACTCCAGGCATCTACATGTAGACTTCAGGCATCTACAGGTAGACTCCAGGCATCTACAGGTAGACTCCAGGCATCTACAGGTAGACTCCAGGCATCTACAGGTAGACTCCAGGCATCTACAGGTAGACTCCAGGCATCTACAGGTAGACTTCAGGAATCTACAGGTAGACTCCTCCAGGTAGACTCCAATTAGACTATAAAAGGTAAAATAATAGCATTTAGCAGTTACTGTGTCCTTGTTTCAGGGACGACCAGAGGCCAGAGGGACGACCAGAGGCCAGAGGGACGACCAGAGGACAACCAGGGGCCAGAGGGACGACCAGAGGACAACCAGGAGCCAGAGGGACGACCAGAGGACAACTAGGGGCCAGAGGGATGACCAGAGGCCAGAAGGACGACCAAAGGACAACCAGGGGTCAGAAGGACGACCAGAGGCCAAAGGGACGACCATAGGGACTACCAGAGGACAACCAGAGGGCCAGAGTAACGACCAGGGGCTAGAGGGACGACCAGAGTAACGACCAGAGGCCAGAGGGATGACCAGAGGCCACAAAGACGACCAGAGTAACGACCAGGGGCCAAAGGGACGACCAGAGGCCACAAGGATGAGCAGCGTAACGACCAGGGGCCAGAGGGACGACCTGAGGCCATAAGGACGACCAGAGTAACGACCAGGGCCAGAGGGACGACCAAAGGTCACAAGAACGACCAGAGTAACGACAAGGGGCCAGAGGGACGACCAGAGGCCACAATGGACGACCAGGGGCCAGAGGGACGACCAGAGGCCACAAGGACGACCAGGGGCCAGAGGGGCGAACAGAGGCCAGAGGGACGACCAGAGGCCACACGGACGACCAGAATAACGACAAGGGGCCAGAGGGACGACCAGAGGCCACAAGACGACCAGGGGCCAGAGGACGACCAGAGGCCAAGGACGACCGAGAACGAGGGCCGAGGACGACCAGAGGCCACAGGGACGACCAGATAACGACAAGGGCCAGAGGACGACCAGAGGCCACAAGGACGACCAGGCAGGGGACGACCAGAGGCCACAAGGACGACCAGAGGCCACAAGGACGACCAGAGTAACGACCAGGGGCCTGAGGGACGACCAGAGGCCACAAGGACGACCAGAGTAACGACCAGGGGCCAGAGGGACGACCAGGGGCCTGGC
>WNWK01000021.1:60000-75000 GCA_009830355.1 Cherax destructor
GTGGTAGTGGTGGTGGTGGTAGTGGTGGTGGGGTGGTGGAGGTAGTGGTGGTGGTGGTGGTGGTGGTGGTGGGTGGAGGTGGTGGTGGTGGTGGTGGTGGGGTGGTGGTAGTGGTGGTGTGGTGGTAGTGGTGGTGGTGGTGGTGGTGGTGGTAGTGGTGGTAGTGGTGGTAGTGGTGGTGGTAGTGGTGGTGGTGGTGGTGGAGGTGGTGGTGGTAGTGGTGGTGGTGGTGGTGGAGGTGGTGGTGGTGGTGGTAGTGGTGGTGGTGGTAGTGGTGGTGGTGGTGGTAGTGGTGGTGGAGGTGGTGGTGGTGGTGGAGGTGGTGGAGGTGGTGGAGGTGGTGGAGGTGGTGGTGGTGGTGGTGGAGGTGGTGGTGGTGGTAGTGGTGGTGGTGGAGGTGGTGGTAGTGGTGGTGGTGGTAGTGGTGGTGGTGGTGGTGGTGGTGGAGGTGGTGGTGGTGGTAGTGGTGGTGGTGGTAGTGGTGATGGTGGTAGTGGTGGTGGTGGTGGTGGTGGTAGTGGTGGTGGTGGTGGTGGTGGTAGTGGTGGTGATGGTGGTGGTGGAGGTGGTGGTTGCAGTAGATGTAGTTTTAGTTGTAGTCCAGATGGTTGTATTGATTATTTTAGGTGATTGTAGTGAATGTTTTGGGTAACTGTATTGGTTGCATTAGATTGTATTAATGTTTTTTCCTCACAATTTTGGTGGTTATTTTGGTTGATAGTTGTGGTTGTTTAACATGATTGCTCTGTTATTCTGGGTAATTGTGAAATTCTTCTGGGTGACAGTGATTGTTTAGATGATTGTGGTACCTCTGACTCCTCTCTTTCTTTTGCAGTGATTGAATACAATACTTAAGAAATGTTATTGACAGTATATACGAGTTGGGTTCCCCTCCACTTTAATATGGACTTTGTTACTGTTGTTCATTACGTGTTTTTCAGAGTCCATTGACTTTGGGTTTGAAGGGACAAGAGCTAGAGCTATCACTAGGACTGGTGGTGGTGGTGGTGGAGGTGGGGGAAGGCAACTATAAAACAACTTGTAGTTGACGTTGCAAACCACGGCGCCCTCAACATTTATCAACTTTATCACGAAGGAATAATTCAGTGCGAGAAGAAATCAGTGAGAAATGCACAATAATTTCTTCCTCTCTGATTTGTTAACATCTATATCTGGCTTCAGCTGAACACGTTGTTACACTCATTATGTGAGTCAAGTGCAAACAAAGTACTTTGTACTTTAACAGTTCAATTGTAAATTTTTATGCCTAACTTGGTTGCTATAATTCATATCTAGAGAGGTGGAAAGACGAGCAGATGCCGTCCTGCCAGGACACTCCTATTTACATCTCTCTCTCTGTGTGGAATGTATATTATTACTAACACTTTAGCGAGAAATTTTATAGGTTGTTGCCCTCGAAATTGATATAAGAAAGGGATTACTAGCGATGAGTTTCTTGGAAGAAACTTGAAGATATGTAACATCAGTGGAATATAACCTCTATGGAGGGGTGAAATGGTGTTGGTGTCTATAACACAGGATCTTGCATTACCTAAGATTTACGGTTAGAACGTATGCTTTCTTTCTCAACATTTTAATACCATATCCAATTATTCTATTACTGGCACCAGAAATATTAAGTTCATTCCACATAATAAGGACTTTGGTGGTTCTAGATAAGCTAAAAGTTCATCTAAGTGTCACTGGAGCATTGGTTCCAGTGACCGACGAGATTTTTCTTAAGCTAACTTAAGGTTCTAATATAGACAATGTACGTCAGTCTCACTATTCTTACAATAACACCATAGTTGAGGTTGTAGCCAGCAACATCTCTGAAAGTATTTAGCCTACGCTTGCAGTTCTTGTTACGTTGATATGTGGTGGATTCAGCGGGGTGCGTCTACACCAAAATATATATTATAAGATTTAACATAACTGATGGGTTTACCCTGCAAATATGTGGGCGAGTCCCACCGTTTACTTGTCAATATCTTAGTCTTAGATGAAGATATGATGAGTCTAGCCGACCACATATTACTTGAACTTCTTTAAGAATCTTACTCATTTTCTTATGGGCAGTTGTATGGGTCATGATGTCATCAGCATAACTTACAGCTACATGTTTGGGTGAGGTAGGTAGAGCGTTTAGAAGAGCATTAGTCAGGACATTAAACAGCATGGGACTGAGAACTCCTCCCTGTGGGGCACCTTGGGGCATTTCTTCAGTCTCGCTTCTTAAACCTTGGTAGAGAACAGAGAACACACTCTTTAACATATAACCTCTTATCCAACTGAATGGGTCACCACCTATATTCATTTTAGCTAGTTCACGTAAGATAACAGCTCTTTTTATATCAAATGTAGATTTTAGATCAAGAAATGAGCTAAAACTAGTGGGAGTGTACACTGAGAAGGTGGTAATACAATCTCTTCTGTCACAAAACCATAGAGATGAGTTGGTGTCTTTCTCCTAGTGGACTTTCTTTTACACTTTCAAACTATATATATATATATATATATATATATATATATATATATATATATATATATATATATATATATATATATATATATATATATATATATATATACATACATAGATACATATGGGCGTCACCCTCACACGGGTCTTAACCATCACACGAAAGCGCCCCTCCGTCTTGCGCTGACGCAGCCTTACGCTGACGCAGCCTTACGCTGACGCAGCCTTACGCTGACGCAGCCGACCGACGCATGGCCAGTCTTGCGCTGACGCAGCCTACGTATGGCTTATCTTGCGCTGACAGCCGATGGATAGCCAGTCTTACGCTGACAGCCGATGGATAGCCAGTCTTACGCTGACAGCCGATGGATAGCCAGTCTTGCGCTGACAGCCGATGGATAGCCAGTCTTACGCTGACAGCCGATGGATAGCCAGTCTTGCGCTGACAGCCGATGGATAGCCAGTCTTGCGCTGACAGCCGATGGATAGCCAGTCTTACGCTGACAGCCGATGGATAGCCAGTCTTGCGCTGACAGCCGATGGATAGCCAGTCTTGCGCTGACAGCCGATGGATAGCCAGTCTTGCGCTGACAGCCGATGGATAGCCAGTCTTGCGCTGACAGCCGATGGATAGCCAGTCTTGCGCTTAAGATATCAATAAACATTAAAATATCAACAAATATTAAAACATTAATAAACATTAAAACATCAATTAAATATTAAGACGTCAATTAAACATCGAAAAATCAGTTAAACATTAAGACATCAATAAACTTTAAGATATCAATAAACATTTAGACATCAATAAATATTAAGACATCAATATACATCTATACATCAATAAACTTTAAAACATCAATTAAACATCAAAACATAAATAAAACATCAATAAAACATTTAAGTAATAAAAGCCGGGAAGATAATTAAGCATTTTAATGGCACTTTTTTACAAGAGGAATTGCGAAGAGGCGCTAAACCCGTATGTGGGGGTTCCACACAGCGCCTGGACAATGGGAAGCAAGCAGGTTTGATCCAAGGCAGAGGAGTGCAGTACCTGCCGATGCGCCTCCAAATTCCCACCGGATCAAGAGCCTTTAAAGGTTAAAAAAAGGTAATGAATATTTAGAGGTCGAATTGATTTTTTGTTTTTGTTTTACAAAAGTTGATTTTTGAGAGAAATTTGTGACCAAATTAATATTTTTTTAATAAAGTGAAAAAGATGTTGTAGTGGGAGTGAAAAATAGAATTAACAGAGAACATTGGTGCAGCATTGATGAAGCATTTGTGCAGAATTGAGGCAGCATTTGTGCAGCATTGATGAAGCATTTGTACAGCATTGATGCAGCATTTGTGCAGCATTGAGGCAGCATTTGTGCAGCATTAATGAAGCATTTGTACAGCATTTGTGCAGCATTGAGGCAGCATTTGTGCAGCATTGATGAAGCATTTGTGCAGCATCGAGGCAACATTTGTGCAGCATTGATGCAGCATTTGTACTGATCAGCATTTGAGATGCAGCATTTGTGCAGCATTGATGCAGCATTTGTACAGCATTGATGCAGCATTTGTGCAGCATTGAGGCAGCATTTGTGCAGCATTGATGCAGCATTTGTGCAGCATTGAGGCAGCATTTGTGCAGCATTGATGCAACATTTGTGCAAAATTTGTGCGGCATTGATGTAGCATTTGTGCGGCATTGATGCAGTATTGAGGCAGCATTTGTGCAGCATTGAGGTAGCATTTGTGCAGCATTGAGGCTGCATTTGAGCAGCATTGAGGCAGCATTTGAGCAGCATTGAGGCAGCATTTGTGCAGCACTGAAGCAGGATTGGAGCAGTATTTGTGCAGTATTAAGCAGCACTTGAGCAGCATTGACGCAGCATTGAGGCAGTATTGATGTAGCAGTGATGCAGCATTTGAACAGCATTTGTGCAGAATTGAAGTAGCATTTGAGCAGCCCTGAACACAGCATTGACGCAGCATTGGGTTAGCATTTATGCAGCACTGATGCAGCATTTGTATAACACTAGTGCAGCATTTGTATAACACTAGTGCAGCATTTGTATAACACTAGTGCAGCATTTGTATAACACTAGTGCAGCATTTGTATAACACTAGTGCAGCATTTGTATAACACTAGTGCAGCATTTGTATAACACTAGTGCAGCATTGGTACAGCATTGGTTTAACATTGGTGAGAGGCTAAATATTAGGAATATTAAAAATGTAATAATATTAAGATTATTAAAATATTATGTAAAGAATATTAGGAATATTAAGAATATTATGTGAAAAATATTAGGAATTTTACATTATGTATATTATGAATATTCAGAATTTTGCATTAAGAATTTCAGAACTAATATTAATAATTTTATATTAAGAATATTATCATATTAAGAATTTTATATTAAGAATATTACAATATAAAGAATTTTATATTAAGAATATTATCAATATTAAGGATATTAGGAATATTAAAAATATTAGGAATATTAAAAATATTAGGAATATTAAGAATATTAGAAATATTAAGAATATCAGAAATATTATGAATTTCATAATATTAAGAATTTTAATAATATTATGATTATTAAGAATATTGAGAATATTAAGAATATAAAGAAAATTAAGACCATTAAGAACAATAATAATTTTAACTTTTAAGAATATCAAGACTAAAGAAAACAAATAAGAACAATAAGAATATTAAGAATGTGAGGAACATTAAGAATGTGAGGAACATTAAGAATGTGAGGAACATTAAGAATGTGAGGAATATTAAGAATGTGAGGAACATTAAGAATGTGAGGAACATTAAGAATGTGAGGAACATTAAGAATGTGAGGAACATTAAGAATGTGAGGAACATTAAGAATGTGAGGAATATTAAGAATGTGAGGAACATTAAGAATGTGAGGAACATTAAGAATGTGAGGAACATTAAGAATGTGAGGAATATTAAGAATGTGAGGAACATTAAGAATATTAAGAATGTGAGGAACATTAAAAATGTGAGGAGGAATATTAAGAATGTGAAGAATATTAAGAATGTGAGGAATATTAAGAATATTAAGAATGTGAGGAATATTAAGAATGTGAGGAATATTAAGAATGTGAGGAATATTAAGAATGTGATTAATATTAAGAATATTAAGAATGTGAGGAATATTAAGAATGTGAGAAATATTAAGAACGTGAGGAACATTAAAAATGTGAGGAGGAATATTAAGAATGTGAAGAATATTAAGAATGTGAGGAACATTAAGAATGTGAGGAATATTAAGAATATTAAGAATGTAAGAAATATTAAGAATGTGAGGAATATTAGAATGTGAGGAATATTTAGAATGTGAGGAATTTTAAGAATGTGAGGAATATTAAGAATGTGAGGAATATTAAGAATTGAGGAATATTAAGAATGTAGATGAGAATATTAAGAATGTGAGGAATATTAAGAAGGGAGGAATATTAAGAATATTAAGAATGTGAGGAATATTAAGAATGTGAGGAAATTTATTTAAGAATGTGAGGAATATTAAGAATGTGAGGAATATTAAGAATGTAGAAGAATATTAAGAATGTGAGGAATATTAAGAATGTGAGGAATATTAAGAATGTGAGGAATATTAAGAATGTGAGGAATATTAAGAATGTGAGGAATATTAAGAATGTGAGAGAATATTAAGAATGTGAGGAATATTAAGAATGTGAGGAATATTAAGAATGTGAGGAATATTAAGAATGTGAGGAATATTAAGAATGTGAGGAATATTAAGAATGTGAGGAATATTAAGAATGTGAGGAATATTAAGAATGTGAGGAATATTAAGAATGTGAGGAATATTAAGAATGTGAGGAATATTAAGAATATTAAGAATGTGAGGAATATTAAGAATGTGAGGAATATTAAGAATGTGAGGAATATTAAGAATGTGAGGAATATTAAGAATGTGAGAATATTAAGAATGTGAGGAATATTAAGAATGTGAGGAATATTAAGAATGTGAGGAATATTAAGAATGTGAGGAATATTAAGAATATTAAGAATGTGAGAAATATTAAGAATGTGAGGAATATTAAGAATGTGAGGAATATTAAGAATGTGAGGAATATTAAGAATATTAAGACTTAAAAATACTAGAAAATTAAAAATAATAAAGGAGTATTAGGCAACTCGTGCATAAAAATATTTATTTTGTAACAGAAACTCAATTGTGGAAAAAAATAATTTATTATATTGATAAAACAGTGTTTAAAATACATCACTCATAATGTTCAAAATACATCATTAATAGTGTTCAAATTACATCAGTGACAGTGTTCAAAATACATCATTAATTGTGTTCAAAATACATAATTAATAGTGTTCAAAATACATCACTGATAGAATAGTGTTCAGAATACATCGCTGACAGAATAGTGTTCAAAATACATCACTAATATGGTTCAAAATACATCACTAATAGTGTTCAAAATACATCACTAATAGTGTTCAAAATACATAATTAATAGTGTTCAAAATACATTAATGGTAGTGTTCAAAAATACACCATTGATAGCGTTCAAAATACATCAATGATAGTGTTCAAAAATACATCACAGATAGTGTTCAAAATACATCGTTAATAAACTATACCGCCTGTCATTACGATTTCGTGAATACATGGTTAATAGTGCTCACAATACATCAGTGTTAGAGTATGGGTCAAAATATATTAAACACCTGTGCACCTGGGATATGTTTGATTAATATTCCACCATCTATAAGAGTAATATCACATTTGAAGATGAAGAAGTCAGATTTCTAATTTTGGAATCACAAACTGAACCGAATACAGTCCTGCGGGTGAACAAATTGAACTAAAAAAAATAAGATTTTAATTCAAAATATAAATTGAGCAATTAGGAAAGTTTTTATTTTTTGTAAAACAAACATAATTGTGTTTTTCATTAGGACTCTTTGTCGCACAGCCGGAAGTGCCATCCTTCAGGCACCCCGGAAGTGCCATCCTTCAGGCACCCCGGGTTGGGAACCCCTGGTGTAGACTGATAGACTGGGGGTCAACATACATTATAAACTGATAGACTGGGGCTCAATATATATTATAAACTGATAGACTGGGGCTCAAAATACATTAATAAACTCATAGAATTTGGCTACAAAAATCTATTAGCCACTATTATAAATATATTGTAGCCAAAAAAAAAAAAAAAATTGCGCTAACCGAGACCTGGTTATACACGAACAGTTGAAGAGTGACTGGTATGTATCTCTGTATTTGACTGAAGAAGCCCAACTACTTCACATGTGTCTTAGTGACGACACACAGTACTACAACATTACCACGCTGACACAAACAGTAGTGTGAGAGGAGAGTGGCCTTGTATTGGCCAGTAGGCCTGCTGCAGTGTTCCTCAATTCTTATGTTCTTATATTCTGTGCTGGACAAAATTTGAGCTATTCCTCCCCCCTCCCCCCAAATAAAAGATATAAACGTCCGAGAGACAGACATAATCTGGTTGGTTGCCGTCTACCAAGTACAGTGAGAAGGTTGTCTTAGGTGCTCGTACAGTGAGAAGCTTGTCTTAGGTGCTAGTACAGTGAGAAGCTTGTCTTAGGTGCTCGTACAGTGAGAAGCTTGTCTTAGGTGCTAGTACAGTGAGAAGCTTGTCTTAGGTGCTAGTACAGTGAGAAGCTTGTCTTAGGTGCTAGACAGAGTTGTAGGTGCAGACAGGAGCTTGTCTTAGGTGCTAGTACAGTGAGAAGCTTGTCTTAGGTGCTACATAAGTTTACAGTAAGAGAAGCTTTTGTCTTAGTGATGCTTCAGTCTATACAGTGAAAGTTGTAGAGGAGAGCTTGTCTTAGGTGCTAGTACAGTGAGTTTGTCTTAGGTGCTAGTACAGTGAGAAGCTTTCTTAGGTGCTAGTACAGTGAGAAGCTTTGTCTTAGGTGCTAGTACAGTGAGAAGCTTGTCTTAGGTGCTAGTACAGTGAGAAGCTTTGTCTCTAGGTGCTAGTACAGTGAGAAACTTGTCTTAGGTGCTCGTACAGTGAGAAGTTGTCTTAGGTGCTGTACAGTGAGAAACTTGTCTTAGGTGCTAGTACAGTGAGAACTTGTCTTAGGTGCTGTACAGTGAGAAGTTGTCTTAGGTGCTGTACAGTGAGAAACTTGTCTTAGGTGCTAGTACAGTGAGAAACTTGTCTTAGGTGCTGTACAGTGAAAGTTGTCTTAGGTGCTGTACAGTGAGAAGATTGTCTTAGGTGCTGACAGTGAGAAGCTTGTCTTAGGTGCTAGTACAGTGAGAAGCTTGTCTTAGGTGCTAGTACAGTGAGAAGCTTGTCTTAGGTGCTAGTACAGTGAGAAGCTTGTCTTAGGTGCTAGTACAGTGAGAAGCTTGTCTTAGGTGCTAGTACAGTGAGAAACTTGTCTTAGGTGCTAGTACAGTGAGAAGATTGTCTTAGGTGCGCGTACAGTGAGAAGATTGTCTTAGGTGCTAGTACAGTGAGAAACTTGTCTTAGGTGCTAGTACAGTGAGAAACTTGTCTTAGGTGCTGTACAGTGAGAAGCTTGTCTTAGGTGCTAGTACAGTGAGAAACTTGTCTTAGGTGCTCTACAGTGAGAAGTTGTCTTAGGTGCTGTACAGTGAGAAGCTTGTCTTAGGTGCTAGTACAGTGAGAAACTTGTCTTAGGTGCTGTACAGTGAGAGAGATTAGTCTTAGGTGCTCGTACAGTGAGAAGCTTGTCTTAGGTGCTCGTACAGTGAGAAGCTTGTCTTAGGTGCTAGTACAGTGAGAAACTTGTCTTAGGTGCTCGTACAGTGAGAAGATTGTCTTAGGTGCTAGTACAGTGAGAAACTTGTCTTAGGTGCTCGTACAGTGAGAAGCTTGTCTTAGGTGCTCGTACAGTGAGAAGCTTGTCTTAGGTGCTAGTACAGTGAGAAGCTTGTCTTAGGTGCTAGTACAGTGAGAAACTTGTCTTAGGTGCGCTGTACAGTGAGAAGCTTGTCTTAGGTGCTCGTACAGTGAGAAGCTTGTCTTAGGTGCTAGTACAGTGAGAAACTTGTCTTAGATGCGCTGTACACACTTGCAATAGAAATTTGCTGGAAAGGAAAGTTTGTATTCTGAAGAACAGTTGATGCAGATGTGAGAGAGTAAATACTTTACAGAGAAAACTGTCTATGTACGTGAATGGTAGAAGATGAAGAACTGGATACATGTGCAACATGTATCCAACATGTGCAACATGTATCCAACATGTGCAACATGTATCCAACATGTGCAACATGTATCCAACATGTGCAACATGTGTCTTTATTTGTAGACGTTTCGCCATCCTGTGGCTTTATCAATTCCGTACAAGGACATAATTTGAAGACTGTAGACTAATATACAAAAGATGAGGTAATCAGTCCCTCACTAACTCCAAGACTGAGAGACTGATTACCTCATCTTTTGTATATAGTATTACATTCTTCACATTATGTCCTTGTACTGATAAAACCACTGGAGGGCGAAACGTCTACAAATAAAGATACTCAGATGTTGCACATATCTCTAATTCTTCGTCAAAATTATATAAGTGAAAGATTAATTTATTTACAAAGAGTTGTAAATAAATTTACAAACACTAGGAATATACGTACATTCATGGGAGTACATGGAAAGGACAGATAGAAAGTCCACAACGAAGGGAATCTCGAGTAAGGACGGTCGTGTTTTATCCAGGTCAAGGATGGGCTAGTGAGAGTGTAGGCAATGGGGTCGAAAATGTATGGGGTAGATTTAAAAATGTAGTGTTAGAGTGTTCAGCAGAAGTTTGTGGTTACAGGCGAGTGGGTGCAGGAGGGAAGAGGAGCGATTGGTGGAATGATGATGTAAAGAGAGTAGTAAGGGAGAAAAAGTTAGCATATGAGAGGTTTTTACAAAGTAGAAGTGATGCAAGGAGGGAAGAGTATATGGAGAGAAAAAGAGAGGTTAAAAGAGTGGTGAAGCAATGTAAAAAGAGAGCAGATGAGAGAGTGGGTGAGATGTTATCAGCAAATTTTGTTGAAAATAAGAAAAAGTTTTGGAATGAGATTAATAAGTTGAGGAAGCCTAGAGAACAAATGGATTTGACAGTTAAAAATAGGAGAGGAGAGTTATTAAATGGAGAGTTAGAGGTATCGGGAAGATGGAGAGAATATTTTGAGGATTTGTTAAATGTTGATGAAGACAGGAAGCTGTGATTTCGTGTGTAGGGCAAGGAGGAATAACATCTTGTAGGAGTGTGGAAGAGCCAGTTGTGGGTGTAGGGGAAGTTCGTGAGGCAGTGGGTAGAATGAAAGGGGGTAAGGCAGCTGGGATTGATGGGATAAAGATAGAAATGTTGAAAGCAGGTGGGGATATAATTTTGGAGTGGTTGGTGCTATTATTTAATAAATGTATGGAAGAGGGTAAGGTACCTAGGGATTGGCAGAGAGCGTGTATTGTTCCTTTGTATAAAGGCAAAGGGGACAAAAGAGAGTGAAAAATTATAGGGGAATAAGTCTGTTGAGTGTACCTGGTAAAGTGTATGGTAGAGTTATTATTGAAAGAATTATGAGTAAAACAGAAAGCAGGATAGCAGATGAACAAGGGGGCTTTAGGAAAGGTAGGGGGTGTGTAGACCAAGTGTTTACAGTGAAACATATAGGTGAACAGTATTTGGATAAGGGTAAAGATGTTTTTGTGGCATTTATGGATTTGGAAAAGGCGTATGATAGGGTAGATAGGGGGCAATGTGGCAGATGTTGCAGGTGTATGGAATAGGAGGAAGGTTACTGAAAGCAGTGAAGAGTTTTTATGAGGATAGTGAGGCTCAGGTTCTAGAGTGTGTAGGAGGGAAGGGACTATTTCCCAGTAAAAGTGGGCCTTAGACAAGGATGTGTGATGTCACCGTGGTTGTTCAATATATTTATAGATGGGGTTGTAAGAGAAGTGAATGCGAGGGTCTTGGCAAGAGGTGTTGGGCTAAAAGATAAAGAAGCAAATACAAAGTGGGAGTTGTCACAGTTGCTTTTTGCTGATGACACTGTGCTTTGGGAGATTCTGAAGAGAAGCTGCAGAGGTTGGTGGATGAATTTGGTAGGGTGTGTAAAAGAAGAAAATTGAAAGTGAATATAGGAAAGAGTAAGGTGATGAGGATAACAAAAAGAATAGGTGACGAAAGATTGGATATCAGATTGGAGGGAGAGAGTATGGAGGAGGTGAATGTATTCAGATATTTGGGAGTGGACATGTCGGCGGATGGGTCTATGAAGGATGAGGTGAATCATAGAATTGATGAGGGGAAAAGGGTGAGTGGAGCACTTCGAGTCTGTGGAGACAAAGAACCTTGTCCATGGAAGTAAAGAGGGAATGTATGAGAGTATAGTTATACCAACGCTCTTATATGGGTGTGAAGCATGGGTGATGAATGTTGCAACGAGGAGAAGGCTGGAGGCAGTGGAGATGTCATGTCTGAGGTCAATGTGTGGTGTGAATATAATGCAGAGAATTCGGAGTTTGGAAATTAGGAGGAGGTGCGGATTACCAAAACGATTGTTCAGAGAGCTGAGGAGGGGTTGTTGAGGTGGTTTGGACATGTAGAGAGAATGGAACGAGACAGAGTGACTTCGAGAGTGTATAAATCTGTAGTGGAGGGAAGGCGGGGTAGGGGTCGGCCTAGGAAAGGTTGGAGGGAGGGGTAAGGAAGTTTTGTGTGCGAGGGCTTGGACTTCCAGCAAGCATGTGTGAGCGTATTTGATAGGAGTGAATGGAGGCATATGGTTTTTAATACTTGACGTGCTGTTGGAGTGTGAGCAAAGTAACATTTATGAAGGGATTCAGGGAAACCGGCAGGCCGGACTTGAGTTCTGGAGATGGGAAGTACAGTGCCGGCACTCTGAAGGAGGGGTGTTAATGTTGCAGTTTTATAACTGTAGTGTAAAGCACCCTTCTGGCAAGACAGTGATGGAGTGAATGATGATGAAAGTTTTTCTTTTTCGGGCCACCCTGCCTTGGTGGGAATCGGCCGATGTGTTAATAAAAAAAAAAATATACAATAATAGAATGGTTATAACTATGACTATAATTTTTAAAGGGGTGGGCCGGTTAGCCAGCGGAAGGCCTCGGTCAGATGACGAAAAGCTCCAATGTCGGGTTATCATCTGACGCTCGTCCTATTTCCTGACGAACCTTTCTTAACCTCATATACAATCCATCGTCTGCAAGGGCAGACAAGATCACTGAGTGGGTAAAGAAAATAGACAAATCTATAAAGACCAGAAAATCTCGTAGCATCTGTGCTCTCTGGAGACATCAGTCTAAAAAGTAAATTGAAAGATGACCAGCATCCCTGATGTGAGGAACTGCTACGGAAATTGATTACCTTATCTTTTGTATATAGTTCTACTGTCTTCAAATTATATCTTACAATCTGTATTGATAAAGCCACTGGAGGGCGAAACATCTACATTAAAGATACCCAGATGTTGCACATGTGTCTGTCACTGATAAGCCAACATCGCGACCGATGACAGCGCATGTATGTGGCAGGCGCGACCATCTACAAGATAAGAGAGGTTACTACACATGATCACAAGCAAGATAACTGCTACACATGACCAATTGCAAGATAACAGAGGCTAGTACATACGATGACGAACAAGATAACAGTACAGAGTATATATATATATATACATTATATATATATATATATATATATATATATATATATATATATATATATATATATATATATATATATATATATATACTCATGTACTCTCTACTCAGGTAGATCTGTTTGTGACTTGATGAAGCCCACTGTGTGGGCGAAACATTGTTCAGCTCCATGGAGCTGAACTCTTCTATTTCGTTACTACTGCTCCCTTTGTATTTGACATAAGAAACATACTGTGTAGGAGAAACGTTTCCTCAATAAACATACCTAAGAATTGCAGATATGTTTAATTTATCAATCTTTTTAATATACAAATTATGGGTGATATGAGCGATGGGTCCAGCCACCATGCACACTTCGTTGTTCTACTCAGTGATGGTTGAATGATGGACTCCTCTAGGATCCTACGCTTCGTTCTGTTATTATCCTGAAATAAATGCAGGATGCTTCACCAGTTCATGACGAGCGAATGTATCCTACGATGCCAGGTGTTGCAGCCATCCATCCTGCATCAGTGTTTGTGTTCTTTTAGAAGGGGTCACGCCCTGTTGCACCAATGTAAAATTTACTGCAGCCTCTGCACGGAATGTTCTTCAACACCTCTGTAGTAGAATGCAGCCGTAAATCACCAGTTCTCGAAGACAAACATTCACCACCGCTGCTGGGTCTACAGCATTCCCTGCTACGATGTAGGGTGATGTTGGGTGAAGTGTGGCGTAGCTGACAAATGGTTAAAATTACATTTAACAAAAATGAGGCCTTTTTCTAATATGAAGTTCCACTTACATATACTTAATAAAGCCTCTTGAAGGTGAAAGATCTTATTAATAAAGACCTCATTTTGCTATAAATGTCTTTTTAACCAATTCTCAGGTTGGTAAGTCATGGTATGACCTTGGAACTCGTATTTAAGATCACAGATGATACTGTAGGATACATGACGCTAACAACACGCGCATCGCCCACCACAGGATACTCTCCCAAGTCATGAACTGCAAAGCAATGCAACAACTGTTTCAGGAGGACAACAGAACCAGAGGCAGGATCCTGGAGGCTGCAATCACTCACCCTTACTGAGACAAGCAGGACAATGGAATGTACATACACACTGGCTGGATCCATCACTCATATGATCAATAATTTTTATATTAAAAATGTTACGCATCTCTGGCCCCTCTCACCTTACCTGCCTCACTTTACTTCCCTCACCTCTCCTCTGACCTCACCTGGACCAATGAAATCACAAATAAGCACATATTTACACACATACACACTCACAGGTAAAAAGGGAAAAGCAATACAGACTAGATAATGTTAATACGACAGAGGAAGACGTAATGGAACACTCAAATAAAGTTAGATACTGCAGAACTAAAGCAACGTAACCAGAAAAGATATCACATTGAGCAGAGGAACTGTGCGACCCTATAGTGAGGATATGATGGGGTTGTGGTGGGGGATTGTGATGGCAATGGGGTTGGGGTTGTACTGGTAATGGGGGTGTGGTGGGGGTGGAGTAGCAACATAGGGGCTGAGGTTCTAGGACAAACAGTGTGAGAAGAAGAGAGGGGGAAGAGAAGGAGCCAAGAATGGGAGGTCAAAGGGAATACGGAATAAGGGAAAGAGTGAGTGAGAATGAGTAAAAGAGAATGGGTGAGGCAGTACGTGGGTGAGGGAGTGAGAGAGTGAAAATGAGAGTGAATTAGAGTAAATATGTAATATATAGCAACGCAAATGTGTCTAAGCTGTGGCCTCGGTTATGTTGAGCAACGCGCAGGGGAACATAGTATACTCTCACTCTCCCTCCCTCTCTCTCTCCCTCTCTCTCTCTCTC
>WNWK01000021.1:77500-95000 GCA_009830355.1 Cherax destructor
GCTGACGGAGAATACTACAGACAGGTAACTAGAGCTAAGTTAATTAAGCAGGTATGTTAAATCCGGCTTCCACAAGAAGTGGTGTGGGGTAAGGTGGGCCAACCTGGCAGTGTGCGCCCTCTGTCTGCACGCACACCAACTACATCACACACACACACACACACACACACACACACACACACACACACACACACACACACACACACACACACACACACTGCTGCAGCATACGGGCGCCTAGCAAACCTAAGAACAGCATTCCGACATCTTAATAAAGAATCGTTCAGGACCCTGTACACTGTGTACGTTAGGCTCATACTGGAGTATGCAGCACCAGTTTGGAACCTACACCTAGCCAAGCACGTAAAGAAGCTTGAGAAAGTGCAAAGGTTTGCAACAAGACTAGTCCCGGAGCTAAGGGGTATGTCCTACGAAGAGAAGTTAAGGGAAATCGACCTGACGACACTGGAGGACAGGAAAGATAGGGGGGACATGATAACAACATATAAGATACTGAGAGGAATTGACAAAGTGGACAAAGACAGAATGTTCCAGAGATGGGACACAGCAACAAGGGGACACAGTTGGAAGTTGAAGACTCAGATGAATCACAGAGATGTTAGGAAGTATTTCGTCAGTCACAGAGTGGTCGGGAAGTGGAATAGTTTAGGAAGTGATGTAGTGGAGGCAGGATCCATACATAGCTTTAAACAGAGGTATGATAAAGCTCATGGCGCAGGGAGAGTGACCCAGTAGCGGCCAGTGAAGAGGCGGGGCCAGGAGCTGTGACTCGACCCCTGCAACCACAACTCGGTGAGTACACACACACAAGGAAGTCTGCGAGGCGTTTAAAAAACGATTTAATGAGGTAATTCCGGTGTGTACAAGGACAACAGAAGACAGCCAAGAACGCAGAATACACCGACACCTACAGGAAACATCCACACAGCGGAGGAAGGTGTCAAAAGAAAACTTTTGAGTGACCTGGATACATAAAAAGCAACGGGACTTGACACTGTGTCGCCGTGGATCCTAAGAGAGGTAGCAGAATCACTGCCACTGGATGAAATCTACGAGACGAAGGGTACGGCACAGTTGACAGAGATCCGCAAGACAGGAATGTATTCTCGTATTTATAAGAGGGGACAGACGGGAAGCGTTGAACTACAGGATAGTACCATGGACATACATGGTAAAGTAGAAGATACTCAGGAGGGCAGCTGAGCACCTGGGGAGTAGTACTTTCATGAACGATAACTTGCGCGGGTTTAGAGATGGTTTATCTTGTCTTACAATCATGGTGGAGTTCTATGACAAAGTAACAGAAGTGAGACAGGAGAGAGAAATAAAGAGAGAGAGAGAGAGAGAGAGAGAGAGAGAGAGAGAGAGAGAGAGAGAGAGAGAGAGAGAGAGAGAGAGAGAGAGAGAGAGAGAGAGAGAGAGACAGATAGACAGACAGAGAGGTTACGAGTGTATTATATATTCTTGGAATGTTAAAGGTGTTTGATATTGTTCCTCACAAGAAACTGGAGGAAGAATTTGAAGAGCAGACATGAATAACAGAGAAAGTACTCCAGTAGATCTAAGAGTACCTAGAGGAAGAGGAAAGATGTCAGAGATGTCAGAGTGAGAACAAAGATGTTCCTCAAGGATCAGTGTTTGGACCAGGACTGCTTCTGGTATACCTGGAGTTTACCTGGAGAGAGTTTTGGGAGTCAACGCCCCCGCTGCTCGGTCTGAGACCAGGCCTCATGGTGGATCAGGTCTAATCAACCAGGCTGTTACTGCTATCCGCACGCAAACTGACGTACGAACCACAGCCCGGCTGGTCAGGTACTGACTTTAGGTACCTGTCCAGTGCCTTCTTGAAGACAGCCAGGGGTCTATTGGTAATCCCCCTTATGTATGCTGGGAGGCAGTTGAACAGTCTTGGGGCCCTCAGAGTACTCGTGGCTCCCCTGCTTTTCATTGGGGAAATGTTGCATCTCCTGCCGAGTCTTTTGCTTTCATATTGTGTGATTTTCGTGTGCAAGTTTGGTACTAATCCCTCTACGATTTTCCAAGTGTATATTATCATGTATCTCTCTCGCCTGCGTTTCAGGGAATACAAATCAAGGGATTTCAACCGTTCCCAGTAATTTAGGTGCCTTATCGTACTTATGTGTGCCGTGAAAGTTCTTTTTACACTCTACAGGTCAGCAATTTCGCCAGCCTTGAAGGGACCAGTTAGTGTACAGCAGTATTACAGCCTAGACAGAACAAGCGATTTGAAGAGAATCATCATGGGCTTGGCATCCCTAGTTTTGAAGGTTCTCATTATCCATCCTATCATTTTCCTAGTTGAGATCCTCTGACATTATCACTCCCAGGTCCTTCACATTACTTTTTCGCTCTATTGTATGGTTAGAATTTGTCGTATACCATGATACAGTTTTAATTTCCTCCAGTTTTCCATATCTGAGTAGTTAAAATTTCTCTTCAATGAACTTCATATTGTTTTGAGTGGCCCATTTGAAGATTTGGTTGATGTCCGCTTGGAGTCTTGTGGTGTCTTCGATGGAGGACACTGTCATGGCAATCCTGGTGTCATCTGCAAAGGAAGACGAGATGCAGTAAGATGAATAACTGTTTGCAGTTGACGTAAAATTAAAGAGGAAAATCAAAACAGATAAGGACAGAGGAAGGCTTCAAGCGGACCTGGGCAACCTGCAGAATTAGTTCAATAATTGTTTGCTTGATTTCAACCCCAGCAAATGCAAGGTTAAGAAAATTGGGCAAGGGGCCAGAAGACCGGAGACGGAATATAGACTCGAGGAACAGAGGCTGCAGACCTCAGTGAAGGAAAGAGACCTAGGGGTAAGCATTGTGCCGAGTATGTCACTACTGACACACATCGACCGAAAATTCTCTGCAGCTAATATTAGTTTAGAAAAGTTTAAGGGTAGTCTTCAGGAAACTAAAAAAAAAAAAAAGTCATTCGCATGCAACTTATGTCAGGCCGAGTTTGTAATAAGCAGCGCCAGCATGGAACCCCCTCTCATGACAAATTATATTAAGAAACGGAAACGAGAGATGAAATGAGGTATTACAAATAAATAAGCATTTGTAATTAACGACTGTTTGGGATACTGAGTAAAATCTCATTCTTCAGATTTTTTATTATATTAAATATATATTATTAATATAAAAGCATATAATCTGAATAAAAACATATAATCTAATAATCTGTGTAAAAACATATTTACACAAAATCACAGTACAAGATAAAAGTCACAAGTAAAATCAAGTATTCGGTGTAGTGTCAAGTCGCTGCCATCTTCTAGTGTCACGCAGGACACTACCACACCTTGTCATGATACTCCTTCTCCACCGTGTCCTCAGACACCCTTGTCTCTGTCTTATGGCACCTACGGGGTTCCACGACACCCGTACCATAAAGACTCAATCGCTGTGTCACACGACACCTCTGTGCCACATGGCACGCCCCCTGTATCATGAACTCTTTCTCATAAAGCCTTTACACCGCGTTATGACACACCCCAAATACACGACTCAACCTGTGTCGTGCCACCGTCACAAACTCTCTGGATACATCACTAAAACCCTGAAACTCCGGTTAACAATCTCCGGGTAAACAATCTCAGGTACATCGTCGCAGGTACATCGTCGCAGGTACATCGTCGCAGGTACATCGTCGCAGGTACATCGTCGCAGGTACATAGTAGATTCTGGTGACCTTGCCGCTCTCCTTGTTGTAGGCTATCACAGCACCACACTGCATGAGTCTGCAACTCACGAGGTCTGACTGGCGAACTCGTAGTATTCAGGCTGTCACCACCCACTGCAACTCAGCAGGTCTGACTGACGAACTCCAGTAGTATATCAGTGAGCTGGTGGACTCTCCAGTGTTGAATAGGGGAGAGTCTCGATGACATTGTCAGTCAAGCCGGCCCGGCAGTCAAACATCAGGTCTGATGACGTAACCTCTTGACTGCCGGCCGGTGAGGTAATTACCTAACTACCATTGTTAGGTAGGGGGCCGTAACATGAGGCTAAAGGAACCGAACCTGAGGATATTAGAGGACAGAAGAATCAAGGGAGACATGACAATAACATACAAAATACTTAGAGAAAATGATAGAGTAATGGGATATACAGTTTGTGTTACAGGAAACAGGTATACGATGGAACAATTAGAAGTAAAAGAGACAGATGAGTCAGCGGGATGTCAGGAAGTATTTCTTCAGTTTCAGGACGGTCAGGATGTGTAGTGACCTCCAGGAAGAAACAGTGAAGGCAGAGTTCATGCAAAGTCTTATGAATAGGTATGAAAGGGATAGGAAGGAATGACTCTGGCAGAGCCAGGAGCTGAGACTCGACTCCCTGCAATCACAAATAGGCGAGTACACACACACACACACACACACACACAGTAACGTACATGTAATTAGGACATTTACACGTACAACGCACACATGATCTCACATACACACAGAAAAACCACACATACATTGATTCACACACACACACACACACACACACACACACACACACACACACACACACACACACACGCACACACACACACAGGCTGAGAAATTCACTAACAAGGCCTCATGCACATGTATGTTCAAACACGTATATATACACACACACACACACATTGTCCCACGCACAAGCAGATTCAGATATGCACATACACACACATGGATTGACGCACATACACACATGAGACTGACATGTAGATTGAGACATCCCGCCAACCATTGTTTTGTTTGGAGATTGTAATGTAAACAACACACACACACACACACACACACACACACACACACACACACACACACAGTGTGAGCCTTGAGTCTAAGTTGTCATTAAGGAAAGAAGCAGAACAGTGGTAGTTAGGGATTCCCTTTGTGTGTTTGTGTTACGAGATTCACTCTTACCCGACATTATATATTTGAGCATATTCCAGTAGAATATGTCTCTTTATTTTTATTATGAATATTAGCGTAATTTTATGTTTGGCAATGGTAATGTATTGTATTTGTTAAACCATTTTAGTGTGGTGTTCATGTAGTGGGAGACCACTAGTCACACTGCCGGTTACCTGTTTAGTACTGGTCGGTCTCCCTCAGTCACCTGACCTACGTGACGTCCATTCCCCAAAAACGGACGATCGTCACTAGGTTCCCGCCCCCCTCTCCTGACAACAAGTAGATTCACACCCTCTACTGTTTAGGAGTTGAATTTAACTCTTTCTATAGATATGTTCTTCTGAGTTTATTCAACCTTGAAGTCCGTGTTATTGTTTGTTTATAATCTTGTCATTACGATTAGAAATTAGAGGATTTTTACTGTACGAGTCTTTGAGTCACAAGATGTTATATATATTGCAAAATAAAATTATTTGATCATATGTTGAATTATATGAATTATCGTATATTAAATGTAACAATTTTACTTAGTCCTGATCAATCTCCCTAAAATACCTTTATATCGAAATTATTTTCTCTTATTAAGAAGAGAACCAACCTTAGTTAATTATCTTGTTACGACGAGGTAAAACAGACTTAGTATGAAGACCCTGATCGTAAGTGTGTGTGTGTGTGTGTGAAGGCTCTGATCGTAAGTGTGTGTGTGTGTGTGTGCACTCACCGATTTGTATGTACCCGATTGTACTTGCGGGAGGTCGAGTTGCAGCTCCTGGTTCAACTCTACGCTGTCATGGAATTTTGTATGAAGTTCAGTTCAACCATTTTCCTCAGCCACTTTATTCCACTTTAGTTAGTTTATTCAACTTTTTCAACAATCTCAGACTAAAAGTCTTTCTGAGATATGTGTGGCTCCTGCTACATTATTTTCCATTATACGGTAGTCACGCCCTTGTGAACCTTGCCCATGCCTCTCACTATCTTTCATCTCCTGATTATATCTCCCCTCATTCTTCTTTCACCTTAGTTATTTCATACGAGTAAAATTTCCTGCACTGGTTCCCTATCTTCCCGCAGTCTATCCGCATCTTCCCGCAGTCTATCCGCATCTTCCCGCAGTCTATCCGCATCTTCCCGCAGTCTATCCGCATCTTCCCGCAGTCTATCCGCATCTTCCCGCAGTCTATCCGCATCTTCCCGCAGTCTATCCGCATCTTCCCGCAGTCTATCCGCATCTTCCCGCAGTCTATCCGCATCTTCCCGCAGTCTATCCGCATCTTCCCGCAGTCTATCCGCATCTTCCCGCAGTCTATCCGCATCTTCCGCAGTCTATCCGCATCTTCCGCAGTCTATCCGCATCTTCCCGCAGTCTATCCGCATCTTCCGCAGTCTATCCGCATCTTCCGCAGTCTATCCGCATCTTCCCGCAGTCTATCCGCATCTTCCCGCAGTCTATCCGCTCTTTCCGCAGTCTATCCGCATCTTCCCGCAGTCTATTCGCATCTTCCCGCAGTCTGTTCATATAATTTTCTCTCACATACAGAGCAGGCAGTGATACACATAGCGTACTCTCTCTGGGAACACATGTATACATCCCTGAGAACCTTGTTCATATCCCTGAGAACCTTGTTCATATCTGAGAACCCCAGGTCAGTACAACTGTTCTTCTCTCTTAGAACCCCAGGTCAGTACAACTGTTCTTCTCTCTTAGAACCCCAGGTCAGTACAACTGTTCTTCTCTCTTAGAACCCCAGGTCAGTACAACTGTTCTTCTCTCTTAGAACCCCAGGTCAGTACAACTGTTCTTCTCTCTTAGAACCCCAGGTCAGTACAACTGTTCTTCTCTCACTCCTTATATATTCAATGAACAAGTGAAACATTTTTTTTATGTTCACTGTTGTCCATCACACACTCCAGCATCCATCACACACTCCAGCATCCATCACACACTCCAGCATCCATCACACACTCCAGCATCCATCACACACACTCCAGAATCCATGACGCACTCCAGAATCCATCACACACACTCCAGAATCCACCACCCACACCCCACGCCCAACACACACTACTCGCGTTCTTTTACACACTTCCCACATACCACCCACCGCCCACACTCCACCGCCCACAGTGGGACAATAGCAACTCCCCCAGCCTCTCCTCCTGAACTTTGAATAATGCTTAGAAGGAAAAGAAAATATGTTTTGCGTTTTGAAGGTAAAAGTCATTGAAAATTCCCTTTGGTGCTGCGTCACAAGTACATTTGTGCTTTTTTCTTGCCTTTGTTTCTTGTGTCTTTGTTGTGTTTTCTCTTTCTCTCCGTCATTCTTACTATCTTTCTCTCTACTCTATTCTGTGTACGTAAGTAAAAGATTTGTGCATAACACCTAAGAACACCACATAACAATAACACCATATAACACAACACCACATAACACACAATAACACCACATAACACACAATAACACCACATAACACACAATAACACAACATAACACACAATAACACCACATAACACACAATAGCACCACATAACACAATAACACAACATAACACAATAACATAACACATAACACCACATAACACCACATAACACAACACATAACACACAATAACACCACATAACACACAATAACACCACATAACACAATAACACATAACACCACATAATACACAATAACACCGCATAACATACACCAACACCATATAACGCACAATAACACCACATAACACACAATAACACCACATAACACAATAACACCACATAACATGCACCAACTCACATAACACACAATAACACCACATAACACACAATAACACCACATAACACCAGAACCGAGTTTAAAAAACTGAGTTTAAAGGACCGAGTTTAAAGGACTTAGGAGTACTGGTCAGGAGCGTCAAAAAAAAAAATAAGTAGAAAATTAGAGAAATTATTTAATAAATTTCTCATACGTGTGAGCAACATTTCAGTCTTTGAAGCGTCCAGTTTTGACACTTCTAAATTCCTTCTAAGCTAACTGTAAATTTAGAACTAAGAGTTGTTAGTGAATTCACGTCAGGAAAAATATGCAGGTAATAACTTTTGTGCATAATTATGCATTTCGTTTGTAATATCCATTAATATAAATTATTAAGTGAATATTACACACTGGCAACCCTGGTGTGTGTCTCCCAGAGTTCTCAGTCACAACAATGAGTCATGTTCAGTGGGCGTCTGAGCCCTGCCACGAGAAGGTGGTGGGTTTCGGCTCTAGGTTTCGGCAAACTCAGTTGCTGCTACACACATTATGCGTTCATCTACCAGCTTGAATTTTCAATATGCTGTAGATATAGGTCTGCTCTACAAAGTAATGTTAACAGATTATCGCTACAGTTTATAGTTATTTTTCGAGTGACTTACTATTTTCGGATATTTTTTTTATTGTTTTTAGTGACCAAAAATGAATACCTTCAGGTACAAAACACCAGATACCATACTGACTCTATAATGCGCTTGTTAGACCGCATCTTGAATATACTGTCTCGATATACTGGAGAGGATAGAGAGATGAGTTACCAAGCTGGTACCATCACTGGAGATGACACAGAGAAGAGCTACCAAGCTGGTACCATCATTGGAGAGGGTACAGAGAAGAGCTATCAAGCTGGTACCATCGCTGGAGAGGGTACAGAGAAGAGCTACCGAGTTGGTATCGTCAATCAGAAATAAACATTATGAAGGAGGACTCAAAATACTCAACCTTTTCTCTCTGGTGGGAAACGGAGACAGCGAGATCTCATTCAAACCTTGAAGCTATTAAATGGTTTTGACATCTATATGAAGTGCAAAATTAGAAGTGTAGTCAAATTTGGTCAGAATAAGTGACCTCTCCCAAGAGAGAGGTGGGTAAGGACTAATAGTATCAACTTTTACATGGTTATATGCAACAGCAACGCCTCTAGGTTTTCTTAAAACACCACTTGTTAAACCTGACACCAATTAGTAGTACCTGCTTACACTAGACGTCATTCTTGGCAAAAATAAATGATCCTAGATTTGATCGAAACTCTTTTTATGTAAAAAAAGGAAATGATTCGAATCCGGACTGTCTTGAGATGGTTTAAGGAGGTTCGTCACACACCAGAGTAGCAGATCAAACATTCTTTACCTTGATACTGGAAGTAGTAGAGGCGTCTAGGATGCTTGAACTAGGGTTATACTCTTAGATAATTGTCGCCATTTGTCTTGGGACAATCTTATTGACTCTTGACTAACTCCATTCGAGAGGGTATACTGGAAGGGTATATTGGTAGGGTGTACTGGTAGGGCGTACTGGTAGGGTACACTGGTAGGGTGTACTGGTAGGGTACACTGGTAGGTTTATGGTGTACTGGTAGGATACGGTAGGTATACTGAGCGTACGGTAGTGTTACTGGTAGGTACGGTATATTCGGTAGGTTATACTGGTAGGGTATACTGGTAGGTTATATTGGTAGGGTATACTGACAGTATGTAAACAATACAAGCAATAAGTGTTATGGAATTTGAATGCATTTTATCGTTGTGTGTTTTAGTTACAAGAGAGGAGAGTCAGCATCCCTGTGACAGACCTCGACAACACTAAAACAAAGACTAACGCTGAAGCGTCTTTCCTGGGAGCTGCTTTCTAATACTTGCAGGATCACGGGGATAACAACAATAAGAATATTATATATATGTGTTGGTACCGCCGTCTCTGACTGTGGTACGATTGCGCTTTGTAATAAAGACACTTATGTCAATAATAAGTAAGGTTGTGAAGTGGTTCCCTATCATCAGTTCTAAGTGGTGCTACTACTGCTTCTTTTGTATAGTTTAAACCTCTAATTCCTTCAGTTTAACCAAGTGTTCCTGTTTACAAACAAACACACACTCAAACACGCACACAAACATACACAAAAATACACACACACACATACACACACACACTAAGACGCCTGCTGGTTCTAAATCTAAATTCTTAGACTGGGTAGCGGTCACCTTTGTATTTACGCAAGTGTATTTTATTTTCCTTAATTAAGAACACAAAGAGGACCATCTCCCGGTGGCTGCGTCTCGGAGCAAGAAGGAGCCAGCAGTGATCCATCACACGGTCGACCAGAATGCAATAAGTAGCTAGCAAAAACACCTTTAGTAGCACTCGACTCTGAAATCGAGGCAGCCTCGGGGTCCTCTAATGATTAAATCGGTCGATCAAACAAACGAATGGCTGATCAAAGCGACTCGGCGGAGGGGAAAGCATTTTGTCGGTAAAAAATGATTAAAATCTGGACAATTTTTGCGCGCCTTTTGTTTATAATGTAAACAGCGGGGTATCCGCAACTTTGAACCGCTTCGTGGCGGGATCCTGATACTCTTTACGCCAGTTAAGGAGGCTTCAAGTCTATATATTGAATGCTAGTTTTTTCGTTCCGTACACCTCATTATCTGGAAAACATGGGCTACATGGCAGTAAAAAACTAAACTGGGGGGGAAAAATGGAAAGAGAGATTTAAAAAAAAAAACCAAGACGATAAAAACCGGAATGAACAAAAATGTTGCGGTAGGCGTGTATGTACGGCTTTGTGTATGAATGCAAATTTTATCAGCTGGTAATTTTTTGACTCCTTGGGACGAGTGTTGCTTCTGAGAAATATTTAAAAAAAATGTTAGAAATTAACTATTGAAGGAGTGATTAGCTAGTCATCACGCCACTAATATTTTCTATTTTTCACCCCACAAGGGAATTAATTTTTTAAAGGGTCGGGATCTGTTATATTTTTATTGAGAGAAATTTTGATGAAATATTGAAGGTATCGTTAGCGGGGTGATCAGTAAGGGAATAACACAGAGTCTTTACTGAAGGAGTTTCTCTCTCTCTCTCTCTCTCTCTGTCTCCCTCTCTCTTTCTCTGTCTCTGTCTCTCTCTTTCGTGTGTGTGTGTGTAGTCACTTATTTGTGGTTGCAGGGGTCGTGTGTGTGTGTGTGTGAGAGAGATAGAGAGGGAGAGAGAGAGAGAGGGAGAGAGAGAGAGAGAAAGCGAGAAAGCAAGCCAGCAATACATCAAGCCAGTCAGCAAGCCTGCAATAGATCAAGCCACTCAGCAAGCCAGCAATAGATAAAGCCAGTCAGCAATAGATCAAGCCAGCTAACAAGCCAGGAATAGATTAAGCCAGCAAGTAAGAAAGCCAGCAATAGATCAAGGCAGCTAGCAAGCCATCAATAGATCAAGGCAGCCAGCAAACCACCAACAGATCAAGCCACTCATTAAGCCAACAACAAAGGAAGAAGCCCCAGTTACTTTGGTGTGTGCTAAGCCCTGGCTTGGTGTTCACACAGTCGTCACAGGTGTCTATGTCTGACCATGTCTTTGTCTATGTCTATCGGTGACTGTGTTTGTCAGTGACCGTCTACCTGTTTCTGTTTATGTGTACTCACCTATTTGTGGTTGCAAGGGTCGGGACTCAACTCCTGGCCCCGCCTCTTCACTGACAGCTACTGGGTCCTCTCTCTCCCTGCTGCATGAGCTTTATCCTACTTCGTCTTAAAACTATGTATGGTTCCTACCTCCACTACCTCACTTGCCAGACTATTCCACTTCCTGACAACTCTATGGCTGAAGAAATACTTCCTAACATCCCTTTGACTCATCTGAGTCTTCAACTTCCAATTGTGACCCCTTGTTTCTGTGTCCCATCTCTGGAACACCCAGTCTCTATCCACCTTATCTATTTCTTGCAGTATTTTGTATGTCGTTATCATGTCTTCCCTAACCCTCCTATCCTCCAGTGTCGTCAGGCCGATTTCCCTTAACCTTTCTTCATAGGACATTCCCCTTAGCTCTGGAACTAACCTTGTTGCAAACCTTTGCACTTTCTCTAATTTCTTGACGTGCTTGACCAGGTGTGGGTTCCAAACTGGTACTGCATACTCCAGTATGGGCCTGACGTACACGGTGTACAGAGTCTTGTACGATTCCTAACTAAGGTATTGGAACGCTATTCTCAGGTTTGCCAGTCGCCCATATGCTGCACCAGTTATCTGGTTGATGTGTGCTTCCGGAGACGTGCTCGGTGTTATACTCACCCCAAGATCTTTCTCCTTGAGTGAGGGTTGTAGTCTTTGGCCACCTAGCCTATATTCTGTCTGCGGTCTTCTTTGCCCTTCCCCGATCTTCATGACTTTGCATTTGGTGGGGTTAAATTCGAGAAGCCAGTTGCTGGACCAGGTGTCCAGTCTGTCCAGGTCTCTTTGTAGTCCTGCCTGATCCTCATCTGATTTAATTCTCCTCATTAACTTCACATCATCTGTGTGTGTGTGTGTGTGTGTGTGTATGTGTGTGTGTGTGTGTGTGTGTTGGTGGTGGATGGATAGAGGTACTGATGATAAAAGTGTGTGTGGGGTGGAGGGGTGTTGTAGATGTGTGGGGAGGGTGTTATATGTGAGTAGGGGAGGGGTGTTGCAGGTGTGTGGGGAGGGTGTTGTAGGTGTGTGGGGAAGGGTGTTGTAGGTGTGGGGGAAGGGTGTGTAGGGGAGGGTGTTGTCGGTGTGTGAGGAGGGGTGTTGTAGGTGTGTGGGGAGGGTGCTGTAGGTGTGTGGGGGAGGGATGCTGTAGGTGTGGGGGAGGGGTGTTGTAGGTGTGTGAGGGTGGGTGTTGTAGGTGTGTGGGGAAAGGTGTTGTAGGTGTGTGAGGGAGAGGTGTTGTAGGTGTGTGGGGAGGGTGTTGTGGGTGTGTGAGGGGTGGGTGTTGTAGGTGTGTGGGGGAGGGGTGTTGTAGGTGTGCGAGGTGTGGGTGTTGTATGTGTGTGGGGAGGGGTGTTGTAGGTGTGTCAAGGAGGGGTGTTGTAGGTGTGTCAGGGAGGGTGTTGTAGGTGTGTCAGGGAGGGTGTTGTAGGTGTGTCAGGGAGGGTGTTGTAGGTGTTGGGGAGGGGTATTGTAGGTGTTGGGGAGGGGTGTTGTAGGTGTTTGGGGAGGGAGGTGTGTTGTAGGAGGTGTATGGGAGGGAGGGGTTAGAAAATAGGGATATTTAGGGTTGAGGATGTTGGGAAAGAAGTAGGAGGGACTATGTGTGGGGAGAGGGAGATGTAGTGTGGGTAGTGTTGGAGTGTGGGAATGTAAGAAATGTGGGAGTGAGAGTGTGGGAGTACGAGCTTCTAGTCACAATATCTACCATCATTGTGTGTGACAATCAGTAACATCCTGTAACATTCTTCTCTGCTCTCTTACCATTGTCGCTTCAAGTGCTTGTGTGTGTGTATGTGTGTGTGTGTGTGTGTGTGTGTGTGTGTGTGTGTGTGTGTGTGTGTGTGTGTGTGTGTGTGTGTGTGTGTGTGTGTGTGTGTGTGTGTGTGTGTGTGTGTGTGTGTGTGTGTGTGTGTGTGTGTGTGTGTGTGTGTGTGTGTGTACTCACCTAGTTGTGGTTGCAGGGGTCGAGTCACAGCTCCTGTGTATGTGTGTTTGTGTGTGTGTGTGTGTGTGTGTGCGTGCGTGTGTATGAGTGATATATATACTTTCTAAAAATTTCTCTTATGCGTTTAAAGATATATATTTTTTCATTTAGGTTAATGCAAAAATTAATAATTTTGTACCAGAAGAACCTTAGAAAACTTACCTAACCTTATTATAACAAGCGCAGTTTAATTTAGTCTAATCCAACTAAATATATTTTAGATAAGTTTACAATAATTTAATAATAAACAAACACAATGAAATATTTTTTTTTTCGTTAGTATTACATAGTGTGTTGGTGAATAATGGAAAAAAAAACCCGCTACATATACAATGTCACTTTCCGGACGCGTATTATTCCTGGTGAGTCAGAGTGGTCATTAGAGGCGAGTGAGGTGTTGGGTCACCTTTAGCAAGATGTCCTAAGACGTCACGGTTTGTGTTTTGCAAGGGATGGTTTTTTTTTTTTTTGTAAGTTTATACCATAGGTTATCTGATTGGTTTAAGTGCTCTCATGTTTGTCCGCAAGGCCATGGTGTGCAGAAGCCTGTTTAGGGAGAGTACTCGTGTTGTCTGCTGGAGGACACACCCGCGGGAGAGTACTGGTGTGGTGTCTGCTGGAGGACACACCCGCGGGAGAGTACTGGTGTGGTGTTGTCTGCTGGTAGACACACCCGCGGGAGAGTACTGGTGTGGTGTCTGCTGGTAGACACACCCGCGGGAGAGTACTAGTGTGGTGTCTGCTGGTAGACACACCCGCGGGAGAGTACTAGTGTGGTGTCTGCTGGTAGACACACCCGCGGGAGAGTACTAGTGTGGTGTCTGCTAGTAGACACACCCGCGGGAGAGTACTAGTGTGGTGTCTGCTGGTAGACACACCCGCGGGAGAGTACTGGTGTGGTGTCTGCTGGTAGACACACCCGCGGAGAGTACTAGTGTGGTGTCTGCTGGTAGACACACCCGCGGGAGAGTGTTCGTGTGGTGTTGTCTGCTGGTAGACACACCCGCGGGAGAGTACTGGTGTGGTGTCTGCTGGAGGACACACCCGCGGGAGAGTACTGGTGTGGTGTCTGCTGGTAGACACACCCGCGGGAGAGTACTGGTGTGGTGTCTGCTGGAGGACACACCCGCGGGAGAGTACTGGTGTGGTGTCTGCTGGTAGACACACCCGCGGGAGAGTACTGGTGTGGTGTCTGCTGGTAGACACACCCGCGGGAGAGTACTGGTGTGGTGTCTGCTGGTAGACACACCCGCGGGAGGATACTAGTGTGGTGTCTGCTGGTAGACACACCCGCGGGAGGATACTAGTGTGGTGTCTGCTGGTAGACACACCCGCGGGAGGATACTAGTGTGGTGTCTGCTGGTAGACACACCCGCGGGAGGATACTAGTGTGGTGTCTGCTGGTAGACACACCCGCGGGAGAGTGTTCGTGTGGTGTTGTCTGCTGGTAGACACACCAGCAGGAAGATGGGGTGTCATGCAGGCTCCATGTTCATAAACGTTCACATATATTTTGTTTTACTCACTATTAGCAGTGTGCTAGTGAGGTAACGTGAGTACTGGTAAAGATGAACTGGAGTGCCGTCATCTAATAGAATAGGTTGTATGTTGTGTAATATTAATATATTATATTTTGGTATAGGTAAGTTTTTGTGTCCGTCCTCATAATACATTGACCATTTAAATTTATCCTTCATAATTTGTATGAAGGTACAAGCTGGCCCTAAAGTGGTTTCTTTTTCTATTTTAAATAACATAAATGCCCCTAGACTTGGCAGGTCGTTTACCCTTTAGAAGTCACGACTTTTATTTACGCTACGCAGTCAAAAAAAGCTTAACAGTTAGGTTCACAGTGATTTTTGTGAAATTATTGCAAACACAAATATACGCTTGCCTTAATCGCCAAGAAGAGCGTTGCTATTTAAGCCAAAATCGCAAGTTTTACCTATTCGGCACGACATATATATATATATATATATATATATATATATATATATATATATATATATATATATATATATATATATATATATATATATATATCACTGATGACACCTTCAGTCCCCGATCTTGAGATCGAAGCTAACACAACCTAATTATATGGTAACGAATTAAAGCTAAGATAACACAAGTGTAAAGCTAAAACCTGGAACAAGCTAAGATAAAACCTCGATAAAGCTAAGATAACACTTGGATAAGGCTAAGATAGCACGCTATATAAAAGATTTCGCTATATAAGACTAAGATAACACTAACTCAAGCTAAAATAACTCGTGAACAAAGTTAAGATAACACGAGAGGGAGGGTGTGGGTGCCAGGGTGAAGGTGCCGGGGTGAGGGTGCCAGGATGAAGGTACCAGGGTGATGGAGGGATGGCAGGGTGAGGGGGCCAGGGTGAGGGTGCCAACGTGAGGGAGGGCAGGGTGTGGGTGCCAGGGTGAGGGTGCCAGGGTGAAGGTGCCAGGGTGAGGGAGGGATGGCAGGGTGAGGGGGCCAGAGTGAGGGTGCCAGGGTGAGGTAAGGCAGGGTGAGGGTGCCAAGGTGAGGGAAGGCAGGGTGAGGGTGCCAGGGTGAGGGAGGGCAGGGTGAGGAAGCCAAGGGTAACTATTTAGGACAAGTGCAAACATTTATAAAACATTTTAGGTCAGTTTCAAGACACATTCACAGGAGTTTTGACGCCTCGCCTGGCAGGTGTGCCAATATTTGACCGCGTGGCTACTGCAGGACACGCCCCCCATATTTCTGGACACGCAAGGGAGGGGGGATATGGTAAAGAAACGTGGGTCATTTAAGACATAAGTGAAGGTATGTAGAGAGCCTTTAGGATTTTTTTAAATGTATTTAATTTTTTGGGGTTATAAGTATATAGTTAACGAGACGTTAGTACTCTAGAGGAGATTTATAAATGTTTTAGACTTGTGTGGGTATATATAGACCCACGTGGGTATTCTGAGACACGGGCGGGTATTCTAGACTGCCTTGAGGTATTCTGGGACGCGAGATAAATATTACCAAACAGCTGATGATATTTTTGCGTGGTAAAAAACTTGCCGTTTTGAGGACTCCCAAGGTAAGAGTCATCTCTGGTTTGTTTATTTACTGGCTTCTGCACCTCTCTCTCTCTCTCTCTCTCTCTCTCTCTCTCTCTCTCTCTTTCTACCCTACATTTCTTTCTCTTGTTTACTCCTGTATTATTCTTTTTCCCTGTATTCCGACATAACTCGCCCCGTCATAGAGTATGCAGAACCAGCATGAAGCCCACACCTGATCAACTATGTGCACATGACCGAGAAAATCACGTGTTCACGTGACGACGTGCTGTTCTGCACGTATTTTCCACGAGAGGAATTATATAATCAAATTTAAAGGTCTTGGAAGAGTGAAACATTGAGGGGAGGGGACATGATTTTGACGTAGAAGATACTAACAGGCATTGACAGGACGGACAGGAATTAACTGCTTTGGAATGCATTGAAGCGACAACAGGAAATGCTTGGAAATAAATCTTCAGTGTTTGGGTGGCGTGGGATGACTTGGAATGAGGAGTGGAAGAAAGGCGAACGCTATACACAGCTGCAAGAGTAGGTATGATAAGACGCAGGAAGGCGAGGCATCAATAACACACCAGTCAATGGACTCGTGAATGAAAGTTGGGGCCAAGAGCTGAGACTCAATCCCTGTAAACATAATAGGAGGATTTACACACAAACACACACACACACACAAACACAAACACACACACAGACAAACACAAACACACACACACACAAACACAAAAACACACACTCAGATGAATCACTGGGATGTTAGGAAGTATTTTTTCAGTCACAGAGTTGTCAGGAAGTGGAATAGTCTGGGAAGTGATGTAGTGGAGGCAGGATCCATACATAGCTTTAAAAAGAGGTATGATAAAGCTCATGGAGCAGGAAGAGTGACGTAGTAGCGACCAGTGAAGAGGCGAGGCCAGGAGCTGTTACTCGACCCCTGCAACTACAACTAGGTGAGTAAACACACACACACACACACGCACAGGTGATGAGTACAACATGTGTCAACATGCTGAGAACTAATAGCAGTTGCTCCATTTCTTACTCACTTTACTCATGACCTTCGTGAGTG
>WNWK01000021.1:100000-105000 GCA_009830355.1 Cherax destructor
CCCTTCCCCTCCCTCCCCTTCAATCCTCTTCCCTCTTCCCCTCTCTCTCCCCTCCCTCTCTTTACTTCCTCTTGCCTCTCTTCCCTCCCATCCCTTTCCCTTCCATCCCTCTCTCTCCTCCACTCTCACTACCCCATCCTTGCCTTACCTCTCCTCTCCTCCCTTCTCCTTTACTCTTTCCTTGCCCTTCTCCTCACCCTCTTTTCTTGCCCTCCCTCTCTCCCTCCCTCCCTCCCTTCCTCCCTCTCTCCTCGTACCATCTTCCCTCTATCATTCTCCTCCCTACCCACCCCTCCTCTTCTTTCCTCCCCTGACCTCCATCTCACCTCCTCCCCTTCCCCTTCCCTCTCCTTCCCTGCCCTCTCCCTCCCCTCCCCTCTCCTTCCCCTTCCCTCTCCTTCCCCTGCCCTCTCCTCCCCCTGCTCTACCCTACCCTCCCTCTGGCTCGCTGACAGCTCTGAGCGCATGTGAACCTGGTGCTTGCCCTGCTGACAGCCGCATGCATCTACCTCTTCCTGAATTAAACACTCACCTCCTCCTCTTCATTCTCCTCCTCCTCTTCATTCTCCTCCTCCTCTTCATTCTCCTCCTCCTCTTCCTCCTCCTCCTCCTTCTCCTTTTCTTCTTCCTCCCCTTCCTATTTCTTTTTTCTTCCTCTTCTCTTATTCCTCTTTTTCCTCTCCCACCTCCTCGCTTATTTTCAGTTACAAGTGAAGTGCGTGTGTACTCACCTAGTTGTGGTTGCAGGGGTCGAGTCATAGCTCCTGGCCCCGTATGTGTGTGTGTGTGTGTGCGTGTACTCACCTAGTTGTGGTTGTAGGAGTCGAGTCATAGCTCCTGGCCCCGCCTCTTCACTGGTCGCTACTATGTCCTCCCCCTGACCTCCATCTTACCTCCTCCCCTTCCCCTGCCCTCTCCTGCCTCCACTACATCACTCTCCAAACTATTCCACTTCCTTACAACTCTAAGGCTAAAGAAGTACTTCCTAACATCTCTATAACTCGTCTTGGTTTTCATCTTCCAATTGTGTCCCCTTGTTCCTGTCTCCCAATCTCTGGAACATCCTGTCTTTGTCCACCTTGTTAATTCTTCTCAGTATTTTATATGTCGTTATCATGTCCCCCCATATCTTTCCTGTCCTCCAGTGTCGTCATGTCTATTTCCCTTAACCTCTCCGCGTAGGACATTTCCCTTAGCTCCGGGACTCATCTCGTTGCAAACCTTTGCACTTTCTCTAATTTCTTGACATGCTTGACCAGGTGTGGGTTTCAAACTTGTGCTGCATACTCCAATAATGGTCTGACGTATATGGTGCACAGTGTCTTGAACGATTCCTTACTGAGGTGTCGGAATGCTATTCTTAGGTTTGCTAGGCGCCCGTATGCTGCAGCAGTTATTTGGTTGATGTGCGCCTCAGGAGATGTGCTCGACATTATACTCACCCCAAGATCCTTTTTCTTGAGTTAGGTTTGCAGTCTTTGGCCCCTTAGTCTGTACTCTGTCTGCTGTCTTCGTTGACTTCCAATCTTCACGTCTTTGCACTTGGTGGGGTTAAGCTCCAGGAACCAGTTGCTAGACCAGACCTGCAGCCATTCCTGATCCCTTTGTAGTCCTGCCTGGTCCTCATCCGACTGAATTCTCCTCATTAGCTTCACATCGTCTGCAGACAGGAACACCTCTGAATCTATTCTTTCCGGCATGTCAATCACATTTTCCAGAAACAGCACCGGCCCTATGAGTGACCCTTGGGGAACTCCGATCGTCACAGGCGCCCACTCTGACACCTCGCAAGTACCACCACTTGTCGTTTCTTTCCTGTCAGGTATTCTCTGATCCATTGCAGTGCCTTTTCTGTAATCCCTGCCTGCTCCTCTAGCTTTTGCACTAGTCTCTCGTGTGGAACTGTGTCGAGAACCTTCTTGCAGTCCAAGACTGTGACACAGGACTTCCCCTCCCTGAAACCGTGCTGGTTATCATGTATAAGCTCATTCCTTACTAGGTGCTTCACCAGTCTTTTCCTGTGTGTGTGTGTGTGTGTGAGTGTGTGTGTGTGTGTGTGTGTGTGTGTAAATACATAATCTATTTAGAATCCGTCTTAACCAAAGGATGATGAAATTCTGAGTCACGTAGAGAGCGACCCAGCACAGTGAGTCACTGTGATTGAACACAGCCAGTCACTGTGATTGAACACAGCCAGTCACTGTGATTGAACACAGCCAGTCACTGTGATTGAACACAGCCAGTCACTGTGATTGAACACAGCCAGTCACTGTGATTGAACACAGCCAGTCACTGTAACGGCTTGACAAAGCTCCTGGAGAGCGAAACGTTGCCACAATAAAATGTCACATTAGTTGCATTTGTGTCCTTTTAACCAACATATTGTCGGTAATTCTACCAACATTATTACAATAATCAATATGATTTTCCCCATGAAAGTTGCTGTTCAAAAATGAATATTAATAATAATAATAATAATAATAATAATAATAATAATAATAATAATGTTGATAATTATAGTAATAACAACAGTGATAATAATAATAAATATTAATAATAATAATCATAGTGATGATAATTGTAATAATAAGTGATAATAATAATGGTAATAATAATAATAATAATAATAATATTATTATTATTATTATTATTTTTTGTTTTCAACAGGTCGGCAGTCTCCCACAGAAGCAGGTGACTCCAGAAAGGAAACAAACAGTCTCACCATCACTCAACACTTTCACCATCACTCAACACTCTCACCATCACTCAACACTTTCACCATCACTCAACACTTTCACCATCACTCAACACTCTCACCATCACTCAACACTTTCACCATCACTCAACACTCTCACCATCACTCAACACTTTCACCATCACTCAACACTCTCATCATCACTCAACACTTTCACCATCACTCAACACTCTCACCATCACTCAACACTTTCACCATCACTCAACACTCTCACCATCACTCAACACTCTCACCATCACTCAACACTTTCACCATCACTCAACACTTTCACCATCACTCAACACTCTCACCATCACTCAACACTCTCACCATCACTCAACACTTTCACCATCACTCAACACTCTCACCATCACTCAACACTCTCACCATCACTCGACACTTTCACCATCACTCAACACTTTCACCATCACTCAACACTTTCACCATCACTCAACACTCTCACCATCACTCAACACTCTCACCATCACTCAACACTCTCACCATCACTCGACACTTTCACAATCACTCAACACTTTCACCATCACTCAACACTCTCACCATCACTCAACACTCACCATCACTCAACACTTTCACCATCACTCAACACTCTCACCATCACTCAACACTCTCACCATCACTCAACACTCTCACCATCACTCAACACTCTCACCATCACTCAACACTTTCACCATCACTCAACACTTTCACCATCACTAAACACTCTCACCATCACTCAACACTCTCACCATCACTCAACACTTTCACCATCACTCAACACTCTCACCATCACTCAACACTCTCACCATCACTCGACACTTTCACCATCACTCAACACTTTCACCATCACTCAACACTTTCACCATCACTCAACACTCTCACCATCACTCAACACTCTCACCATCACTCAACACTCTCACCATCACTCAACACTCTCACCATCACTCAACACTTTCACCATCACTCAACACTTTCACCATCATTCATACATAATCACTGTCTTTGCAGAGGTTGCCCAGATACGACAGTTTACACGTCACTTCAAACTGCCAATATCCCAAACGCCTCCTTTAAAGTGCAGACACTGTACTTCCCACCTCCAGGAGTCAAGTCCGGCTAACCGGTTTTCCTGAATCCTTTCACAAAATATTACCCTGCTCACACTCCAACAGCTCGTCAGGTCCCAAAAACCATTCGTCTCCATTCACTCCTATTTAACACGCTCACACATGCCTGCTGCATGTCCAAGCCTCTTGCACACAAAACCTCTTTTACCCCCTTCCTCCATCCTTTATTAACACGACCCTTACCCCTCCTCCCCTCCACTACAGATTTATACACCCTCCAAGTCATCCTATTTTGCTCCATTCTCTCTAAATGACCAAACGACTTCAATAACCCCTCATCAGTCCTCTGAACAATACTTTAGTAACTCCTCACCTCATCCTAATTTCCACACTACGAATTCTCTGCATAATATTTACACCACACATTGCCCTTAGACACGACATCTCCACTGAGTCGTTGCTGCAACATTCACAACCCATGCTTCACACCCATACGTCCCTCTCATATCCAAACCTTCTCATTTGAGAAAGTTGTCTGAGGTGTTTTCTGTATCAAGATACAGTTATGTTGATGTCTGACAGTGAAAATAAAGAGGGTCTACCATACTGACATGTGTCTGACTCATCACAGTATTGTGAGGGTGTGTTGTGTAGTGTTCCAGACATGGTATTGTGAGGGTGAGTTGTGTATTGTTCCAGCCATGGTATTGTGAGGGTGAGTTGTGTAGTGTTCCAGCCATGGTATTGTGAGGGTGAGTTGTGTAGTGTTCCAGCCATGGTATTGTGAGGGTGAGTTGTGTTGTGTTCCAGCCATGGTATTGTGAGGGTGAGTTGTGTATTGTTCCAGCCACGGTATTGGGAGGGTGAGTTGTGTTGTGTTCCAGCCATGGTATTGTGAGGGTGAGTTGTGTATTGTTCCAGCCATGGTATTATGAGGGTGATTTGTGCATTATTCCAGCCATGGTATTGTGAGGGTGAGTTGTGTATTGTTCCAGCCATGGTATTGTGAGGGTGAGTTGTGTATTGTTCCAGCCATGGTATTTTGTGGGTGAGTTGTGTATTGTTCCAGCCACGGTATTGTGAGGGTGAGTTGTGTATTGTTCCAGCCATGGTATTGTGAGAGTGAGTTGTGTATTGTTCCAGCCATGGTATTGTGAGGGTGAGTTGTGTAGTGTTCCAGCCATGGTATTGTGAGGGTGAGT
>WNWK01000021.1:110000-150000 GCA_009830355.1 Cherax destructor
CCAGGCGCCCATATGCTGCAGCAGTTATCTGGTTGATGTGTGCTTCCGGAGACGTGCTCGGTGTTATACTCACCCCAAGATCTTTCTCCTTAAGTGAGGTTTGCAGTCTTTGGCCACCTAGCCTACATTCTGTCTGCGGTCTTCTTTGCCCTTCCACGATCTTCATGACTTTGCATTTGGTGGGGTTAAATTCGAGGAGCCAGTTGCTGGACCAGGTGTCCAGTCTGTCCAGGTCTCTTTGTAGTCCTGCCTGATCCTCATCTGATTTAATTCTTCTCATTAACTTCACATCATCTGCGAACAGGGACACTTCTGAGTCTATCCCTTCCGTGATGTCATTCACATATACCAAGAACAGCACTGGTCCTAGGACTGACCCCTGCGGTACACCGCTCGTCACCGGCGCCCACTGTGATACCTCATCACGTACCATGACCCGTTGTTGCCTCCCTGTCAGGTATACTCTGATTCATTGCAGTGCCCTTCCTGTTATACGTGCCTGATCATATAGCTTCTGCACTAATCTCTTGTGAGGAACTTTGTCGAAGACCTTCTTGCAGTCCAAGAAAATGCAATCAACCCACCCCTCTCTCTCGTGTCTTACTTCTGGTACTTTGTCATAGAACTCTAGAATGTTTGTGACACAGGATTTGCCTTCCATTAATCCGTGCTGGTTGTCGTTTTTAATCTTGTTCCTTTCCAGGCGCTCCACCATTCTCCTCCTGATAATCTTCTCCATGACTTTGCACACTATACACGTCAGTGACACTGGTCTATAGTTTAGTTCCTCGTTTCTGTCTCCTTTCTTAAAAATGGGAACTACATTTGCCGTCTTCCATAGCTCAGGTAGTTGCCCAGTTTCAAGGGATGTGTTGAAGATTGTTGTTAGTGGCACACACAGCATCTCTGCTCCCTCTGTAAGGACCCACGGGGAGATGTTGTCTGGTCCCACCGCCTTTGAGGTATCAAGGTATGTGTATGTGTGTGTATGTGTGTGTGTGTGTGTGTGTGTGTGTGTGTGTGTGTGTGTGTGTGTGTCCTCTTGTCTCTGTGTTAATTGTTAAAGTTCCTGGAGAACGATACGTCTCCTGAACATCTATTGTGTCTTACACAGGTAGACACAGACCAGCAGAGAGGTAGACATAGATATCCAGACAGACAAAGACAGAGAGACACAGACACACAGACAGAGGACGATGATGATGGGTCACTGAGTAAATCGGTTTAAACAAGACTTAAGGAAGAAACGTCTAAAGTCTTACTGGTAAGACTTATTATTGTAGAGAGGGTCAGCCTGGCGGGGTGTAGGGGGATTATCAGGGGGGCATTACTTAGGGAGAAGGAAGGAACGAGGAAGAGAGAAAGGGAGGAAGGATGGGAGGGGAAGAGGGAGGGAGAATGTTGTGTGGTCCTCCAGTAAGGAAGGGAGGGATATTGGGGTAAAGGAAACATGGGGGGTCCCTACTAAGGGAGGTAGGATGCGTGAGGTTCTTACTAACGAAGGTAGGGTGCGTGGGATCCGTCCTAAGGGAGGTAGGGTGCATGGGATCCCTCCTAAGTGAGGTAGGGTGCGTGGGATCCCTCCTAAGTGAGGTAGGGTGCATGGGATCCCTCCTAAGGGAGGTAAGGTGAGTGGGGTCCCTCCTTCAGGGTGAAGGAAGTGTCTGCTGTCGTATTGTGGTAGCGACCGGCTGTGAAACATTAATGGTGGCTACTAAGACCTCACCAGAGATTATAACTTGTGGACAGCCAGGGAGGCCAGGGAAGTTAGGGAGGCCAGGGAGGCCAGGGAGGTCAGGAAGGTCAGGGAGGCCAAGGAGGTTAGGGAGGCCAAGAAGGACAGGGAGGCCAGGAAGAATAGGGAGGCCAGAGACGCCAGGAAGATCAGGGAGGCCAAGGAGGTTAAGGAAGCCAGGGAGGCCAGAGACGCCAGGAAGATCAGGGAGGCCAGGGAGATCAGGGAAGCCAGGAAGGCCAGGGAGGCCAAAGTTTAGGAAGACCAGGAAAGTCAGGGAGGTCATTGAAGTCAGCGAGGCAGGGAGGTCGGGAAGAGCAGGGAGACCAGAGAGACCAGGAAGATCAGGGAGGCCAGGGAGGCGAGGGAGGCGAGGGAGGCCAGGGAAGTCATAGAAGTCAGGGAGGCCAGGGAGGTGAAGGAGGTCAGGGAGGTCAAGGAGGTTTAAGAGGCCAGGGAGGTCAAAGAGGCCAGGAAGGTTAAAGAGGTCAAGGAGGTCAGGGTGACCAGGGAGAGCAAAGAGGCCAGAGAAGTGAGGGAGGGCAAAGACGCAAGAGAGATCAGGGAATTCTAGGTCAAGAAATTGCAGTCCATTTAGATCTGGGGGAGGAGAGAGAGGAAGTATGTAGGGAGATACAGAGAGAGAGAGAGAGAGAGAGAGAGAGAGAGAGAGAGAGAGAGAGAGAGAGAGAGAGAGAGAGAGAGAGAGAGAGAGAGAGAGAGAGAGAGAGAGGTTATCTGCCTGATGAGCTCATTCCACCTCTAAATCGACTGATTACCTCAATTTGCACTTCATCTTCCACCGATCTTCTCTGTATTGGACTGAAGAAGCCACTGTGGCTGGCGAAACCTTTCCACAATAAAGATTCCCAAATGTTACACAAGTGACTCATTCTTCAAGAATCATATTATTGATGGTTTGATTAAATTTTGCCACCGAAATAGCTAGTTTATTATGCACGTCATATCTACCCTCTGGAGGGCAGCGGAAGAACATATGGATACACAAAAGGCCCAGGAACTAGGCCCCAAAAAGGTTAACAGGAGCACATTTGGATTCATATCCAAGCAAATTTAGGAAATTTGCTTAATATATCTGGTATCTTATTTTTATTAATAAGATGCCTTGACATGTATATAGGTTATTATACTGTCTATCTCTATATTCCTCAACAAGTGGACAATTAAGCACATAGTGTTCAAGACAGTGGCCATAGGACTGGCCACATACTTTACATTTGGTTTGATCATCATCTGTGTGTCTGCCAAACTGCCAGAAGTACTTGTAGCCAAGCCTAAGCCTGGCCACTACAACATCAGTGTTCACACTGCAAGTTGCTCCATAAACGAATTTATCTACGTTCATGTTATCATAGTGGGTTATAGATCAACTTGGGTTATAGATCAACTAATGCTAGACACAGATATACCAACGTTATATTCTACATTCTCCTTCTGGGTACTTTTCTTAGCTAACATATCAACATTATCATGAAGGAGTAATCCAATGTGTGATGGAATCCATAACAATTATACATTAATTCCCATTTCTCGGATTTTTGAGTATCTATACCTGACTTCTCCAATGAGCATGCTGTTAGTCATTATGTGAGGTGGCAACAAGAGCAGATGCAGCCCTGACAGAAGACTCCTGTTTAGATCCATCAGTGTATATAACTTGTGATAACTTATTACTACCAGCTAGGCGAGAAATTTCTCCTTGATCAGTTGCTTTAACAAGTGATTTAAGGAAGGGATTACTAGCAATGAGCTTCTTGGGAGGGGCTTGCAGGTATGTGATATTAAATGAACACATCTTCCATGGAGGGGTGAAATGCTCTTGTTGTCTACAGTGATACAGTTCATGCAGGTTATAAAACTTAATGTAATTGCACGTTTTCACAATCCATTTAGATCTGTGAGTATTTACTTCTAGACATTTAGTAAGATTCATTGTGACAGTGTCTGGTTCATTTCTTAACATTCTAATACCAAGTACAGTGTTAATATCAACAATCCTATCACTGATACTAGTAATACCAAAGCTCCTTCCTCATATTAAGAACCTTCGTTGAAAATGGTATAAAATCAGACAAGTTAAAGATTAAGACACATGTGTAACAGTTGGTGTCTTTAGTGTTGAAAGGTTTCGCCCACACAACGGGCTTCTTCAGTCAAATACAGAAACATCTGGTGTAGAAGTGAAATAAAGATGACGCAATCAGTCCATCAACTTTGGAGAAAAAGTATTTGAGGTGATGAGTCCCTCAGCCTGGAGAAGATTTCAGCTCCCTGGTCTGGAACGATATCGTTCAAGACCATGGAACATGTTGTGTACATGTTCTGTTTATATTTTAACCTTCCCTGCTGTTGCTGCTCTCTGTCCTGGCTCTCTCCCTCTCTCTCATGGCTCCTCTGCTCTGGTTTTTCTTCTCTCGTATTTTTTCTTCCTATATGTTTTCCATAACATCTTATTCTCAGTCTTTGCCTCTTCTATACTTCCTTGTAAACCTTGGAATTTATCGACGCTCTTCTCTTGAGAGAGAGAGAGTGGGGGGGGGATAAGAATGACCCCATGATGTACTTCCTCCCCCACGTTAAACTTAGCTTCTTCAGATAATGCTATTGTTGCCGACCTCTTCCCCCCCCTCCAACCCCTTCCTCTCCTTCCGCCTTTTACCTGCACACACACACACACACACACACACACACACACACACACACACACACACACAAGAGGCCTAGTGTCTAATCGACATGTGCCTAGGACAAAATGGTAACTAACACACACACTCATATCTATCTATCTGTGCAACATCTGGATATATATATATATATATATATATATATATATATATATATATATGCAAAAAAATCACAGTAATCAGGTGATATCAGAATATGCAAGAAAACCACTATGAAAAATAGAGGAATTCCAAGGCTTCGTGACTACTCACATTATCAAGGAACTATAAAGGAAACATGACAAGAGGACTTATATGGCAGAGACTACACTCACAGTCACATCACACTAACAAAGACAACACCTCACAGTAGCGTAACATTCACGACTCTTGAAGAGGAAACAAGAAAGGACCTGAAACTCTTCCCAAGAATTAAGATTAGTCCAATTTATCATTAAATTCTTCCCAAATTTTATTAATTATAAAGAATCCAATTTATATAAACCAAAAGAAATATTCATATTATTTTCAAAACTGCTTTTAATGAAACATGATTCTATTATATTCCTTCAACCATGGACTTGTTTGTCAACTTCAGCATTTGAAAATCAATTGATGTTAAATTCTCACATGAATAAATAGAGCATTAGAATCTTGTCCAGTTCTAATGCTATATTTATGTTGTTTTAATCTTAGTTCAAGATTTTCGTTTGACCATAATAACTTTATCGCATATTTTACAGGGAATCTTATAGACACATCCGTCAGCATTTGGAATTTTTATCAAAAGTCTTTTCTGTATCAAGATTTTTAAATACAACTTTGATATTAAAATTCTTAAGAAAGGAAGGCATATCAACCAGTTTTCATGGTAAGGAGAACCAACATATTTTGGTTGAATAAGGTTGGTTGTCCTTTGGGATTGTAAAGTATTCTAGCTATTTTAAAGATTTATCAATTATGTTTCTAGGTATTTAATCATTAGTATTCATAAATTTTAGAGATTTCTTCATCTATGAACTCTTTGTAGTCCAGAGTTCATAGATGAAGAAATCTCTAAAATTTATGAAATAGCTAATGATTTAAAATACCTAGAAACATAATTGATAAATCTTTAAAATAGCTAGGAATACTTTTACAATCCCAAAGGGACAACCAACCTTATTCAACCAAAAATATGTTGGTTCTCCTTACCATGAAAACTTGGTTGATATGCCTTCCTTTCTTAAGAATTTTAATATCAAAGTTGTATTTAAAAATCTTGATACAGTAAAAGACTTTGATAAAAATTCCCAAAATGCTGACGAGTGTCTATAAGATTCTGTAAAATATGCGATAAAGTTTATTATGGTCAAACTGGTAAAAGTCTTGAACTAAGATTAAAACAACATAAATATAGCATTAGAACTGGACAAGATTCTAATGCTCTATTTATTCATGTGAGAGATTTAACCATCCAATTGATTTTCAAAATGCTGAGAAGGTGTATCAGCAAGTCCATGGTTGAGAGGAATATAATAGAATCATGTTTCATTAAAAGCAGTTTTGAAAATAATATGAATATTTCTTTGGTTTATATAAATTGATTCTTTTATAATTAATAAAATTTGGGAAGAATTTAATGATAAATTGGACTAATCTTAATTCTTGGGAAGAGTTTCAGGTCCTTTCTTGTTTTCCTCTTCACAGAGTCGTGAGATGTTACGCTACTGTGAGGTGTAGTCTTTGTTAGTGTGATGTGACTGTGAGGTGTAGTCTTGCCCCTTATATAAGTCCTCTTGTCATGTTTCCTTTTATAGTTCCTTGATAATGTGAGTAGTCACGAAAGCGCTTGGAATTCCTCTATTTTTTCATAGTGGTTTTCTTGCATATATATATATATATATATATATATCTATATAAACACCACAAGCAGAGTTCTGCTCTGCTGTGGGACTGATTACCTCATCTTTTGTATATAGTTAGGTTATCTTTCAATTATGTCCTTGAACTTGTATTGTTAAAGACACTGGAGGGCGAAACGTCTACAATAAAGATACCCAGATGTTGCACATGTGTCTAATTTCCATTTTGTCTGTACTGTGTACCATTCATGTACAGAACTCTGCTCCAGTAACTGAAAATATATAATGATAAATAAGTAATCACACAGTGTGATCACACTGTGTGATCACACTGTGTGATTACACTGTGTGTTGTGTCTGCCTCACAACAATACCCTGGCACAGGTGCCGCACTCAGCAGCAGCAGAACAAAGAGTGCAAAGATAGCATGAGGGTGCCAGGGAGAGCCAGACACGTATTTCTCATTCAACAAAACACAACCTGTGACTCTCGTGTGTGTTTGTGTGTGTGTGTGTGTGTGTGTGTGTGTGTGTGTGTGTGTGTGTGTGTGTGTGTGTGTGTGTGTGTGTGTGTGTGTGTGTCTGTGTGTGTGTGTGCGCTTCGAACACTATCTCTTGTGTTCCAAACACTGTGTGGACGAAATGTTGAGTTTGCAATACAATAAACAGTATTTGCAACAGAATAAACAGTGTTGCAATGCTGCATACATGCGCACGATGGAGCGTGTATATACATACTCATGTACACGTGTGGCCGAGAGCGCACGTATATGTATAATATTGTATTTATGTGCACGAGAGATCCTATGAATATATATACACATGTTGCCCTCCCCTTACCTAGAGGAATCACCTACCGTGGGCACCTACCGTGGGTACCTACCGTGGGCACCTAATGTGGGTGCCTACCATGGGCACCTACAGTGGGTACCTACCGTGGGCACCTAATGTGGGTGCCTACCATGGGCACCTACCGTGGGTACCTACCGTGGGCACCTAATGTGGGTGCCTACCATGGGCACCTACCGTGGGTACCTACCATGGGTACCTACCCTCGGTACCTGAGTATTTGCTCTCTACGCTGCTGTGTTTCAGTCTGATACCTGGAGAACGCCTCTCCAGATTGACTTCAAACCTTCAATGCGTGTATATCTTGGCACAGCGAAGGCTGCTGCTGTTGTATCTCTGTATTCACAAATAATACAACCATTTGTGTAGAGTTGTGTTATTTTGAGTCTTATAAAACCATAGAAAATACAATAATGATAATGTTAAATATATTATTAAAAATAATATTACAAATTATTTTAAAATAATAATAAAAATAATTATAATAACACAATAACATAAAATAATTTTAACAATAAAATAATAATAACAATAATAATACAATAACACCAAGAATAATAATAATAATAATAATAATAATAATAATAATAATAATAATAATAATAATAATAATAATAATAATAATAACAGTAATAGTAGTAGTAGTAATAATAATAATAATAATAATAATAATAATAATAATAATAATAACAATAATAATAATAATAATAATATTAATACGTAGTCTACATTCAAGTCACATACAGGTTTGCTCTGAGCTCAGCAGATGCCATGGATGGTGTCAGGGTGCCAGGCTGACCAGACCACTAACTAGTAGGCCTGGCCTGGGACTTAGCCCAGGGGGCACTGACCCCGGGAACCAGCAACAGGTAGCCCACCGTCTCCTTCACCCTAGCAATTGCAAACTCGCCAGAATAATCGTTTCCTCTGCTCGCCGTTGTATACCCATTAATGGGTGCAATGTGGCTCACCCAGTAATGAGTATGCATTGTGGCTCACCCAGTAATGGGTGCAACGTAGATCACCCAGTAATGGGTATGCAATGTGGCTCACCCAGTAATGGGTGCAATGTGGCTCACCCAGTAATGGGTATGCAATGTGGCTCACCCAGTAATGGGTGCAACGTAGATCACCCAGTAATGGGTATGCAATGTGGCTCACCCAGTAATGGGTGCAACGTAGATCACCCAGTAATGGGTATGCAATGTGGATCACCCAGTAATGGGTGCAACGTAGATCACCCAGTAATGGGTATGCAATGTGGATCACCCAGTAATGGGTGCAACGTAGATCACCCAGTAATGGGTATGCAATGTGGATCACCCAGTAATGAGTGCAATGTGCCTCACCCAGTAATGGGTGCAACGTAGATCACCCAGTAATGGGTATGCAATGTGGCTCACCCAGTAATGGGTGCAACGTAATCACCCAGTAATGGGTGGGCAATGTGGATCATCCGGTAATAGGTGTGCAGCGTGGATCATCCAGTAATGGGTGTGCAGCGTGGATCACCCAGTAATGGGTGTGTAACGTGGATCAGACAGTAATGGGTGTGCAAAGTGGATCAGCCCGTAATGGGTGTGCAAAGTGGATCAGCCAGTAATTGGTGCAACGTGGATCACCCAGTAATGGGTGTGTAACGTGGATCACCCAGTAATGGGTGTGAAAAGTGGATCAATGGGTGCAACGTGGATCAATCAGTAATGGGTGTGCAGCGTGGATCACCCAGTAATGGGTGTGTAACGTGGATCACCCGGTAATGGGTGTGCAAAGTGGATCAGCCAGTAATGGGTGCAAAGTGGATCAGCCAGTAATGAGTGCAACGTGGATCAGCCAGTAATGGGTGTGTAATGTGGATCACCCAGTAATGGGTGTGCAAAGTGGATCAGCCAGTAATGGGTGTGCAACGTGGATCAGCCAGTAATGGGTGTGTAATGTGGATCACAAAGTAATGGGTGTGCAAAGTGGATCAGCCAGTAATGGGTGCAAAGTGGATCAGCCAGTAATAGGTGCAACGTGGATCAGCCAGTAATAGGTGTGTAATGTGGATCACCCAGTAATGGGTGTGCAAAGTGGATCAGCCAGCAATGGGTGTGCAACGTGGATCAGCCAGTAATGGGTGTGTAATGTGGATCACCCAGTAATGAGTGTGCAACGTGGATCAGCCAGCAATGGGTGTGCAACGTGGATCAGCCAGCAATGGGTGTGCAACGTGGATCAACCAAACTCACAACAGATCGCCGTGTTATCGGTGAAGAGCCAAATTTAATGACTCGCGAAATAGTCGAATCGCGAAGTTAATAGCTCGCGAAATTGATGACTTCCGCGAGGTGGTGGGAAAGGTGAAAGGGTTGTGGTGGGGAGGGGTTGTGGTGGGGAGGGGTTGTGGTGGGGAGGGATTGTGGTGGGGAGGGTTGTGGTGGGGAGTTGTGGTCGGGGAGGGGTTGTGGTGGGGAGGGTTGTGGTGGGGAGGGGTTGTGGTGGGGAGGGTTGTGGTGGGGAGTTGTGGTCGGGAGGGGTTGTGGTGGGGAGGGTTGTGGTGGGGAGGGGTTGTGGTTGGGAAGGGTTGTGGTGGAGAGGGGTTGTGGTGGGGAGGGGTTGTAATGGGGAGGGGTTGTGGTGGGGAGGGGTTGTGGTGGGGAGGGGTTGTGGTGGAGAAGGGTTGTGGTGGAGAGGGGTTGTGGTGGGGAGAGGTTGTGGTGGGGAGAGGTTGTGGTGGGGAGGGGTTGTAATGGGGAGGGGTTGTGGTGGGGAGGGTTGTGGTGGGGAGGGTTGTGGTGGGGAGGGGTTGTGGTGGGGAGGGGTTGAGAAGGGGGTTGCGTACAGTACGCCCCGCGACGTGTATACTCATTTGGCACCTTCAAGTTTGTTAAGAACGGCCGAGATACACCAAGTTAATTTAAGAGTGTGCAGGGTTATATTATGGGGGAATCATGGGTGAGTCAGGCTAGTGTGGGTTATATTGTGGGGGAATCATGGGTGAACCAGGCTAGTGTGGGTTATATTGTGGGGGAATCATGGGTGAGGCAGGCTAGTGTGGGTTATATTATGGGGGAATCATAGGTGAGGCAGGCTAGTGTGGGTTATATTATGGGGGAATCATGGGTGAGCCAGGCTAGTGTGGGTTATATTATGGGGGAATCATGGGTGAGCCAGGCTAGTGTGGGTTATATTATGGGGGAATCATGGGTGAGGCAGGCTAGTGTGGGTTATATTATGGGGGAATCATGGGTGAGCCAGGCTAGTGTGGGTTATATTATGGAGGAATCATGGGTGAGCCAGGCTAGTGTGGGTTATATTATGGGGGAATCATGGGTGAGCCAGGCTAGTGTGGGTTATATTATGGGGGAATCATGGGTGAGCCAGGCTAGTGTGGGTTATAGTATGGGGGAATCATGGGTGAGCCAGGCTAGTGTGGGTTATATTATGGGAATCATGGTGAGCCAGGCTAGTGTGGGTTATATTGTGGGAATCATGGGTGAGCCAGGCTAGTGTGGGTTATATTATGGGGAATCATGGGAGCCAGGCTAGTGTGGGTTATATTATGGGGGAATCATGGGTGAGCCAGGCTAGTGTGGGTTATATTATGGGGGAATCATGGGTGAGCCAGGCTAGTGTGGGTTATATTGTGGGGAATCATGGGTGAGCCAGGCTAGTGTGGGTTATATTATGGGGGAATCATAGGTGAGCCAGGCTAGTGTGGGTTATATTATGGGGGAATCATGGGTGAGCCAGGCTAGTGTGGGTTATATTATGGGGGAATCATGGGTGAACCAGGCTAGTGTGGGTTATATTATGGGGGAATCATTTGTGAGTCAGGCTAATGTGGGTTATATTGTGGGGGAATCATGGGTGAGCTAGGCTAGTGTGGGTTATATTGTGGGGGAATCATGGGTGAGCCAGGCTAGTGTGGGTTATATTGTGGGGGAATCATGGGTGAGCCAGGCTAGTGTGGGTTATATTGTCGGGGAATCATGGGTGAGCCAGGCTAGTGTGGGTTATATTGTGGGGGAATCATGGGTGAGCCAGGCTAGTGTGGGTTATATTGTGGGGATCATGGGTGAGCCAGGCTAGTGTGGGTTATATTGTGGGGAATCATGGGTGAGCCAGGCTAGTGTGGGTTATATGTGAGGAATCATAGGTGAGCCAGACTAGTGTGGGTTATATTGTGGGGGAATCATGGGTGAGCCAGGCTAGTGTGGGTTATATTGTGGGGGAATCATGGGTGAGCCAGGCTTGTGTGGGTTATATTGTGGGGGAATCATGGGTGAGCAAGGGTAGTGTGGGTTATATTGTGGGGGAATCATGGGTGAGCCAGGCTAGTGCAGGGTTATATTGTGGGAGAATCATGGGTGAGCCAGGTTAGTGTGGGTTATATTGTGGGGGAATCATAGGTGAGCCAGGCTAGTGTGGGTTATATTGTGGGGGAATCATGGGTGAGCCAGGCTAGTGTGGGTTATATTGGGGGAATCATGGGTGAGCCAGGCTTGTGTTTGTTATATTGTGGGGAATCATCGGTGAGCCAGGGTAGTGTGGGTTATATTGTGGGGAATCATGGGTGAGCCAGGCTGAGTGCAGGGTTATATTGTGGAGAATCATGGGTGAGCCAGGTTAGTGTGGGTTATATTGTGGGGGAATCATGGGTGAGCCAGGCTAGTGTGGGTTATATTGTGGGGGAATCATGGGTGAGCCAGACTAGTGTGGGTTATATTTTGGGGGAATCATGGATGAGCCAGGCTAGTGTGGGTTATATTGTGGGGGAATCATGGGTGAGCCAGGCTAGTGTGGGTTATATTGTGGGGGAATCATGGGTGAGCCAGGCTAGTGTGGGTTATATTGTGGGGGAATCATGGGTGAGCTAGGCTAGTGCTGGGTTATATTGTGGGGAATCATGGGTGAGCCAGGCTAGTGTGGGTTATATTATGGGGGAATCATGGGTGAGCCAGGCTAGTGTGGGTTATATTGTGGGGGAATCATGGGTGAGCCAGGCTAGTGTGGGTTATATTGTGGGGGAATCATGGGTGAGCCAGGCTAGTGCAGGGTTATATTGTGGGGGAATCATGGGTGAGCCAGGCTAGTGTGGGTTATATTGTGGGGGAATCATGGGTGAGCCAGGCTAGTGTGGGTTATATTGTGGGGGAATCATGGGTGAACCAGGCTAGTGTGGGTTATATTGTGGGGGAATCATGGGTGAGCCAGGCTAGTGTGGGTTATATTGTGGGAGAATCATGGGTGAGCCAGGCTAGTGTGGGTTATATTGTGGGGAAATCATGGGTGAGCCAGGCTATTGTGGGTTATATTGTTGGGGAATCATGGGTGAGCCAGGCTAGTGTGGGTTATATTGTGGGGGAATCATGGGTGAGCTAGGCTTGTGTTGGGTTATATTGTGGGGTAATCATGGGGGAATTTAATTCTTTATTTAATAGGTACATCTGTAACACTAACTTGAATATTGAAGTTAACCTTAGCATTTTAATTAACCCAATACAAAGAGAGTAAAACGCCAGGGGTTTGTATATTATTACTGTGTGTTTAAATGCTGCTTTAAATGCCTGTCTATGGTGGTGAAATTAACACGTGTGCAACATCTTGGTAGCTTTATTTTGTAGGAGTTTCGCCCACCAGTGACTTTATTAATATGATACAGTGGGCATAAACCAGGAGACTATAAGCGGAGGTAATCTGTCCCTTATGAGTCTTACAATGATTTGTTTATTATGCGTTTAGGTAGGGATTGAAGGTTTGAATGAGATCTGATCTAGTCCTGAGGAGAGAGAGAGAAGAGAGAGAGAGAGAGAGAGAGAGAGAGAGAGAGAGAGAGAGAAGAGAGAGAGAGAGAGAGAGATAGGTGAGAAGTTAGTAATTAGACATAAGGTTTGTTTAGGGATTGATAGGTCTAATGTGCCTTCAGTCTTCAACCATAAGGTTTGTTTCCAATTGATGGTACCAACTCGGTAGCTCTTCTCTGTACCCTCTCCAGTGATGGTACCAGCTTGGTAGCTCTTCTCTGTACCCTCTCCAGTGATGGTACCAGCTTGGTAGCTCTTCTCTGTACCCTCTCCAGTGATGGTACCAGCTTGGTAGCTCTTCTCTGTACCCTCTCCACTGATGGTACCAGCTTGGTAGCTCTTCTCTGTACCCTCTCCAGTGATGGTACCAGCTTGGTAGCTCTTCTCTGTACCCTCTCCAGTGATGGTACCAGCTTGGTAGCTCTCTTCCCTCCAGTGATGGTACCACTTGGTAGCCTCTGCCCCTCCAGTGATGGTACCAGCTTGGTAGCTCTTCTCTGTACCCTCTCCAGTGATGGTACCAGCTTGGTAGCTCTTCTCTGTACCCTCTCAGGTATATCTTCGCCTAGTGTTCAGTTTGAAGACCACAAACTGGACGCTATATCCCAGCAACAGTCTAAGAAGTTCGCTATAGTGTCTTCTCTTAGGTCTTCAAAATGTGTAGAAATAAGACCTTCCTTGCCGCTAGTACTCATGCTCCTAGAATTATTATAAGTTTTTTGTTCTTCTACTCTCTCGACTAGTGCGTGGCCATGATGAATGAGACACTTGGGTATCTTCATTATGTACACGTTTCGCCACATAGTGGCTTCGTCAGTCCAATGCAGGAAGACTTCCAGGTAAACAGTCCCTCTGCCTGGACATGTCCAGCACATCATCTTGACGGAAATAGTTGTCCAACCTATTCTAAAACAACTGTCCAGCCTATTCTCAAAGCCACCTAGGAAATTAGCTTTAATAACCCTGCTAAGCGGCCTGTGCTTGAGGTCTAGTCCAGAGTGCGTGCGACGGCACTGTCCTTGAGGTCTAGTCCAGAAAGCGTGCGACGGCACTGTCCTTGAGGTCTAGTCCAGAGTGCGTGCGACGGCACTGTCCTTGAGGTCTAGTCCAGAGTGCGTGCGACGGCACTGTCCTTGAGGTCTAGTCCAGAGTGCGTGCGACGGCACTGTCCTTGAGGTCTAGTCCAGATGCGTGCGACGGCACTGTCCTTGAGGTCTAGTCCAGAGTGCGTGCGATGGCACTGTCCTTGAGGTCTAGTCCAGAGTGCGTGCGACGGCACTGTCCTTGAGGTCTAGTCCAGAGTGCGTGCGACGGCACTGTCCTTGAGGTCTAGTCCAGAGTGCGTGCGACGGCACTGTCCTTGAGGTCTAGTCCAGAGTGCGTGCGACGGCACTGTCCTTGAGGTCTAGTCCAGAGTGCGTGCGACGGCACTGGACTAGGTGTGTGCTTCAGACGGGGGTAACTAGGCTTGACAAGGGAACCTGCCCATAAATGTTGCTAGCATATTTATACTAGAAAAGAGACTGGTGACAATGCTAGGTAGCACCTACTTAAATCTAGGTTCTCACTCATGTGTCTAACAATGATTTGTGTGTGTGTGTGTGTGTACTCACCTGTCTGTACTTACCTCTTTGTGGTTGCAAGGGTCGAATCACAACTCCCGGCCCCGCCTCTTCGCTGATCAGGTATGATTTGTATCTATATATCAAATACTAAAAAACGAAAATTAATGTGAATGCTGTCTCCGACTTTATTATTATTATTGTTATTATAATTATTATTATTATTATTATTATTATTATTATTATTATTATTGTTTTTATTATTAGTATTATTATTATTGTTATTATAATTATAATTATTATTATTATTGTTATTATAATTATAATTATAATTATTATTATTATTATTATTATTATTATTATTATTATTATTATTAATTATAGGGAAGCGCCAAATCTGTTGGAAGTTTTTTTTTTTTTTTTAAATCCACTTTTGCTGTTTGAAAAATTAGCGATACTTTATTTTTTTTATTTCTGGACGTGAAATATTAAATAATAATTTTACTGCCGTTTTATTATGATAGATGACGGGGTGTTGGGGGTTATATACATGTCAGCCGCTGCTGCACCAGCTGCTGCACCAGCTGCTGCACCAGCTGCTGCGCCAACTGCTGCACCATGCTGCCCACCACCAATATATAAATTTATCTTTTTTTCTTTGAGAAAGGCTGGAGGTGGGTGAGGGGGAGGGGGAGGGGGAGGAGGGGGGGGAGAAGGAGGGGGAGGGGGAGAAGGAGGGGGAGGGGGAGAAGGAGGGAGGGGGAGAAGGAGGGGGAGGGGGAGAAGGAGGGGGAGGGGGAGGAGGGGGAGGGGGAGAAGGAGGTGGAGGGGGAGAAGGAGGGGGAGGGGGAGTGGCATTGGATCGGAGTTCATTAATTTATTTATTTTTTTTTCTATTGATTTTCTTATTATTGTTATAATGTTGTCATTAATTACTTTTATTATTACTAAAATTATTACTAATATATTTTTTTGGGGGGAAGTCGAAGTTTGAAGGTTTGGTTAATTTATTGGGTTTAAATCCCATCTACTACACGAGGGTCAGTGAGGCTGCGCTAAACCTCTTCAACAACAGTCAAGAATATTTTAATAATTAAAATAAAGATTAAAGTAAAATCTCGGTGTATATACACTGAGAGACACATCTCTGGGTGTATATACACTGAGAGACACATCTCTGGGTGTATATACCCCTGAGAACACATCTCTGGGTGTATATACACCTGAGAACACATCTCTGTGTGTATATACACTGAGAGATACATCTCTGGGTGTATATACCCCTGAGAACACATCTCTGTGTGTATATACACTGAGAGACACATCTCTGGGTGTATATACCCCTGAGAACACATCTCTGTGTGTATATACAGTGAGACACATCTCTGGGTGTATATACCCCTGAGAACACATCTCTGTGTGTATATACCCCTGAGAACACATCTCTGGGTGTATATACCCCTGAGAACACATCTCTGTGTGTATATACACTGAGACACATCTCTGGGTGTATATACACTGAGACACATATCTGGGTGTATATACACTGAGAGACACATCTCTGGGTGTATATACACTGAGAGACACACATCTCTGGGTGTATATACACTGAGAGACACACATCTCTGGGTGTATATACACTGAGAGACACACATCTCTGGGTGTATATACACTGAGAGACACATCTCTGGGTGTATATACACTGAGACACACACATCTCTGGGTGTATATACACTGAGACACACATCTCTGGGTGTATATACACTGAGACACACATCTCTGGGTGTATATACAGAGGCACACACATCTCTGGGTATATATACACTGAGAGACACACATCTCTGGGTGTATAAGCACTGAGACACATCTCTGGGTGTATATACCTGAGAGCACACATTCTGGGTGTATATACATGAGACACACATCTCTGTGGCTGTATTATCACTGAGACCACACATTCTGGGTGTATATACACTGAGATACACATCTCTGGGTGTATATACTGATACACTTGTATAGACACATATCATCTTGAGGTAGTATGAGAGCATAACGTAAGATGTATTTATTAAGTAGTACTGGTCACGTCGAGTAGATGTATAACCCGAGAGAGATAAGAGAGGAGAGAAGAAGAGAAGGAAAAAGAAAGAGAGAGAGAGAGAGAGAGAGAGAGAGAGGAGAGAGGAGAGAGAGGGGTGGGGGGTCGCATCCTTTTCCAGTCACTCTCACATCATCATGCATTACGTGGGTTGGTAACTCTCACACGGGAAGGAGTTAGCTAAATTGGGACTTTGAATAGGCGAGTAAAGGACGAGTGTGAACCACAAAGGCAGCTTCTTCAACTGGCGGCCCTGTTCACTCTCCCCTTGACCAAGCTGGCACCCTTAAATAGCCTTATCTGACCCGTGGAAGAAAACTGCCCTTGCCTTCCTTAATAGCTCTTATCCGGTACGACAACTTTTCTTCTCCTCTCACAGGGGTACAACGTTTCCTTTGGTAGCCAAGAAGGCTCTTTGCTCTGGTTTCGTATTATATATGTGGGTGGAATACGATAGTCTTGTCTTCCATCTTCTATAGCAAAACATCCATTTTGCCTAATCTTCGGCTGTCGTGTACATTAACACTATCGGGCGGGTACGACAACTCCGCGTCTCTTGTGGCAAGCGTATCAGTGTCGCTGCCAGTATACGATGAACCTTATTTTTGACATCACTCGATACTTTGTTTTGATTTGCATAAACAAGTTGAAATTCTCGCTTCCTCGACTAATATGGATGGGAAGGAATTTTTAGCAACAAGTTTCGGGTATTGGTGTGTGAGTGTGTTATATAGTCATAAACTATGTTTTGGTAATACTTCATTTAGACGGCAGACACTGTATGACGCCTACATAAACCCCTGTGGGTTTACTTAGAGGAGTTTACATAATACTGTGAGGTAGTTATAGTTCACCTTAGCACTGGTGCCACTGTGGCACCACACACACACACCAGGTGGCCAGAGACTGCAAACCTCATTCAAGGAAAAGTATCTTGTGGTAACTATAATACCGAGCACATCTCCTGAGGCACACATCAACCAGATAACTGCTGCAGCATATGGGCGGCTGGCAAACCTAAGAATAGCGTTCCGATACCTCAGTAAGGAATCGTTCGAGACACTGTACACCGTGTATGTCAGGCCCATTCTGGAGTATGGAGCACCAGTTTGGAACCCACACCTGGTCAAGCACGTCAAGAAATTATAGAAAGTGCAAAGGCTTGTAACAAGACTAGTCCCAGAGCTAAGGGAAATGTCCTACGAAGAAAGGTTAAGGGAAATCGGCCTGACGACACTGGAGGACAGGAGGGTTAGAAGAATGATAACGACATACAAAATACTGCGAGGAATTGACAAGGTGGACAGAGACAGGATGTTCCAGAGATGGGACACAAAAAACAAGGGGTCATATTTGGAAGTTGAAGACTCAGATGAGTCAAAAGGATGTTAGGAAGTATTTCTTCAGTCAAAGAGTTGTCAGGAAGTGGAATAGTCTGACTAGTGAGGTAGTGGAGGCAGGAACCATACATAGTTTTAAGACGAGGTTTGATAAAGCTCATGGAGCAGGGAGAGAGAGGACATAGTAGCGATCAGTGAAGAGACGAGGCCAGAAGCTATGACTCGACCCCCTGCAACCACAAATAGGTGAGTACCAGCGTGTGACATACCCTTGCAACACAAACACGACCAGTTGAAAGTTTGGCTCACAGACAATTCTGATGTTACAGCCTCCCCATGATCAAGGTTCCTGTAGCATTGTTATATCGTGTAAGCTCTGCAATTGAGAGAGCTTGTGTTTTAGCTGTGAGTGCGCATCACTCGGGTGACTTTTTCCTAACAGTTTATATCTCAACTAGCACACGTCTTGAGCAGATATGACAGTGACTCTCCACCTTGCTGCCCATGTTCACACTGAGTATTAACAGCAAGGTGATTGTTCACTAATATGGTCTGCATGGCCTGAACTGTTCAAGTTCCAGAGGCTGGCATGTCAGATACAATGAAGTCAACGAGATCATCAAGAGAAGCCCGCCAGGCTACAGCTCTAGGCCCAGCCCAGAGAGAACCTCAATATTTTCTACCCAGCACCACAAATACGCCTGCCAGCTGCCCTGATGGCATCACTTTGTATCCCGGATGTGGTGTGGAGCTGTGCTTGGCCATCTACCCTCCCCGACACCCACATCCCACTTAGCGTTGTTCAGCAGGGTGGTGGTGCGTTGTTCAGAAGGGTGGTGGTGCTGCTGATCTTAGGGAAAGATCACAAGCTCAACACGTGTATAACATATGGTCTTGACTCACCAGTACTACGTTGTCTCAAAAGTATCAGTAGACCCTTGGCTTACTGAAACCAGCAGAGATCCGAGGGTTGTCACATTTCTCTTCCAGCGCTTCAGTGTGGCGATCCAGAGTGGGAACGCCTGCTGCATCTTGAGTTCCAGGCCGGCATCTGTTGATGCATTCACAAAATGTGAATGCATCAACATTAATATTCTTCATGATATATATATTGAACACACACACACACACACACACACACATATATATATATATATATATATATATATATATATATATATATATATATATATATATTATCGTGCCGAATAGGTAAAACTGGTCAATTAGCAAAAACTCATTTAAAATTAAGTCCTTTCTAAAATTTTCTCTTGTACGTTTAAAGATATATTTTGCATTTATGTTAATGTAAAATTAATAATTTTGTACCAAAAGTACCTTAGAAAACTTACCTAACATTATTATAACAAACGCAATTTAATTTAGCCTAATCCAACTAAATATATTTTAGATAAATTTACAATAATTTAATAATAAACAAACACAATGAAAATATTTTTTTCGTTAGGTTCAGAATGATTTTTTCGAAATTATTGCATACACAAATTTTTGCTTGCCTTATTCGGCAAGAAGAGCGTTGCTATTTAAGCCAAAATCGAAAGTTTTACCTATTCGGCACGACATATATATACTGAAATGCAGGTATTTATCACTTAATTTGTTCCATGTTTCAAGTAATTAGACGTAGGTGTTTACAAAGACCACCATCCCCCCCACCCTAGGACCCCTACCCTTCCTTCCCCTTTCCCTGCCCCCCGGGTCCCCGGAGAGGGGGGTGAAGGGGGGAACGCACTCATTAACTCTGCTCCACTAACACACTCACTGACCATTCACCTTAAACAAAAACAAAATGACTAACCTCCCCTCCTCCCCCTCCCTACCACAAAAAATAAGAGTCCTTCATTTAGTGAGAATTTCTGAAGCGGGTGGCCTGCTATACACACCTCCCACGCTTTGTAATTCCTCTGTTGGAACCCCATCCTCCCCTCCCCCTCAAAAAAAAAAAAAAAACCCTCATTAACGCAGCTTCGAAAACAAAAACAAAAACGAGAAAAAAAAACAGAAATAACATCTGGCAAATCTATTTTATAAGTCGGTAAATAAACTACGATTAAAATATTTTCTTTTTCCAAGTGACGAGAGAGAGAGAGAGAGAGAGAGAGAGAGAGAGAGAGAGAGAGAGAGAGAGAGAGAGAGAGAGAAATTTCGTGTATTGGGACTGGAAGATGAGGTTCATGGAGGGAGTTGGGGAGGGGGCGGAGCTCCCTTACCCCCGCCCCGGGGAGGGAGATGGGGGGGGGTTGTACATGTTTTTGGTATAGTGGGAGGTAGGTGTTCCATGACACATGTGTTCCATGACATGTGTTCCATGGCACATGTGTTCCATAACACATTTGTTCCCTGACATGTGTTCCATGGCACATGTGTTCCATAACACATGTATTCCCTGACATGTGTTCCATGGCACATGTGTTCCATAACACATGTGTTCCATAACACATGTGTTCCCTGACATGTGTTCCATGACACATGTGTTCCATAACACGTGTTCCCTGACATGTGTTCCATGGCACATGTGTTCCATAACACATGTGTTCCCTGACACAAGTGTTCCTTGACATAGGTGTTCCTTGACATAGGTGTTCCCTGACACATATGCTCCCTGGCAAATGTTCCCTGACACAGTTGTTTCCAGACACAGGTGTTCCATGACCCATGTGTTCCCTGACACAAGTGTTTCCATAAATAGGTGTTCAATAACACAGGTATTCCCTGACACATGTGTACCCTGACACAGGTGTTCCCTGACACAGGTGTTCCCTGACACAGGTGTTTCTAGCAAGGAAAAGACACAAGCTCAAGAACAAGCTTCTATTGGAACAACGTTTCGCTGTGTAGAGCGAAACGTTGAGTAAGAGAGTAATAACACTCTTGAAGGACCTGGACTCTTTAAAAGAAGAACAAGAACAAGAAGAATAAGCAGGGGGAGGAGGAGGAGGAGGAGGAAGAGGACGAGGAGGAGGAAGAGGACGAGGAGGAGGAGCAGCAGCAGCTAGATTTTGACGGATTATCTATAGACTGATGGATCATCTAGAGACTGACGGATTACCTAGAGACAGACGGATCACCAAGAGACTGACGGATCACCAAGAGACTGACGGATCACCAAGAGACTGACGGATCACCAAGAGACTGACGGATCACCAAGAGACTGACGGATCACCAAGAGACTGACGGATCACCAAGAGACTGACGGATCACCAAGAGACTGGCGGATCACCAAGAGACTGGCGGATCACCTAGATACACAAACAGACCTGCGGAAAGAGGATCACGTGGAAACTGCATATTTTTTAGACTGAACGAAGACCCTTGAACAGTACTAGACAGACATAGACAGGCGTGACAGACATAGACAGGCGTGACAGACATAGACAGGGGTGACATAGACAGGCGTGACAGACATAGACAGGGGTGACAGACATAGACAGGCGTGACAGACATAGACAGGGGTGACATACATAGACAGGGGTGACAGACATAGACAGGGGTGACAGACATAGACAGGGGTGACAGACATAGACATGGGTGACAGACATAGACAGGGGTGACAGACATAGACAGGCGTGACAGACATAGACAGGGGTGACAGACATAGACATGGGTGACAGACATAGACAGGGGTGACAGACACAGGAATTAGTACCGATTAAGAAATACCTGGTGCTAGGGAAGACAGGGAGTCAAGCTGGATGAAATAACAATATGGGAGAGAGTAACTTATGCAAGCAACGACAGCCTGACTGATCATTCCATCAAATCTGATGAACTAAACACCTTACAAAGCTGGGGGACTGATCCCCTCAAAGTACTTCTTCACAACGTCGTTGTCGTCGTCAGTAGTGGAAGGAGGGTGGGTGGGAGGGTTGGGGTGACATGTCTTACACACCTTAAGTCAGGTAAGTTCGGCCAATAACTCTCCTGGGTTGTCATGAGCAGCGTTCAGTCCTCTCTTTATCTATGTAAATTATGGCAATGCTAAGTTAGTATATATGACGGAGGTGAGGGTATGATCTCCCCTCCTTCCCTCCATTCTTCCCTTCCTTCTTCCTTCCATTCTTTCCTCCCTACCTTCTTCTTTCCCTTTCTTCTTCCCTCCGTCCCTCCCTCCCATCCTGCCTTTCCCTAGTCCTGTCTCCCGCTCATTCTCTCTCTCTCATTCTCTTTCATCCTGCCTCTCTACCATCCTGCCTCCCTGCCATCCTGCCTCCCTGCCATCCTGCCTCTCTACCATCCTAGTAACTTTATTTAAGTACAGACACAAGTACAATCATCAAATATAGTAACAATCCAAAAGTCAAACTTATTTCCAATGGGGTCCTGCCATCCTGCCTCCCTGCCATCCTGCCTCCCTGTCATCCTGCCTCCCTGTCATCCTGCCTCCCTGTCATCCTGCCTCCCTGTCATCCTGCCTCCCTGTCATCCTGCCTCCCTGCCATCCTGCCTCCCTGTCATCCTGCCTCCCTGTCATCCTTCCTCCCTGTCATCCTTCCTCCCTGTCATCCTTCCTCCCTGTCATCCTGCCTCCCTGCCATCCTGCCTCCCTGTCATCCTTCCTCCCTGTCATCCTGCCTCCCTGTCATCCTGCCTCCCTGTCATCCTGCCTCCCTGTCATCCTGCCTCCCTGTCATCCTGCCTCCCTGTCATCCTGCCTCCCTGTCATCCTGCCTCCCTGCCATCCTGCCTCCCTGTCATCCTTCCTCCCTGCCATCCTGCCTCCCTGCCATCCTGCCTCTCCAGTACAGTAGTGTCTGGGGTAAGGGCCACCAAGCATATCTCACTAAATCTATTTTTGAGATTAACAGTTACGACCTCAGAAGAGGTTGTCTCCGAACCTCCTGTTAGAGTACAGTGCTGAAGGTGTTCTGACGGGAGGTGGTGGTAGGTAGTGGTGGTGGTGGTGGTGATGGTGGTGGTGGCAGGTGGTTGTGGTGATGGTGGTAGTGGTGGTGGTGGGGGTGGTGGTAGGTAGTGGTGGTGGTGGTGGTGGAGGTAGGTAGTGGTGGTGGTAGGTAGTGGTGGTGGAGGTGTTAGTGGTAGGTAGTGGTGGTGGTGGTGGTGGTAATAGGTAGTAGTGGTGGTGGTCGTAGGTAGTGAGGGTGGTGGTAGCAGGTAGTGGTGGTGGTGGTAGTAGGTAGTGACAATGGTAGGTAATGGTGGTACTTGTGGTGGTGGTGGTAGGTAGTGGTGGTTGTGGTTGTAGTGGTGGTTACCTCGAGGTTACCAGACGACGATTTCTTGGGGCTGGTCCCAGACCAGGCCTCCAGGGGCAGGTCCCAGACCAGGCCTCCAGGGGCAGGTCCCAGACCAGGCCTCCAGGGGCAAGTCCCAGACCAGGCCTCCAGGGGCAAGTCCCAGACCAGGCCTCCAGGGGCAGGTCCCAGACCAGGCCTCCAGGGGCAGGTCCCAGACCAAACCACTAGGGGCTGGTCCCAGACCAGACCTCCAGGGGCTGGTCCCAGACCAGGCCTCCAGGGTAAAACTGAAAAAAAAATCACTCTACACATGGTTTTGGGGACGGATTGTTATAGTGTTACAACATAGCCACAACATAGCCCCAACATAGCCACACCTTGCCGGGTCACCACCTGGAGAAGACCCGGGCCGGATGTACCGGCGAATCTACAATACAACATAGCTACATGTACACAACATAACCCCAACATGGATACAACAGTCACAATATAGCCACAACATGGCCATAACATAGCCACAATATAGCCACAAAATGGCCACAACATAGTCATAACAGCCACAACATGACCACAATATAGCCACATGGCCACAACATATTCCTTTAGTGAGTTTTTTCTACTTCCTCGGGCCAGGCTCGTCTGGTGCTTGCCTAGTTAAGTAGGCTGTTGCTGCTGGCGGCCCCACATATCCATCACAACCTGGTCCATCTGGCACCTACCTACCTGGAATCTACTTGGAGGGAGTTTTGGGGGTCAACGCCCCCGCGGCCCAGTCCTTGACCAAGTTTCCAGGTGGATCAGGGCCTGATCAACCAGGCTGTTACTGCTGGTCGCACGTGGTCCAACGTACGAACCACTGCCCGCTGTTCAGGTACTGGAGTTTACCTGGAGAGAGTTCCAGGGGTCAACGCCCCCGCGGCCCGGTTTGTGACCAGGCCTCATGCTGGATCAGGGCCTGATCAACCAAGCTGTTACTGCTGGCCGCACGCAGTCCAACGTACGAATCACAACCTGGCTGGTCAGGTACCGACTTTAGGTGCCTGTCCAGTGCCTGCTTGAAGACAGCCAGGGGTTTGTTGGTAATCCCCTTATGTATGCTGGGAGGCAGTTGAACAGTCTTGGGCCCCTGACACTTATTGTGTTGTCTCTCAACGTGCTAGTGGCACCCCTGCTTTTCATTAGGGGGATGTTGCATCGCCTGCCGAGTCTTTTGCTTTCATATGGAGAGATTTTCGTGTGCAAGTTTGGTACTAATCCCTCGAGAATTTTCCACGTGTATATAATAATGTATCTCTCCCGCCTGCGTTCTAGAGAGTACAGGTTTAGGAACTTCAAGCGTTCCCAGTAATTAAGGTGGTTTATCGCATGTATGCGTGCCGTGAAGGTTCTCTGCTCATTTTCTAGGTCAGCAATTTCACCTGCCTTGAAAGGTGCAGTTAGTGTGCAGCAATATTCCAGCCTAGATAGAACAAGCGACCTGAAAAGTGTCATCATGGGCTTGGCATCCCTGGTTTTGAAGGTTCTCATTATCCATCCTGTCATTTTTATAGCAGATGCGATTGCTACAGTGTTATGGTCCTTGAAGGTGAGATCCTCTGACATGATCACTCCCAGGTCTTTGGCATAAGTTTTCGCTCTATTGTGTGGTTGGAATTTGTTTTATACTCCGATGAAATTTTAATTTCCTCACGTTTTCCATATCGGAGTAATTGAAATTTCTCATCATTGAACTTCATATTGTTTTCTGCAGCCCATTTGAAGATTTGGTTGATGTCAGCTTGGAGTCTTGCAGTGTCTTCAACGGTGGACACTGTCATGCAGATTCGGGTGTCATCTGCAAAGGAAGACACGGCACTGTGGCTTATATCCCTGTCAATGTCTGATATGAGGGGTCTTGAAGGCAGCCAGGGGTCTTGAAGGCAGCCAGGGGTCTTGAAGGCAGCCAGGGGTCTTGAAGGCAGCCAGGGGTCTATTGGAAATACTTGTCCAATTTCCTCTTGAAGATTTGCACACTTGTGCCAGCAGTGAACAACATTCCAGACTAGAGAACACAAGTAATGTGAACAGTGTCACCACTGGCACTACTTCTCTTGTTTTGTAAGTTCTCATTATCCACCCCGTCATCTTCCTGGCTGTCGTGGCCTTTGTCTTATTGTGATCTTTGAGAGAAAGACCAGCCGACATGACCACAACATGGCTACAATATGGCCACAACATAACTACAATATGGCCATTACATAGCTACAATATGGCCACAACATGGCTACAATATGGCCACAACATGGCTACAATATGGCCACAACATGGCTACAAAATGCCAAAACATGGCCACAACATGGCTACATGGCCGCAACATGGCCACACTATGGCCACAGGAACAACAGAGTGAGTGGATAACTATTTTCATATTGAGGAAGTAAAATTATCCCAGCAACCAGTTTCATAAGACTCCCCTTCCCCCTCCCCTTTATTTCCCCTCCCCTCTCCTCCCCTCCTCTCCTCTTTTCTTCCATCTTCCTCCCTTCTTTCTTCCTTATTCCTTCCCTCGTTCTTCCTTGTCCTCCCTTCTTTTCTTCTTCCCTCTTCCTCCCACCTCCCTTTCTTTCCTCCCCGCTCCCTTCTTCCCTTCCTTTCTCCCATATTTCCCGCCCACCCTCTTCTTCCTCCCTTCACCCCTCTTATTTCTCCCCTTATTTGACTGTTCATTTTCCCCTCTTAACCATTCCCCATTTAAGTTAAAAGTAACCAGGTTACAGCCTCTCTCTCTCTCTCTCTCTCTCTTGCTTTCTCAATCACAAAAAAATGAAACAAGCACACACACACACACACACACACACACACACACACACACATATGCTGCAGCATATGGGCGCCTAGCAAACCTAAGAACAGCATTCCGACATCTTAATAAGGAATCGTTCAGGACCCTGTACACTGTGTACATTAGGCCCATACTGGAGTATGCAGCACCAGTTTGGAACCCACACCTTGCCAAGCACGTAAAGAAACTAGAGAAAGTGCAAAGGTTTTGCAACATGACTAGTTTCGGAGCTACGGGGTATGTCCTACGAGGAGAGGTTAAGGGAAATCAACCTGACGACACTGGAGGACAGGAGAGATAGGGGGGACATGATAACGACATATAAAATACTGAGAAGAATTGACAAGGTTGACAGAGACAATGTTCCAGAGATGGGACACAGCAACAAGGGGACACAGTTGGAAGTTGAAGACTCAGATGAATCACAGAGATGTTAGGAAGTATTTCTTCAGTCACAGAGTGGTCGGGAAGTGGAATAGTTTAGGAAGTGATGTAGTGGAGGCAGGCTCCATACATAGCTTTAAGAAGAGGTATGATAAAGCTCATGGCGCAGGGAGAGTGACCCAGTAGCGGCCAGTGAAGAGGCGGGGCCAGGAGCTGACTCGACCCCTGCAACCACAACTAGGTGAGTACAACTAGGTGAGTACACACTCACACACACACACAACGGGTCATGGTGCGTGATGAGGTATCACAGTGGGCGCCGGCGACGAGCGGTGTACCTCAGGGGTCAGTCCTAGGACCAATGCTATTCTTGGTATATGTGAATGACATGACGGATGGGATAGAGTCAGAAGTGTCTCTGTTCGCAGATGATGTGAAATTAAATTAAGGAGGAAAATCACATCGGATGAAGACCAAGCGGGACTTCAAAGAGACCTGGACAAACTTGACATCTGGTCTAGCAACTGGCTTCTCGAATTTAACCAAACCAAATGCAAAGTCATGAGGATCGGAGAAGGGCAAAGAAGACCGCTGACAGAGTACAGGCTAGGTGGACAAAGGCTACAAACCTCATCAAAGGAGAAAGATCTTGGGGTGAGTATAACGCCAAGCACGTCTCCGGAAACACACATCAACCAGATAACCGCGGCAGCATATGGGCGACTGGCAAACCTAAGATTAGCGTTCCGTTACCTTAACAAAGAATCGTTCAAGACACTGTACACCGTGTACGTCAGGCCCATACTAGAATATGCTGCACCAGTCTGGAACCCACACCTGGTCAAGCACGTCAAGAAATTAGAGAAAGTGCAAAGGTTTGCGACAAGGCTAGTTCCACAGCTCAGGGGACTGCCCTATGAAGAAAGGTTGAGGGAAATAGGACTAACAACACTGGAGGACAGAAGGGTTAGAGGAGACATGATAACGACATACAAAATACTGCAGGGAATCGACAAGGTAGATAGTGACAGGATGTTCCAGAGAGGGAATACAGAAACAAGGGGACACAACTGGAAGCTGAAGACTCAGATGAGTCAAAGGGATGTTAGGAAGCATTTCTTCAGCCACAGAGTAGTCAGGAAGTGGAATAGTCTAGAGAAAGATATAGTGGAGGCAGGAACCATACATAGTTTTAAGATAAGGTATGATAAAGCTCATGGAGCAGGGAGAGCAGAGACCCAGTAGCAGACAGCGAAGAGGCGGGGCCAGGAGCTGAGTCTCGACAGCTGCAACCACAATTAGGTGAGTACACACACAAACACACTCACACACACACACACACACACACACACACACACAGTAAAACAATGGTTGTTCTGACCATGAAGAAGAGTAAGCACTGAAGGAAGAGTTATGGTCTTCTTTGTGGTCGTCCAAGAGGAAGGGGGAAAGGAGGAGGAGAATGAAGAGGGAGGAGAGAGTAGGGGCAGGGAGGAGAAACAGAGAGAAGGGGCAGGAAAGGGAGGGGCAGGGAGGAAGAGCACTGAGGAAGGGCAGGGAGAACGAGCAGTGGAGGGATCATGGAGGGGAGAGGAGGTGGGAGGGGAGGGGTGACTAGTTAGGTGTTTTTGTTTTGGATGCAGGTCTCGCCACCCCCTCCATTCACCTCCCTCCCCTCCATTCACCTCCCTCTGATATGAATGGAGTGGGGTACGAACAAGGAGAGCTGATGAATGGGAGACAGAGGGGAGGAGGGAGGGAGAGAAGGCGAGGGAAGAGAGAGAAGAGTGAGATATTACGAGGGAAGGGGAAAGATGGTGCTGTAGGTGGTAGTGTTGGTGATGGTAGTTTTGTTTGTGATGGGTGGTGTTGGTGTTGTTGGTGGTGGTGATGCTGGTAGTGCTGGTGATTGAGAAGGTTCATATATACTGAGCTGGAAGTTCAGTCCGTGTTCCTAGTGTCACCTACGGCATTTGTAGAAATGTCAGGTTTATAAACCCAGGAGTGTCAGTGCTGCCGGAGAGTGACATGAGGGCGAGCGCATGAGGGCGAGTGCATGAGGGCGAGTGCATGAGGGCGAGTGCATGAGGGCGAGTGCATGAGGGCGAGTGCATGAGGGCTAGTGCAAAAGGGAGTGCATTAAAGTGAATAATTGCTGGGAAAACTATTAACGAGTAATTAGGAAAGTACTGGGTAGAGGAGAGTGCCTTGCGGAACACCTCACTTCATGACAGACAAACAGGTGAAGTGTGAAACATCGCGAACAATAATAAATAAATCCAACAGAGTGAGAGAGTAAAGTCTGTATTTGGAGGATAAAGACTCGCATTAACACCGTGTTGAAACACTGGTAACATCTAGAGTAGAACTGTTTATAAGAAGTCAGAACTCTCGTGGGAGGTGAAGACCAGGTGGATGCTGTACCTCTGAGCCAAGTATTCACCACCATGTGGACGGGTAGGTGACCAGACCTGAGGGGAGGGATATGAGATGTCAACACTAAGAACGAGTGTTAATGATCCCACACTGATGATGGGACGTCACAGTGTTGAGGGCGCCTAAGAAACACATTCAAACACCTTTATAAACGGAGAAGAGAAAGCAACACATTGGAAAAGACAGACAGCAGAGGACTTCGAAGTCCCCACTTCTGCTATCTAGATTAAGAGCTATCGTGTATTATCTCGGCGCACGAGTCGAGGATAGAAAAGCAGAAGTACACATCTGAGAGACATGAAAAGAAAAGAATCATGTTTACAATACAGGAAATCCGCACACGAGAAAGAAATCAGTGAAAAATAAGTCGACACAACGAACACATCACCTGGGTATAATCGTTTTTTTTTTTTTGTTAACTGCAAATGCTAGTGCGTAGAGTGTGAGCCATCGTAGCGGTAACGAAGAATAATAAGAGGAAGAAGAGTAACAATAGAAACTATACAAGGAGCGACAAGAGTGCGGACGCGTCCAAGCTCCGAGTCAGGAAGAACAAAAAGAGCGTCAGAGAACTCTGCTGTAGAAGCGGAAGTGGCAGCTTTAGAACCGTCACAATGAAACAACAGAGAAAAAGAAGAAGTAGGAGAAATTATGCGAGATATATATATAAATATAGGAGAGACCCGCTGGGGGAAGGGGGAGGAAGAGGGGGAGGGGAGAGAGAGGGGAAGGGGAATCTCGCAGCAGGACGATCTTAGTACATCAGGTGAGGGGTAGCAGCATGTGTACAGTACACTCGCTGGCGATGACTGAATCATTCCTACATTGTGATGGCCACTGCTGCCGCGATCTGATGGCCACTGCTGCCGCGATCTGATGGCCACTGCTGCCGCGATCTGATGGCCACTGCTGCCGCGATCTGATGGCCACTGCTGCCGCGATCTGATGATCTCACCGAACCAATTTGAAAAAAAATCGAAAATGTTAAAGTCGATGCAATATGATGTTTTGGAAGACTTGGGGAGAGAGGGGCGAGGCAGGTGGTGTTCGCGAGGTAGGTGGTGGTGACGAGGCAGGTGGTGGTGGCGAGGTAGGTGGTGACGAGGCAGGTGGTGGTGGCGAGGCAGGTGGTGGTGGCGAGGCAGGTGGTGGTGGCGAGGTAGGTGGTGACGAGGCAGGTGGTGGTGGCGAGGCAGGTGGTGGTGGCGAGGCAGGTGGTGGTGGCGAGGCAGGTGGTGGTGGCGAGGTAGGTGGTGGTGGCGAGGCAGGTGGTGGTGGCGAAGCAGGTGGAGGTGGCGAGGCAGGTGGTGGTGGTAAAAAGAATAAAAACTAGAGAGCTACACAATGTTATGTCTGCTGCAAATGTCACCTCTGTCTCTTTCCCTCTCCCTCCCTTCCTCTCCCCTCTCCCTCCCTCCCTCTCCCCTCTCTCCCACTCATTCTTAATCTCCTTCCTCCCCTTCCGCTACCCAAATGGCCCTCTCATTCATTCCCTCTCTGTCTCTCTCTTTCTCTCTCTCTCTCACTCACTTCCTGCTTTCTTACTTCCTTACTTCTTTTTTCTGCTTCTTGTCATTTGCTTCCTCACCTCTTCTTCGTATTTTCTTCTCTATCTCTTTAGCATATCTTCCTTTGGTTTCTATTTAAGATTCGTTCATTTTCGTTATTGCTGCGACCCAGTTTACGTAGTGATGGTAATTATCGAAGAGAAGAGGTGGATGATGATGGTTTGTGTCATCAGTGAGGTGGATGATGATGATGCTGTGTCATCTGAGAGGTGGATGATGATGCTGTGTCATCTGTGAGGTGGATGATGATGCTGTGTCATCTGTGAGGTGGATGATGGTTTGTGTCATCTGAGAGGTGGATGATGATGGTTTGTGTCATCAGTGAGGTGGATGATGATGCTGCTGCTGTGTCATCTGTGAGGTGGATGATGATGCTGTCATCTGAAGACAGGTGGATGATGCTGTATGTCATCTGGATGACGAACAGCTCACAGAATCACGATACATAAAATTCGTGGAGGGAAACGTGGGTCACACATACATATGCGACTGGATATACACACACTTGTATAAGAGAAGCTTCCAAATGTCACCACCCTCTTCCTCCCATCCGATAAAAAGGGAGCAAATTCACGGCCTTGTATACTTCGGTAAAGCCTTGACCGAAACGTCTCGGGAGAAAGGATTTTCTGCTACCAGTGTCTCATACCACTTGCTGGGTGTTGTCATCGCCTACGCAGATGCACGGGGGTCACGCCAACCGGAAAGGAGGGCTGGAATACATCACCTGATCCCTTCATCACTAGATCAAGTGCTCCTCTAAAGGACTGAAGCACACCTGGAGATCCGCTCAACAACACCTATCTGAACGAAGCAGCACTTCTCTTTTTACAGTAGCCCCTCTAGTAGAATTTTTCAGAAGAGTTGATTTACAACTTTGTGCCCCTTCTGAGCACTCAGATATTATGGCTATCAGTGAAACCTGCTCGTCCAGAGACCCGTAACCTAGTTGGTTAATTGGACTTTAAAGCCTTGCTGCTCACCACCAGTCAGTCAGTAATGATTTACTCGCTAGAGTTGGGTTCTTAAGTAACCTCACAGCATATATTCACAGAGACACACACACACGTCATGCTGTGTGTATATCCTGTTGAAGGTCCTGTATATAATTTGTTCGTTAAGGATGAGATGTTTACAAGGGACGAGAGGCTGTCCTGTGCGTGAGAATACACAGTCATCACCACTCAAGAGGCATACAGTCATCACCACTCAAGAGGCATACACAGTCATCACCACTCAAGAGGCATACACAGTCATCACCACTCAAGAGGCATACACAGTCATCACCACTCAAGAGGCATACACAGTCCTTACCACTCAAGAGGCATACACAGTCATCACCACTCAAGAGGCATACACAGTCCTTACCACTCAAGAGGCATACACAGTCATCACCACTCAAGAGGCATACACAGTCATCACCACTCAAGAGGCATACACAGTCATCACCACTCAAGAGGCATACACAGTCCTACCACTCAAGAGGCATACACAGTCATCACCACTCAAGAGGCATACACAGTCTCACCACTCAAGAGGCATACACAGTCATCACCACTCAAGAGGCATACACAGTCCTTACACTCAAGAGGCATACACAGTCATCACCACTCAAGAGGCATACACAGTCCTTACCACTCAAGAGGCATACACAGTCATCACCACTCAAGAGGCATACACAGTCATCACCACTCAAGAGGCATACACAGTCATCACCACTCAAGAGGCATACACAGTCCTCACCACTCAAGAGGCATACACAGTCATCACCACTCAAGAGGCATACACAGTCATCACCACTCAAGAGGCATACACAGTCATCACCACTCAAGAGGCATACACAGTCATCACCACTCAAGAGGCATACACAGTCATCACCACTCAAGAGGCATACACAGTCATCACCACTCAAGAGGCATACACAGTCATCACCACTCAAGAGGCAGGAACTACAATCCTTAAATTAATAATGATGATCCAGTTATAGAGGAACATTTCAATAATCATAGTCCTAATGACCGAAATGCTCTGCATATCTATCGGCTTTCTGCATTGTACCATGCTTAAATAAAATTATTATTATTATTATTATTATTATTATTAATAACAAGCAACCAAAAGTTACTCACTAATATGGAGGAAGACTCTCGCTCGACCCAGACTGTGTTGCGTCCAGATCATTTATGTTTCTAAAACACATATATGACCTGGAAATAGTACTTACATTCGAAATTTCAAAGTTAGATAATGACACGAAATTAGAAAGATGAACAATATCTCTAAACCAATTATCTAAATCGTCAGATCTGGAGAAGGTTGTGCATCTCTGGCCTCTCCTCCATTCTCGCTTTTTATAATATATATTAAAGAATAAAAAAATGACAATACCTCTCCTTTTAGTATATATTTTCTGGTCTCCTTCACTTCTCGCTTCAGTGTAACTTGTCAATGGAACAAGTCTGACCGAAACATCGTTATTACTCTTCCCCTCTTGTAATGGCGAGTTATTTCTGTACATTACAATACCTTATTTTTCCTATTTTATGACGACGGAGGGCCGCGCAGAGTGGAGAGTGGGGACAGAGCCTTCTGCTTTATTATCCTTGTATAAATTGGTTATGACTGAGATTAGGGGCGAGCCCATGACAATACCAAAAGACTACTTGAACATAAAGCTCTCAACGACAGGAACAATTAAAGTTAAGACAGCTCAGTCGCGTCGAGGAAGTATGCTGCTGTCCTTCGTATATACAATTCTCTCTCTCTCTCTCTCTCTCTCTCTCTCTCTCTCTCTCTCTCTCTCTCTCATAATGCGTGATAAAACGAGAGTGGCATACCAGCTGATGGCTGACTCATCTATCATAAACTAGTGCATGTCTGTTACTAAAATATTCTTGGCGCCTAGGGGTTAAAGCCTTGTCTAGGGGAATATACAAAAAAAATATATATAAACCACTGTAGGGCCACCAAGGTAGCTTCACCAAAGCGCTAAACTTCAGGGTTAATTACCAGGAAGGACAGAATCTCACCTTTATGAAAACAAACTATATTAATCAGCAACATCATAGGTACTTATATACAACAAAACAAATCATACCAGGGGCGGGGTTAGAACCCGCGGTCAGAGTCGTAAAACTCCATATCGACGCGCTAGCCACTGGGCCAGCTGGTCACTGGACCAGCTGGTCACTGGGCCAGCTGGTCACTGGGCCAGCTGGCTACAATAAGATTCATCCAACTAGGTATATTTATACACCATAGGGAGGTTAACACAGGCACCACTGTGTCCACAAATGCAAGTTTTTACAGACTAATCTCCCGCTAGCATGGCCGTGACGAGCTCTAGCTCAAGTCCCCTCAAAGCCGTCAACATGACTCACGAAATCCTGCTTTCACAACGTTTCTAAAAAAATACACTAGTATACTGCTAATAGTTAAAGTTAGGCCAAATTAAATATTATTACAATCAAAACCAACTGGTAAACCCTCAAGGGTCATAACTAGGTTATAAGAATATAAAACATTAATGGCGCCTGTTGATCGCCACACTTCCCTGCCGGCCTCAAGCCTGTTGACAAAAATGCAACCATTTCTGCACTTTGCACTAACCACGCTGCCCACCACATATATACCAAGTCTTGCCCAGTTCTAGGACCAACTTAAGAATACCAGAAATTTTTCCAAAAACAACTTATGGCCTAAAAATCATAGCGAAATAATCCAATGTACTTACCCATGCCAGCTCTGTCACACCACACCAGAGCTTTCCCCAGCCACTACTGGACTTGGCACAGCTCACCTTAAGTTCACGTCTAATACGTGTCCCACTGGCTGTCCACCTGACGTTCAATTCGCGTCCACATTGCAGGTTTATTGAAACAATGCACTATCCTGCATAATAATGTCTTAGTCATATTGTCTGTCTTGAGGTAGGGGAAGGCAAGGGAAGGAAGGAGGGGAGAGGAGGCAATGAGGGGTAAAGGGGAAAGAAAGGAGGAGGTAAGAAGGTAATGGAGGGTAGAAAGTGCAGGACATCAGAGAGAAGAAAGCGAGAGAGATAATCAGCATATTCATTTGGGAGAGGGAAGCAATGAGCTTTGATCCAGAGAAAGGGAGCTCCAGCTCCTCTGGATCAAGAGCACCTTACCATGACGAGAGCTTGAAGAACACCGGAGAAGCTCACGTCAGCTCACGCGAGATTTCACAGTGCGTTAATAAGACGTAACCAACTACGTACAGACACATACTTGGCGTCCGTTAGTGGCTACTGATGACGTAATTGTCGAGTCTTTACCGACGAGGGTCATTACTCCGAGCTGTCTGTCCCTGTATGCAACATATACTGTGCTGTCTGTCCCTGTATGCAACATATACTGAGCTGTCTGTTCCTGTCTGCAACATATACTGAGCTGTCTATCCCTGTCTGCAATATATACTGAGCTGTCTATCCCTGTTTGCAACATATACTGTGTTGTCTGTCCCTGTATGCAACATATACTGAGCTGTCTGTCCTTGTCTGCAACATATACTGTGCTGTCTGTCCCTGTCTGCAACATATACTGTGCTGTCTGTCCCTGTCTGCAACATATACTGTGCTGTCTGTCCCTGTATGCAACATATACTGTGCTGTCTGTCCCTGAATGCAACATATACTGAGCTGTCTATCCCTGTCTGCAACATATACTGTGCTGTCTGTCCCTGTCTGCAACATATACTGTGCTGTCTGTCCCTGTATGCAACATATACTGTGCTGTCTGTCCCTGTATGCAACATATACTGAGCTGTCTGTCCTTGTCTGCAACACATGTTCATTTTCACTACAGTAATTTCCTTGCAAGACTACAAACGTCGATTTCTTAACGCTTACATATACAGTGGAACCTCTGGTCACGACCATAATTCATTCCAAAACTCTGGTAGCGACCCGATTTGGTCGTGACCCGAACCTAATTTCCCCATTGGATTGTATGTAAATACGATTAATCCATTCCAGACCCTTACGAACTGTATGTAAATATTGCTTTTTCAAGGCTTTTAAGCACAATTTTTTTAATTAAACCATAGAATGCACAGTGTAATAGTAAACTAAATGTTAAAACCTTGAATAACACTGAGAAAACCTTGAACAACAGAGATAACTAACATTGCACGAGTCCTAAGAGTTTTATGGGGCATCTAATGGATGAGCTTTGAACTCCGTTATTTATCGTCTGATTTCTTACATTTTTGGTTTACTTTAAGAAGCATCTTTCCCTCATACATTGCTCAAGTTTCAATAAGATAGCTCAAGAAACAACGGAGGAAAAAAAAATATTTACCAAAAATCATATATGGCAAGCCCCAGCCGGGTACTGGCACTGCGAGAAGCTGTTTTGGCACTACCTGCTGATAAAACATTGCTCATCCGAATTTTTCACGGTTGTAATTTCAGGAAGTAGGGAAAATTGGCGCGTGAGAAAAAATGGCGTGGCTTTGTTCGGCACCGATTATGTGTTGGTGACCAGATACAAAAATTTGACGATTTGGTCGTGAACCGATACGTTCGTATTCGGAAGCGTTCCTGACCAGAGGTTCCACTGTACTACTTTTGAGATCAGGTTCGGCTAGGTTAGTTTACCTAACTGTAGGTAAGATTAGATTGTGGATAAGGGTTTAAGTTAGGTTAGATAAGGTTATACTGAGTGAAGGTAAATTACATAAATTACATATTTAACCTCAGATTTATCACAAGTATTGTAATGATCCACAACTACGCAACTTAAGACGTGCATCTAGAAGGACTGGCAGAGCATATGGTGAGTGTAGAATCCTAGATTTACTCAAAACCTTCCAGCCTACGCTAACAAAATTGAGTCAAATGGAATGGGAACTATTTGTTTGCGGGTTAATCAGATCTGCCCCTCTCAGTCTATCCTGAAAGGGTATAAATAAAAGTGATAATTCTGCCCATTCTTTCCATTTTGAGAATGCTAATAACCCTAGTGATTAAATGAACTAATTAATCTAGGAATGAAAATCTCCGGTGTCGTCATAGAGCGCTCCTAAAGAGTATTACTGAAGAAACTTTGAAATATATATTTTGATGAGAAAAATATTCAAGAGAGTGATGAGTTAGAGATTATATTAAATTAAGGGGGATAATCAAGCCCTGGAGAGGACGGTATTAACTTTAATCTCCTCGGAACTTTAAGGCCAGTCACTGATACTTCCTTATTAGCACTGTGTCTTTCCTAATTCCTGCACAAATAGTCTCACTGGGTCTATTCCTAAGTAAAAAGAGCCTAATACTTTTTAAAATATTTGGAATTTTTTTTTTACATAAACTATAGGATGAGATAGCAACTCTCGCCTCGTCTCTATAGTCTTGTGAAGTGGAAGTCGTGTAGAAGTGTATTATCACAGTCTGCATCTGACGTGGCAAACAGGACTGTTATCCTACATGAAGTAGCCAAAAGGAATATTGGTGGTAACCTACTCGGTTAGATAAGAGGTTACCCACCAGGGTATCCTCTGTTCTCTACCAAGGTTTGGGAAGCGAGACTAAAGAAGTGTGTCCAGGTACACCGCAAGGAGGAGTTCTTACTCCCATGCTGTTTTACTTAATTATTAATGCTCTCACAATTTTCCTGCCATGTTACATCACATAAAATGGAGTTTTCCTTTAATACTTCATCACATAAAGAGGGTTTTCCTGTCTTACTTCACCTCACAGGGTAGGTTTTCCTGTCATACTCCCTCACACCCACAATGGGTTTTCAAATCAGAACATATGTCATCTTTGCTGACGTCAAATTATCGAAACTTTCAAATACCATTTGTAGACACTTAAAATTTAGTGGAAAATTAAAAAAAAAGGAAGAAGGAGGGGAGAGGGGAAGAAAGGGGAGAGGGGGATAGAGGGTAGGGGAAAGAGTTGAATACCTGAGCCATGCGATACCTGAGACGCTCTTCTGTTCATTCATTCACGATCTTGTAAACAAACGGACGACTGTAGTGGCGTGCGATCCCTTCTCTTGGAGACTTCGATCCTATCTCATGTTCACCTTAATCCTACGTGTCTGTTCCCACGTCCACCTCAATCCTACCTGGCCACCCCTCTTACGTGTCTTCCCACATCCTCCCACTTGTCCCACAACCAAGCCATCTTTGAAGGCTCTGATGCCAACAAGTCGGCGTGTCCATATATTTTTTAAATCCTCGCCTGATTAACCCAAGAAGTAATTGGAAGTATCGCATGTCGCCAGCATACAGGCGGCTAGAGTATCCCACTTGAAGCTTTAATTTAATCATCCCCCACTGGCTCATTATTGGATAGTCTGATAACAGATCTATAATCTTCTTGGGTAAGGTGATAAGAGAGCTATCATCTCCCGGGGTTCTGCTCGGGTTGCTACATATGTAATTGAACTGTCGCGTCTCCTGCAGGACCTAGGGTGGTCGGCCTTAATTAATCTTCGACTTGCAATGTTGCACAAGAGGTTTGTGAGAGGCCAGTAATACGTCCTTGTTCTCTGGATGTACGTGGTCTCTGTTCTCCACTTCCTAGCTGCTGCTCTTCTACTATATATATATATATATATATATATATATATACATTCATACATATTTGTGTGTGTGTACTAACTCCAGCTCTACCGGAATGAACCTTTTAAAACTCCCGTTGCTGATGGAACTTTAATGACTTGATGTCCTCATTGCATTACTGAAGACTCCCACTACGGAACTATCTTACAGGACAGGATAGCAGCACATTACTGATGTACCCGATTTAGTTGAAAGCAAAACATTGTCAACAGCAACAGCAGTGACATCTACCTCACCCAGAACTGTCAACAGCAACAACAGTGACATCTACCTCACCCAGAACTGTCAACAGCAACAACTTCAGTAACTAATTCCTATCATCTTCCATCAGCACAAAAATTCCAGCACTCAAACCGAAATTCATTTTTTTTTAAATTTCCCATCACCTCACGTAAATATACCCAGAAAAGTGATGAATTAGCCATCGTCTGGGAGGGTAAGTGTTCCAAAATGTTGTGTGGATCTTAGAGGAGCCTGTGAGAGGAGCCTGTGAGAGGAGCCTGTGAGAGGAGCTTGAGAGTGGACTCCCAAGTGACGCTGTCAGTTTGTGAGCTGAATATTTTGTGAGTTAGGAAATATATACTTGCTGCTTTGTTCTCTAGGTGAGTTAAAGTTAAAACTCTCTTACTGACTGTTAATGGTTCCGACATGTGGATGAATAAGACACGTGCAAGACGTTGAGTAGCTTTGTGGTGGAGACGTTTCGCCCACCAGTGGCTTTATCAGTCCTATTCAGCGAGTAGTACTGGAGACGGTGGCAGACATGAAGTAGTACTTTGAGGTGATCAGTCTCAGCATTGATGAATTTATCGGATTCAGTAGTTTGTCAAAATTTACATAATATTACATCATTTATATATCCATCTACGGCATACCAATATAACAACAATAATGACAACAATAACAATACCAACAATAACAACACTAACAATAACAACAATAACAATAACAACAATAACAATAATAACAATAACAACAATAACAATAATAACAATAATAATAACAACAATAACAATAACAACAATAACAATAATAACAACAATAACAACAATAACAATAATAACAACAATAACAACAATACCAATAATAACAATAAAAGCAATAACAACAACAAACAATTATTATTACAAATGACAATTAAGTGAATGCGTGTCGAGCAGGACCACTACAGGTCTTCCATGGTGTGTACAGAGATGAATGTGACATGTTGTTCTCAAGATACTTCCTTATATATTTCACATTGCCTTCCTACAGTATATAACCCTATACTAGACTCTCCCTCCCACTGTAAGACACTCACCCTCCCACTGTAAGACCACTACACTCACCCTCCCATGTAACAACACTACGCTCACCCTCCCACTGTAACAACACTACGCAAACCCTCCCACTGTAAGACCACTACACTCAACCTCTCACTGTAAGACAACTACACTCACCCTCCACTGTAAGACCACTACACCACCTCCACTGCAACACTACGCACTCACTACCACTCGCTCACCCTCCACTGTAAGCCACTCACTCAACCTCTCACTGTAAGACCACTATACTCACCCTCTCACTGTAAGACCACTACACTCACCCTCTCACTGTAAGACCACTACACTCACCCTCACTAAGACCACTCACTCACCCTCCTGTAAGACCACTACACTCACCCTCCCTAAGACCACTATACTCACCCTCCCACTGTAAGACCCTACACTCACCCTCCACTGTAAGACAACTACACTCACCCTCCCACTGTAAGACCACTACACTCACCCTCCCACTGTAACAACACTACGCTCACCCTCCCACTGTAACAACACTACGCTCACCCTCCCACTGTAAGACCACTACACTCAACCTCTCACTGTAAGACCTCTATACTCACCCTCTCACTGTAAGACCACTATACTCACCCTCTCACTGTAAGACCACTATACTCACCCTCTCACTGTAAGACCACTACACTCACCCTCTCACTGTAAGACCACTACACTCACCCTCCCACTGTAAGAACACTACACTCACCCTCCCACTGTAAGACCACTACACTCACCCTCCCTCTGTAAGAACACTACACTCACCCTCCCACTGTAAGAA
>WNWK01000021.1:155000-182500 GCA_009830355.1 Cherax destructor
TAGGGACACCCGCAGTGTGCTGTTATAGTAGTTACATTGTAGGAACACCCGCAGTGTGTTGTTATGGTAGTTACATTGTAGGAACACCCGCAGTGTGCTGTTATGGTAGTTACATTGTAGGAACACCCACAATGTAACTACCATAATGCTGTTACCATAATGCAGTGTACTTTTCTGATCATATAGAAAAATAATGAATTTTCCTTCCATGAAATAATGAACTGAATAAGATGTAAAACGATAATTTAAGGAAAAAGCTCATCTCTTCTGATAATAAAAATAATAAATTATTATTATTTATTCGTGGAGAAAACGCTAAAATTTGTAAGCTTTATACATTGCTCCAGTTCCTTGAATCAAGAACCTTTCCACTAGGATCAAGGCACCTCCACGAAGGGTCACCTCTCACAGACCACAGTAACATAAGCATAGCGTCTCCACAACTTTTTATAATGTTAGAAGCGTTTGTGTATGTTGCGTATAGCGTCATCTCACCCAACACCTCCTACCCCCACCCTCTCTTTACTCTCATTTTTTTTTACCTGTCTCCTGGTCTTTAAAACTGCTCATGAAACCGAAGATCGTGGTCTTAAAACTGGCTGGGCCGGGCCATCAGTGTGCCTACCAGGGCCATCAGTGTGCCTACCAGGGCCATCAGTGTGCCTACCAGGCTGTCACCCTCTTACTCTCATTCCTACATATGATACCAGTCTAGCGCCTCCACTCCCTCCTGCTCAGTCCTCTCTACCTTAATATCATTATCAAGGAGCCAGGGTTATAGACCAGAGTTATAGGTGATTAGCAAGGCGTGTCAGCAATGATAATGAGTCTCATCTGTTCTCTGGCGTACACTCTGGGGCGTCAAAAATTGCTTTCCTAGTCTCCGGTTCCTAGTCATTCCACCTCTTGCGTCGTCCACCACCATCGTTAAGACTGACAAACATATTTTTGTTCGTGTTGTTTCACTTCAGTTTTTGCGCAGTTCTCCCTCTTCGAAGCAACTACTAATAAAACACACCATAGTGAGCCTTAGTTCCTCTCTTCTATGCTCAAAGGAAGGTGACTATTATTATTATAATCGAAACTAACGCTAAAACCATAGGATCATACAGTCAAGGAAAGTGGAAATAGTATTTTTTTATTATTTTTGGTTTTGACTTAATGGGAAGCTGATGTAGTATGGCATAAAAAATAGGCCAGTGTACAGGTTATTAAAGTCTGGTGTTGAGACGATGCTTCTGAGGCTCGACGTCTTCTCTGCCTCACATCAGCAACATTTAATATTTGCAGTCGTAGATGTGGTCGTCAGATAGTGAAGGAGTTTGAAGGTCGGGTTGTTTGAGTTGCCGCTGGCTTTAATTGCCCAATTTAGCTCTCCCCGACACCAAATTTCGCCGTCTGTATATCATACGTCCGACGTTAAGAGCAGCTCTTACACATGCCGTCCCAAACTGACTGTTAGTGAGGCACTGTTAGTGAGGCACTGTTAGTGAGAGATCCTTAGTGATGTCTGCCCCTTATACCACCCACAACGCCGCTCACGCTTGTCCACACTGCCGCCCATGTCCGCCCTGACAGCCGCCCAAGTTCGCCGTCTCACTGTGTGCAGTCAGGAGTGGGCGCCCGAAGTGGACCATTACATTATAATATACAATACCAACGAGAAGAAGAATTAGACAAACGTGTAACTAAGATATGCTGAACACAAGCTTCCAGACTGAGGGACTGATTACCTCGTCTTCTACCCTCTTCATATATCCTCTCTGCATTGAACTAATGAAGCCACTGGTTGGCGAAACGTCTACAGATGTAGATACCCAGGTGTTGTGCACATGTCAGACTCCTTCCCCTTGGTGGAACTCTAATGTGATTGACACTCGCCAAAGTTGAGATTGACGTAGACTTCCACTACTCAGAATTGCCACGCCAAAAATAGTTTTAATAAAAAGAAACTGATTTTAAGTCAAGCTGATCAATTACATATACCAAGAAGAGGATAGAAACACGTTCCTTAATTACTGATAATTTAGGCAACCCAGTGACTAAAATAACCTCTCTTATCTCCTGTTGTGAGTGCCGAATAACCTTGTCTTTGCAATGTTGATAGATAATAATAATAATAATAATAATAATAATAATAATAATAATAATAATAATAATAATAATAATAATAATTATTATTATTATTATTATTATTATTATTATTATTATTTCTACAAGTACATGTACAAGGTATACAGACCTAGCTGACATCAATGACATACTACTATATAGAAAGCCCTTTGTTATGTAGAGCATTTCGGGCAAATTAGGTCAATTTTTGTCCCCAGTATGCGACCCACACCAATCAACTAACACCCAGGTACCTATTTTACTGATAGTTGAACAGGGACAGTAGGTGTCTTGAGGAATCACGTCCTAATGTTTCCACCTGTACCGGGGATCCAACCACGGACCTCAGTGTGTAAGCATTCACTTTCGGCTCAAACTGTCTATCATTTAGAGTGACTATCATCCTGAAGGTAACACGTCATCTTTGCACTGGCGGAAACTGGGTGACGTCATTGGTTAATTAATGGGGTTTAGAGCCTATCGACTACACGATTATCATTGTAACCCTCTCACCACCAGACAAGAATACTATATTCTCCAAAATACGGATTAAATCAAACTCTCAGCATATATACACCGATAGAAATACACCTCTCTGTGTATACACGCTGTGGCGTCAAGCAAAATAACTTTGTATTTTAACCCGCAATTGAAAAAAAAAAATACGTATTGATAATTTTTTTACCTATTTACAAAATAGGTAAAAATCTCTGTTATTTATTTTATAACATGAAGTAAAAAAAATATACACGAAATAAATGGAAATTATACACTCATGAATTATACAGTCGACCATGATAGTAAGACACATGTGCAACAGTAAGGTCTTTATGCGAAACGTTTCGCCTACACGGTAGGCTTCTTCAGTCGAGTACAGAAGAGTTTAACAGAAGCAGACGTAGTTTTGGGGTGATCAGTCCCTCAGGGTGACGGACTGACTACATCGTCCTCACACCTCCACTGCTTCTGCTAAACTCTCCTGTACTCGACTGAAGAAGTCTACTGTGTGGGTGAAAACGTTTCGAATAGAGATACCTAACTGATGCATATGTGTCTTACTTATGAACTAGTCGGTATTTCATACCATTTTCATATACACTCGACCATACACTCGACCATACACTCGACCATACACACAGTCATACACTCGACCATACACTCGACCATACACACAGTCATACACACAGTCATACACTCGACCATACACACAGTCATACACTCGACCATACACACAGTCATACACTCGACCATACACACAGTCATACAAGCTGTCAGAACGGAGAGTGTATACAAACTTTAACTATGAAGGGTGTACATTACGCGAGATACCTACTTACGCTACGCGAGTGCGTTAATAGGTAGCCAGGAGGTGAAATAGGCTGGAGCCTTATGACGACGTTTCGGTCGGTCATGCACCATTGTCAAGACACAGCTGGGAACCTGACAATAGTCTAGGATGGACCGAAACGTCGTCAGGTTCCTCTCCTACGTCTAAGGTCTTTGGAAAACACGTTCACATTTCATCTCGTAGAAACCTGAACTGATTCACACCTAACTAGTTCTCTACTTTCATAGTAGTAGTGACTCCAGACCCAAGAATGAGCCATATTTTCTGGGCCCGCCCACTGGTGACAATGCCTTCAACTGCTGCACCTCATCTGACTCCCATATAAGCGACCATCTACCTGCCTGTGCTTCAGATTCACCGAAACTACGCTGGTGAACACGTTCCTCCAGGCTGAGGGACTGATTACCTAGTTTTCTACTAGCTCTATTTTCAACATCTTCAAACAACGTCTGTTCTGAATTGGTAAAGTCACTGGCTGGGAACACGTCGTCAAGAAGATGATAGACATATTGCACATGTGTCTTATTCATTATCTTGTTGTTTTTGTATACCATTACTGGTACGATACAGTGTATGTTGATACAGTGTGTGTTGATACAGTGTGTATTGATACAGTGTGTGTTGATACAGTGTGTGTTGATACAGTGTGTGTTGATACAGTGTGTGTTGATACAGTGTGTTGATACAGTGTGTTGATACAGTGTGTGTTGATACAGTGTGTTGATACAGTGTGTTGATACAGTGTGTGTTGATACAGTGTGTTGATACAGTGTGTGTTGATACAGTGTGTTGATACAGTGTGTTGATACAGTGTGTTGATACAGTGTGTGTTGATACAGTGTGTGTTGATACAGTGTGACGCGCACCAACACTCACCTGAGTCTCTGTCTTCCGATCACCTCACTTGATCCAGCACTCACCCGAGTCTCTGTCTTCCGATCACCTCACCTGATCCAGCACTCACCCGAGTCTCTGTCTTCCGATCACCTCACTTGATCCAGTGCTCACTTAATGGTGTTGGAACCCACGAAGACAATGTTCGCATCAGAGTGACGGAAGATCCCGCGTCCAGATTTACCATCATCCAAGGAAGGAAGAAATAAGCATTTAAATGTCTTCTTTCGTAGCTTGTCTTCTCTTCATCCCTAAAGAATAAAGAAATAACGTATTCTATAATATTCTATGAAATTTTCCTAGAAAAGTGTAATTGAGGAGCCACTGGGAACAAGACATGACCAGCAAATTAGTAAATCTCTGGTCTCGTTCAGTGTTACTGGGACGTACTTAGGCAGTTACGTGGAAATTTAAGTTATGGTTCTTCTGGCGCTCCTCAGATGGTGGCCGGGAACTCTAGACGCAGCAGGCGTTCCCTCCCTGGGTCACCACACTGAGGCGCTGGAAGAAAAAGCTGATGGCCCTTGGGTTTCTGGTGGGTGTAGTGAGCCTGGAGCACCGTTCTTTGAGAAACCTATGGCATGAGCCAAGGGTCTCTTAATATATATATATATTATTATTGCGACCCCTGAATGGGGCACAATGTATATATAGCTATATAGTATTTCATTTATAATGTATATTTCCCTTTCACATAATTTTATATTGCTGATATTTTCGATATTAGCTAAATCGTATATATCTTGCTTTATATTATTATTTGACTTAGATATATTATTAGGTAGGATGTAACAATTTACACCACTGTTCTCCCTATTATTGGCGAGTGTTGAGTAGCTGTCTGTGAGTGGCCAAACTACCTTGATAAGTGCCACTTCGCTTGTGTAATTGCCAGCTCCGTGCTGGGCAGTAGCTGGGCGAGTCACGTGACCAGTGGCGTGATCGCACCTGAGAGACGAGTGCCTTCCCTTGCTCGCTCTCTCCTTTGCTGGTCCTGGTTGCTGGTCGCTCTCTCTTGTTGTTAGTTCGTTGTTTAGACTGTTTTCGTAACTCTGTGTAACTGTGTTCACAGAGTATTACTGAGGTTGTGTGTGGCACTGACACTCTTGTTAACTCAGGTCACGAGCTGTAGCTTCTGACCTAATTTGTTGTGGCACCTGTGCACCGTCGCAGTCGGGGATTTGGTTATGCTGAACTTAGATTCAGTATTTAGGGAGTTTTATGCCTTTTACGGAGGATGTGCAGATGGTTCCCAGTTAGGGTCGTTATTTTGTCTCCTTGTCCCTGACGCTGTGCTGCTGCTGCTTGCTATAGTTCTGTTCGGTGAACCGGCCGTCTTACTGTTCAAGCAAGCTGTTCTGATTGTCAGTCTAGTCAAGAAGTTAGTTTATGTGAGGACGTTTAGTCAGTCACTGTTTAAGTCGAGTCTTGAGATATAATGAACTACCTGGAGCACTCACACACACACACACACACACACACACACACACACACACACACACACACACACACACACTACACTTGTATATATTAGTCTTATGTTTTATAATTGCTGACAATGTACCAGACGGTACTTAAGAGCCATAAAGATATGTGCCTTCGGCGCAGTAATAATACATACGAGAGAAGTATAGGAGCTAATATCCTAATTTATATTAAATTGATTTACTTTAATATTGCCCACCAAGACAACTTTAACTTTGTTAATAAACCTCTTATTTTTTATTTCGATTAGTTAGTACCCTCTCAGTTGCAATCCTTAAGCACTATTCAACTTATTGTAATTATAACGGATAAGTGGACCAGGATACTGACTAGTTACAAGAACCCAGTAACAGGCTGAATGATAGAAGGGCAGAGCTTCTAGTATTCACTAGAGGTGTCTATTCTTAATAGATATCGCGTTTTTTTTAACAATTATAAGTACAATATTTACATTACTATTATGTACTACTATTTCTGCTGCTGCTTCTGCTGCTTCTGCTGCTGCTGCTGCTGCTGCTGCTGCTGCTGCTGCTGCTAACATAATAATTACCCCTACAGATATTGTTACTACGACAACAACAACACCAACAACAATAAATAATAATAATAATGACATCGTTCTACAAACAAAATAAACAAAGTCAAGAGATAAATAAATCAACAATTCCAACAGGTGGTTCACATGTGCAGCAGGTATGAGAGAGGCACAGGTCCTGTGCAGCAGGTTAGAGGGGAACACAGGTCCTGTGCAGCAGGTTAAAGTGGAACACAGGTCCTGTGCAGCAGGTTAGAGGGGAACACAGGTCCTGTGCAGCAGGTTAGAGGGGAGCACAGGTCCTGTGCAGCAGGTTAAGGGAACACAGGTCCTGTGCAGCAGGTTAAGGGAACACAGGTCCTGTGCAGCAGTTAGAGTGGAACACAGGTCCGTGCAGCAGGTTAGAGGGAACACAGGTCCTGTGCAGCAGGTTAGAGTGGAACACAGGTCCTGTGCAGCAGGTTAGAGGGAACACAGGTCCTGTGCAGCAGGTTAGAGTGGAACACAGGTCCCGTGCAGCAGGTTAGAGTGGAACACAGGTCCTGTGCAGCAGGTTAGAGTGGAACACAGGTCCTGTGCAGCAGGTTAGAGGGAACACAGGTCCTGTGCAGCAGGTTAGAGTGGAACACAGGTCCTGTGCAGCAGGTTAGAGTGGAACACAGGTCCTGTGCAGCAGGTTAGAGGGGAACACAGGTCCTGTGCAGCAGGTTAGAGGGACACAGGTCCTGTGCAGCAGGTTAGAGGGAACACAGGTCCTGTGCAGCAGGTTAGAGTGGAACACAGGTCCTGTGCAGCAGGTTAGAGTGGAACACAGGTCCTGTGCAGCAGGTTAGAGGGGAACACAGGTCCTGTGCAGCAGGTTAGAGGGGAACACAGGTCCTGTGCAGCAGGTTAGAGGGGAGCACAGGTCCTGTGCAGCAGGTTAGAGGGGAGCACAGGTCCTGTGCAGCAGGTTAAAGGGAACACAGGTCCTGTGCAGCAGGTTAGAGGGAACACAGGTCCTGTGCAGCAGGTTAGAGGGACACAGGTCCTGTGCAGCAGGTTAGAGGGAACACAGGTCCTGTGCAGCAGGTTAGAGGGAACACAGGTCCTGTGCAGCAGGTTAGAGGGAACACAGGTCCTGTGCAGCAGGTTAGAGGGACACAGGTCCTGTGCAGCAGGAATTAGAGGGAGACACAGGTCCTGTGCAGCAGGTTAGAGGGAACACAGGTCCTGTGCAGCAGGTTAGAGGGAGCACAGGTCCTGTGCAGCAGGTTAGAGGGGAGCACAGGTCCTGTGCAGCAGGTTAGAGGGGAGCACAGGTCCTGTGCAGCAGGTTAGAGGGGAGCACAGGTCCTGTGCAGCAGGTTAGAGGGGAGCACAGGTCCTGTGCAGCAGGTTAGAGGGGAGCACAGGTCCTGTGCAGCAGGTTAGAGGGGAGCACAGGTCCTGTGCAGCAGGTTAGAGGGGAGCACAGGTCCTGTGCAGCAGGTTAGAGGGGAGCACAGGTCCTGTGCAGCGGTTAGAGGGGACGCACAGGTGTTGCAGCAGGTTAGAGGAGCACAGGTCCTGTGCAGCAGGTTAGAGGAGCACAGGTCCTGTGCGCAGGTTAGAGGGACACAGGTCCTGTGCAGCAGGTTAAGGACACGGTCCTGTGCAGCAGGTTAGAGGAGCACAGGTCCTGTGCAGCAGGTTAGAGGAGCACAGGTCTGTGCAGCAGGTTAGAGGACGGTCCTGTGCAGCAGGTTAGAGGAGCACAGGTCCTGTGCAGCAGGTTAGAGGAGCACAGGTCCTGTGCAGCGGTTAGAGGGAGCACGGTCCTGTGCAGCAGGTTAGAGGGAGCACAGGTCCTGTGCAGCAGGTTAGAGACGGTCCTGTGCAGCAGGTTAGAGAGACGGTCTGTGCGCATTAGAGGACACGGTCTGTGGAAATAACCGATTTTGAAGAATCTAGAGAGGAGAGAGAGAGAGAGAGAAGAGAGAGAGAGAGAGAGAGAGAGGAGAGAGAGAGAGAGAGGGGAAGGGCACTGACAGCACTTACACTGACAACATTAGCTTGTGTGCATCGTATTTTGCAGTTCAATGACGACTTTCAACTTCGTCTCAATTGTTGCGTTGTCAACGACTTTTCTCAGGTCACTCGTTATTCCATCGTTAAGGTCGTTAGTGTTGATCATGGCCAGCAGGATCCCAGAAGTGATCCTTATCAAGGTCAGTGAGTAAGACACATGTACAACAGTTGGGTATTTGTATTGTTGAAACTTTTCGCTTACACTGTGGGTTTCTTCAGTCAAATGCCCAGGCTATTCAATATTCAATATAGAAGATCAGTCCATCATCCTTGTAGCAGTAATTTTTGAGGTGGTCAGTCCCTCAGCCTGGAGAAGAGTTCAGAGCCATAGTCTGGAATAATTGTTCCAGACTATGTTACAATTGTTCCACTTGTGTTTGTAATAGTAGTTAATAGTTGTCAAAGGCACTATTGATAGACACTCGGCATATTTTTTTGTGTGTGTAGTTGCTAGTTGTCAAAGGCGGTTGTCGATAGACACTTGGCCTGTTTTGTGTGTGTGTGTGTGTGTTTGTGTGTGTGTGTGTGTGTGTGTGTGTGTGTGTGTGTGTGTGTGTGTTTCTGGCTACCATTGTCTCCCCATTCTAACTCCGTGACTCACCACGAGCAAAAACCAACCCAATTCATAGTCACTGCCACCACAACCACCACAACCACCACCATCACTACCACCACTACCACCACAACCACCACCATCACTACCACCACTACCACCACCACTACCACCACAACCACCACCATCACTACCACCACTACCACCACAACCACCACCATCACTACCACCACTACCACCACCACTACCACCACAACCACCACCATCACTACCACCACTACCACCACAACCACCACCATCACTACCACCACTACCACCACCACTACCACCACCACCACCACAACCACCACTACCACCACCACCACCACCACTACCACCACCACTACCACCACCAATACCACTACAACCACCACCACTACCACCACCACCACCACTACCACCACCACTACCACCACCACCACCACTACAACCACCAATACCTCTATCACCACTTCCTTAATCAAAGCTACATCCCCTCCAGAACCACCATCACAGGCACCACCTCCAACTACTGTCACCAGAACCACAATCACCAACCACAATTTCAACCATCAACACCACCAGCCTTCTCCGACACTACCACAGTCACAATCACCACCACCACTATCACCACCACCGCCATCACTATCACCACCACCACTATCACCACCACCACTACCACTATCACCACCACCACTACCACTATCACCACCACCACCATTATCATTAACCCCTTCCCTTCCAACTTCCCACTACCTTCCTCCTTCAACCCTCCCCTCCCCTCCCTTCCCTCCCCTCCCCTCCCTTCCCTCCCCCACCAGCAGCAGCTAAGCGGGTATATTTTTGCTTGCTGGTGCCACAAGTAGAGTACTCTGAGCATAATGGCACCCTGAGGAGTGCCAGCTACTCTCCCTACACTACCCTCCCTACACTACCCTCCCTACACTACCCTCCCTACACTACCCTCCCTACACTACCCTCCCTACACCCTCCCAACACTACCCCTCCTTACACTACCCCTCCTTACACTACCCCTCCCTACACTACTCTCCCTACACTACCCTCCCTACTGTACCCTCCCTACACTACCCTCTCTTCACTACCCTCCCTACACTACCCTCCCTATACTACCCTCCCTACACCCTCCCAACACTACCCCTCCTTACACTACCCCTCCTTACACTACCCCTCCTACACTACTCTCCCTACACTACTCTCCCTACGCTACCCTCCCTACACTACCCTCCCTACACTACCTCCCTACACTACCCTCCCTATACTACCCTCCCTACACCCTCCCAACACTACCCCTCCTTACACTACCCCTCCTTACACTACCCCTCCCTACACTACTCTCCCTACACTACTCTCCCTACGCTACCCTCCCTACACTACCCTCCCTACTCTACCCTCCCAACTCTACCCTTCCTTCTCTACCTTTCCTACTCAACACTCCCTACTCTAACCCTCCCTGCTCTACCCTCTCTACACTACCTTCCCTACAAAACCCTCTCTACACTACCTTCCCTACACTACCCTCCCTACACTACCTTCCCTACACTACCCTCCCTACACTACCTTTCCTACTCTACCTTCCCTACACTACCCTATCTACACTACCCTCCTTACTCTTCCCTCCCTACTCTACCCCTCCTTAATCTACCTTCCCTATCTAATCCGTCCTATTCTACCCTCCCTACTGTATCCTCCCCATTCTACCCTCTCTACTCTACCCTCCCTACTTTACGATCCTTACCCTACCCTCCTACTCTATTCTCTCTACTCTACCCTCTCTACTCTACCCTACCCACTCAACCCTTCCTACTCTACCCTTCCTACTATTCCCTCCCTTTTCTACCTTCCTTACTCTACCCTCCCCACTCTACCCTCGCTACTCTACCCTCCCTACCCTTCCCTATTTAATCTACCCTCCCTACCTTACCCTCCCTACTCTACCCTCCCTACTCTACTCTCCCCACTCTACTCTTCCTACTCTACCCTCCCTACTCTACCCTTTCTACTCTACCCTCTCTACTCTACCTTCCCTACTCTACCCTCCCCACTCTACCCTTCCTACTCAACCCTCCCTACTATACCCTCAATATTCTACCCTCCTCACTCTACTCTACACCAATACCTCTCAAACACCAACACCTCACCAACACCAACACCTCTCCAACGCAAACACCACCCCAACACCAACACCTCTACAACGCCAACACCTCCCCAACACCAACACCTCCACAACACCAACACCTCTCCAACACCAACACCTCCCCAACACCAACACCTCTACAACACCAACATTTCTCCAAGACCAACACTTCCCCAACACCAACACCTCTACAACACCAACACCTCTCCAACACCAACACTACCCCAACACCAACACCTCTACAGCAGCAACACCTCTCCAACACCAACACCTCCCCAACACCAACATATCTCCAAGACCAACATCTCCCCAACACCAACACCTCTCCAAAACCAACACCTCTTCAACACCAACACCTCCCCAACACCAATATCTCTCCAACACCAACATCTCTCCAACACCAACACCTTCCCAACACCAACATCTCTCCAACACCAACACCTCTCCAACACCAACACCTCCCCAACACCAACACCTCTCCAACACCAACACTACCCCAACAGCAACACCTCCCCACCACCAACACCACCCCAATACCAACACCTCTCCAACACCAACACCTCCCCAACACCAACACCTCTCCAACACCAACACTACCCCAACAGCAACACCTCCCCACCACCAACACCGCCCCAATACCAACACCTCTCCAACACCAACACCTCCCCAACACCAACACTACCCCAACAGCAACACCTCCGCACCACCAACACCTCCCCAATACCAACACCTCCCCAACAGCAACACCTCCCCAACACCTCAATATTCTCATGGGTTTTTGCACGCTGGATGCGCGTGGGAGGAGGAGTCGTGAACGGGGAGGAAGGGGATGTGAGGGTGAGGAGGAGGTATCTGGGGAGGGAGGAGGAGGAGGAGCTGGGGAAGGAGGGTGAGGAGGAGGTAGTTTAAAATGAAGAAGGAAGAAGAAGAGTAGCAATGTGAGGAAGAGATATATATTGAAGAATGAAGATGATATTGAAGAGAGAGAGAGAAAGAGAGAGAGAGAGAGAGAGAGAGAGAGAGAGAGAGAGAGAGAGAGAGAGAGAGAGAGACGAAACGGAAAAAGAGAGGAATGAGGGTAGGAAAGAGAGACGGGGGGGGGGGTTATAAATACACATACGCACATGCTCGGCGTATAAAAATAAATTAGCGTATTTTTGGCTTCATTGAGGTGAAAGTTGTCAATGGAAGGTTGAATGAATGACTGTAACCACTACTACCACTACCACAACTACTACCACTACTGCTACCACCACTACTACCACTACCACAACTACTACCACCACTGCTACCACCACTACTACCACCACTACTACCACCACTGCTACCACCAATACCACTACCACAACTACTACCACCACTGAACCACCACTACTACCACCACTGCTACCACAACTACTACCACCACTGCTACCACCACTACTACCACAACTACCACCACTACTACCACCACTACCACTACCACAACTACTACCATCACTACTACCACCACTACCACTACCACAACTACTACCACCACTACCACTACCACAACTACTACCACCACTGCTACCACTAATACTACCACCTTTATTACCACCACTACTACCACCACTATTACTACCACTACCACAACTACTACCACCACTGCTACCACCACTGCTACCACCACTGCTACCACCACTACCAAAACTACTACCACCACTGCTACCACCACTACCACAACTACTACCACCACTGCTACCACCACTACTACCACCATTACCAGTACCACAACTACTATTACAACTACTGCCACCACTACTACCACCACTACCACCACTGCTACCACTACTACCAAAACTACTACCACCACTACCACCACTGCTACCACCACTACCACAACTACTACCACCACTGCTACCACCACTACTACCACAACTGCTACCACCACTACTACCACCACTATTACCACCACTACCACAACTACTACCACCACTGCTACCACCACTACTACCACCACTACTACCACCACTACCACCACTGCTACCACCACTACTAAAACTACTACCACCACTACCACCACTGCTACCACCACTACCACAACTACTACCACCACTGCTACCACCACTACTACCACCATTACCAGTACCACCACTACTACCACCACTACCACTACCACATCTACCACCACTGCTACCACTACTACCACCACTTCTACCAATACTACTACCACCACCACTACCACCACTGCTATCACTACTACCACCACCACTACCACCACTGCTACCACTACTACCACCACTACTACCACCACTGGTGTGAGTGCAGAAGTACTCACCAGGTGTGAGTGCAACAGTACTCACCAGGTGTGAGTATAACAGTACTCACCAGGTGAGAATATTAGTACTCACCAGGTGTGAGTTTACCAGTACTCACCAGGTGTGAGTATAACAGTACTCACCAGGTGTGAGTATACCAGTACTCACCAGGTGTGAGTATACCAGTACTCACCAGGTGTGAGTTTACCAGTACTCACCAGGTGTGAGTATAGGAGTACTAACCAGGTGTATAGCAGTACTAACCAGGTGTGAGTTTACCAGTACTCACCAGGTGTGAGTATAGCAGTACTCACCAGGTGTGAGTATAGCAGTATTCACCAGGTGTGAGTATAGCAGTACTCACCAGGTGTGAGTATAGCAGTACTCACCAGGTGTGAGTATAGCAGTATTCACCAGGTGTGAGTATAGCAGTACTCACCAGGTGTGAGTATAGCAGTACTCACCAGGTGTGAGTATAGTAGTACTCACCAGGTGTGAGTATAGCAGTATTCACCAGGTGTAGATAGGTCATAGTAGTACTCACCAGGTGTAGTATAGTAGTACTCACCAGGTGTGAGTATAGTAGTACTCACCAGGTGTGAGTATAGTCAGTATTCTCACCAGGTGTGAGTATAGCAGTACTCACCAGGTGTGAGTATAGCAGTACTCACCAGGTGTGAGTATAGTAGTACTCACCAGGTGTGAGTATAGTAGTACTCACCAGGTGTGAGTATAGTAGTACTCACCAGGTGTGAGTATAGTAGTACTCACCAGGTGTGAGTATAGTAGTACTCACCAGGTGTGAGTATAGCAGTACTCACCAGGTGTGAGTATAGCAGTACTCACCAGGTGTGAGTATAGTAGTACTCACCAGGTGTGAGTATAGTAGTACTCACCAGGTGTGAGTATAGTAGTACTCACCAGGTGTGAGTATAGAGTATTCACCAGGTGTGAGTATAGTAGTACTCACCAGGTGTAGTATAGCAGTACTCACCAGGTGTAGTATAGCAGTACTCACCAGGTGTGAGTATAGTAGTACTCACCAGGTGTAGTATAGTAGTATCACCAGGTGTAGTATAGCAGTACTCACCAGGTGTGAGTATGAGTATCACAGGTGAGTATAGAGTACTCACCAGGTGTGAGTATAGCAGTACAGTACTCACCAGGTGTAGTATGAGCTAGCTACTCACCAGGTGTGAGTATAGTAGTACTCACCAGGTGTAGATAGAGTATCCGGTAGTAACTCACCAGGTGTGAGTATAATGATAGTACTCACCAGGTGTGAGTATAGTAGTACTCACCAGGTGTAGTATAGTAGTACTCACCAGGTGTGAGTATAGAGTACTCACCAGGTAGATATAGTGGTATAGTAGTACTCACCAGGTGTGAGTATAGTAGTACTCACCAGGTGTGAGTATAGTAGTACTCACCAGGTGTAGTATAGTAGTACTCACCAGTGTGTTAGTATACGTAGTACTCACCAGGTGTATAGATTCACAATTTGAGTATACTCACCAGGTGTATATAGATACTCACCAGTATATACTACTCACCAGGTGTAGTATAGTATACTCACCAGTGTATAATATTAAGTAGTATAGTAACTGTGGATTGAGTACTCACCAGGTGTAGTATAGAGTACTACCAGCGTCTCTGTTAGTACTCCATGTTCTCACCGTATATCTCACCGGTGTAGTTCAGTAGATCACCAGATTAGAGAGATTGAGTAGTTTACTCACCAGGAGTTGAGTATAGTAGTACTCACCAGGTGAGCATCATGTAGTACTCCACCAGGTGTGGTATAGTAGTACTCACCATGAGTCCGTGAGTATAGTAGTACTCCCAGGTGTGAGTATAGTAGTACTCACCAGGTGTAGTATAGCTAGTACTCACCAGGTGTCTCCCAGGTAGTAGTACTCACCAGTGTCAAGGTCTCACCAGGTGTTAGTATAGTAGTCTCCCAGGTGTAGTATGTAGTCTCACCAGGTGTTAGTATAGTAGTCTCACCAGGTGTTAGTATGTAGTACTCACCAGGTGTAGTATAGTAGTACTCACCAGGTGTTAGTAGTACTCCCAGGGTGTAGTACTCACCAGGTGTTAGTAGTGTCTCCCAGGGTAGTGTCTCCCAGTGAGTCTCCCAGGTATAGTGTCTCACCAGGTGTTAGTATAGAGTACACAGTGTTGCTTGAGTATAGTACTACAGGTGTTGAGTATAGTAGTACTCACCAGGTGTTAGTATAGTAGTACTCACCAGGTGTTAGTATAGTAGTACTCACATTGAGAACAGATAGTAGTATAGTATAGTAGTACTCACCAGGTGTTAGTATAGTAGTACTCACCAGGTGTTAGTATAGTAGTACTCACCAGGTGTTAGTATAGTAGTACTCACCAGGTGTTAGTATAGTAGTACTCACCAGGTGTTAGTATTAGTTAAGGTGTAGGATAAGTAGTACTCACAGGCTAAATATCACATGACCAAGAACCACAGGTGTTAGATGTAGTACTCACCATTAGTACAAGGTAGTGATACTCAGATGACTACCAGCTCTTAGTATATGTCTACTACCACTGTTGAGCTATACTACCTGTCTATAAATACACTAGTATGTACTACTCTACCACTATACTACTATACTACTACTCTACTAATGCTAAAAAATATCTAACTAATCAATAATGAAACTGATGATTTAGCCAAGTGAAACGGACAATGACCATGCACTATCACCGTCTACTCCTTCTTCCCCGTTCTCCTCCTCTCCTACTACCACTTCTTACTCCTCTACAGTACAATAACTCTTCAAAATACAGAGATTGAATAACGTCCATCTTGTACTCTCCTGAGAGCTTCTTGTACTGTACCAGCGTGTCATGCTGTCTGCTTTCTCCCAGTGGCCTACGTATTCCCGGCCTACGTGTCTGAGCCTTCGTGTACCCAGGCCTACGGTCTCCCGCCTAGTTCTCCCAGGCCTACGTGTCTCCCAGGCCTACGTGTCTCCCAGGCCTACGTGTCTCTCAAGCCTACGTGTCTCCCAGGCCTACGTGTCTCCCAAGTCTACGTGTCTCCCAAGCCTACGTGTCTCCCAGGCCTACGTGTCTCCCAGGCCTAGTGTGTCCCCAGGGGCCCACGTGTGTCTCCCAGGCCTACGTGTCTCCCAGGCCTACGTGTGTCCCAGGCCTACGTGTGTCCCAGGCCTACGTGTCTCCCAGGCCTACGTGTCTCCCAGGCCTACGTGTGTCCCAGGCCTACGTGTCTCCCAGGCCTACGTGTCTCCCAGGCCTACGTGTCTCCCAGGCCTACGTGTCTCCCAGGCCTACGTGTCTTCTAGGCCCAAAAGAACGACATCTTGAAGCGTATGAGTGTTGAGGCCATACCAAAACACTGGAAATGTAAATTTAATGAAAATAACAATGATTTGTTTTTAACTAAAATCAGAAATGTATTTTCCATTTGAGAAACAATATAATATATATATATATATATATATATATATATATATATATATATATGAATTTTAGAATGAGAAAGTTGTGGGAAGGGAATATGAAGGGAGAATGAAGGAAAGACCTCTCACAGGACTAAATCCATCGACAACATGACCTGACAGAACCGCTAGCTTGTGTGTGTGTGTGTGTGTGTGTGTACTCACCTAATTGTACTCACCTAATTGTGGTTGCAGGGGTCGATACTCAGCTCCTGGCCCCGCCTCTTCGCTGTCCGCTACTGGGTCTCTGCTCTCCCTGCTCCATGAGCTTTATCATACCTCGTCTTAAAACTATGTATGGTTCCTGCCTCCACTATATCTTTCTCTAGACTATTCCACTTCCTGACTATCTGGCTGAAGAAATGCTTCCTAACATCCCTTTGACTCATTTGAGTCTTCAGCTTCCAGTTGTGTCCCCTTGTTTCTGTGTTCCCTCTCTGGAACATCCTGTCACTGTCTACCTTGTCGATTCCCCGCAGTATTTTGTATGTCGTTATCATGTCTCCTCTGACCCTTCTTCCTCCAGTGTTGTTAGTCCTATTTCCCTCAACCTTTCTTCATAGGACAGACCCCTGAGTTGTGGAACTAACCTTGTCGCAAACCTTTGCACTTTCTCTAGTTTCTTTACGTGCTTGACCAGGTGTGGGTTCCAGACTGGTGCTGCATATTTTAGTATGGGCCTGACGTACACGGTGTACAGTGTCTTGAACGATTCCTTGTTAAGGTAACGGAACACTAATCTTAGGTTTGCCAATCGCCCATATGCTGCCGCAGTTATCTGGTTGATGTGTGCCTCCGGAGACGTGCTTGGCGTTATACTCACCCCAAGGTCTTTCTCCTTTGCCGAGGTTTGTAGCCTTTGTCCGCCTAGCCTGTACTCTGTCAGCGGTCTTCTTTGCCCTTCTCCGATCTTCATGACTTTGCATTTGGTGGGATTGAATTCGAGAAGCCAGTTGCTAGACCAGATGTCAAGCTTGTCCAGGTCTGTTTGGAGTCCTGCTTGGTCCTCTTCCGATGTGATTCTCCTCATTAATTTCACATCATCTGCGAACAGAGACACTTCTGAGTCTATCCCATCCGTCATGTCATTTACATATACCAAGAATGACACTGGTCCTAGGACTGACCCCTGCGGTACGCCGCTGGTCACAGGCGCCCACTGTGATACCTCATCACGCACCATGACCCGTTGTTGCCTCCCTGTGAGGTATTCCCTGATCCATTCCAGTGCCCTTCCTGTTATACACGCTTGTTCTTCCAACTTCTTTACTAATCTCATGTGAGGAACTGTGTCGAAGGCCTTCCTGCAGTCCAGGAAAATGCAATCAACCCACCCTTCTCTCTCTTGCCTTACCTCTGTTACTTTATCATAGAACTCTAGGAGGTTTGTTACACAGGATTTGCCTTCCCGGAATCCATGCTGTCTGGTGTTTATTATCCTGTTCCGCTCAAGGTGTTCCACCATTCTTTTCCTGAGGATTTTCTCCAGGACTTTGCACACTATACACGTAAGTGACACCGGTCACTTACATGTAGTGATGAGTGTGTTGTGTAGTGACGTGTTGTGTAGTGATGAGTGTGTTGTGTAGTGATGAGTGTTGTGTAGTGATGAGTGTTGTGTAGTGATGATTGTGTTGTGTAGTGGTAATAGTGTTGTGTAGTGATAGTACTGTGTAGTGATGATAGTGTTTAGTGATTATAGTGTTGTGTAGTGATGACAGTGTTGTGTAGTGATGAGTGTGTTGTGTAGTGATGAGTGGTGAGTGTCAAGTGTGTTGTGTAGCGATGAGTGTTGTGTAGCGATGAGTGTGTTGTGTAGTGACGAGTGTGTTGTGTAGTGATGTGTTGTGTAGTGATGAGTGTTGTGTAGTGATGAGTGTTGTGTAGCGATGAGTGTTGCGTAGCGATGAGTGTGTTGTGTAGCGATGAGTGTTGTGTAGCGATGAGTGTGTTATGTAGTGATGAGTGTGTTGTGTAGTGATGAGTGTGTTGTGTAGTGATGAGTGTGTTGTGTAGTGATGAGTGTGTTGTGTAGTGATGATTGTGTTGTGTAGTGGTAATAGTGTTGTGTAGTGATAGTACTGTGTAGTGATGATAGTGTTTAGTGATTATAGTGTTGTGTAGTGATGACAGTGTTGTGTAGTGATGAGTGTGTTGTGTAGTGATGAGTGGTGAGTGTCAAGTGTGTTGTGTAGCGATGAGTGTTGTGTAGCGATGAGTGTGTTGTGTAGTGACGAGTGTGTTGTGTAGTGATGTGTTGTGTAGTGATGAGTGTTGTGTAGTGATGAGTGTTGTGTAGCGATGAGTGTTGTGTAGCGATGAGTGTGTTGTGTAGCGATGAGTGTTGTGTAGCGATGAGTGTATTATGTAGTGATGAGTGTGTTGTGTAGTGATGAGTGTGTTGTGTAGTGATGAGTGTGTTGTGTAGTGATGAGTGTGTTGTGTAGTGATGAGTGTGTTGTGTAGTGATGAGTGTGTTGTGTAGTGATGAGTGTGTTGTGTAGTGATGAGTGTGTTGTGTAGTGATGAGTGTGTTGTGTAGTGATAGCATTGTATAGTGGTAACCACTTCACAGCGCTATAACAACTACACAACACAATCATCACCACACATTACTGTCACCTTTACAAAGTACTATCACCTCTTCACAATACTATCACTACACAACACTATCACTACACAATACTATCACTACACAATACTATCACTACACAATACTATGACTACACAACACTATCACTACACAATACTATCACTACACAATACTATCACTACACAATACTATCACTACACAATACTATCACTACACAATACTATCACTACACAATACTATCACTACACAATACTATCACTACACAATACTATCACTACACAATACTATCACTACACAATACTATGACTATACAATACTATGACTACACAATACTATCACTACACAATACTATCACTACACAATACTATCACTTCACAATACTATCACTACACAATACTATCACTACACAATACTATCACTACACAATACTATCACTACACAATACTATCACTACACAACACTCATCATTACACAGTACTCTCATCACTACACAACACACTCATCACTACACAGTACTATCATAACTACACAACACACTCACCACTACACAGTACTATCATCACTACACAACACACTCATCACTACACAACACACTCATCACTACACAGTACTATCATCACTACACAACACACTCATCACTACACAGTACTATCATCACTACACAACACACTCGTCACTACACAACACACTCGTCACTACACAACACACTCGTCACTACACAACACACTCGTCACTACACAACACACTCGTCACTACACAACACACTCGTCACTACACAACACACTCGTCACTACACAACACACTCGTCACTACACAACACACTCGTCACTACACAACACTCGTCATAACACACTGTACACACAACACACTCGTCACTACACAACACACTCAGTCACTACACAACACACTCTCACTACACAACACACTCGTCACTACACACACTCATCTACTACACAACACACTCTCACTACAAAAACACTCATCACTACACAACACACTCATTACACTACACAACACTCATCACTACACAACACACTCATCACTACACAACACTCATCACTACACAACACTCATCACTACACAACACACTCATCACTACACAACACTATCATCACTACACAACACACTCATCACTACACAACACACTGTCATTACACAACACACTCATCACTACACAACACTCATCACTACACAACATACTCATCATTACACAACACTATCATCACTACACAACACTCATCACTACACAACATACTCATCATTACACAACACTATCACTACACAACACATCACTACAAAGTACTACACAACACAATCCCTACACAATACTATCAGTACACTACACACTCATCGCTACACAACACACTCATCACAAATACTACACACACATCTACACAATACTATCATACATACACAATCGCTAACAATCATCACTACACAATACCATCACTAAACAAGACACTCATCACTACACAACACATCACTGCACAATACAATCACTACACAACACACTAATCACTATACAATACTATCACTACACATACTCATCATTACACAATACTAACACTACACAACACACTCATTATTTTTTTTTTAACACATCGGCCGTTTCCCACCAAGGCAGGGTGGCCTGACAAAGAAAAACTTTCATCATCACTCACTCCATCACTGTCTTGCCAGAGGCGTGCTTACACTACAGCTACAAAACTGCAACATTAACACCCCTCCTTCAGAGTGCCAGCACTGTACTTCCCATCTCCAGGAATCAAGTCCGGCCTGCCGGTTTCCCTGAAACCCTTCATAAATGTTACCTTGCTTACACTCCAACAGCACGTTAAGTCCTAAAAACCATTTGTCTCCATTCGCTCTATCTAACACGCTCACGCATGCTTGCTGGAAGTCCAAGCCCCTCACACTCAAAACCACCTTTACCCCTCCCTCCAACCTTTTCTAGGCCGACCCCTACCCCGCCCTCCCTCCAATACAGATTTATACACTCTCGAAGTCATTCTGTTTTGATCCAACCTCTCTACATGTCCAAACCATCTCAATAACCCCTCCTCAGCCCTCTGGATAATAGTTTTGGTAATCCCACACCTCCTCCTCCTCTCCAAACTACGGATTCTTTGAATTATATTCACACCACACATTGCCCTCAGACATGACATCTCCACTGTCTCCAGCCTTCTCCTTGTTGCAATATTCACAACCCATGTCTCACACCCATACAAGAGTATTGGTATAACTATACTCTCATACATTCCCCTCTTTGCTTTCATGGATAAAGTTCTCTGTCTCCACAAGCTCCTCGGTGCACCACTCACCTTTTCCCCTCGTTAATTCTATGATTCATCTCATCCTTCATAGACCCATCTGCTGACACATCCACTCCCAAATATCTGAACACATTCACCTCCTCCATACTCTCTCCCTCCAATCTGATATCCAATCTTCTGCTATCTAATTTTTTGTTATCCTCATCACCTTACTCTTTCCTATATTCACTTTTAATTTCCTTCTTTTACATACCCTACCAAACTCATCCACCAACCTCTGCAACTTCTCTTCAGAATCCCCAAAAGCACAGTGTCATCAGCAAAGAGCAACTGTGACAACTCAACTTTGTGTTAGATTCTTATCTTTTAACCCCACACCTCTTGCCAACACCCAAGCTTTCACTTCTCTTATCACTACACAATACTATCACAAAACAACACACCACTGCACAATACAATCACTACACAACACACTAATCACTACACAATACTATCATTACACATACTTATCACTACACAATACTGTCACTACACTACACACTCATCACTACCAACACACTCATCACCACACAACACATCACTGCACAATACAATCACTACACAATACTATTACTACACATAATCATCACTACACAATACTGTCACTACACAACACACTAATCACTACTCATCACTATACATTGCTATCATCACTACACAATACTATCACAACATAACACATAACTAGACAACACATCACTACACATTACTATCACTACACAACAGTCACTACACAGTACTATCAGCACACTCATCACTACACAATACTGTCATCTCTTTTTTTTTTTTTTTTTTCCCACCCACCAAACGTTTTTCTGATAAAGGATTCAATAGTATAATTCTTCGGGAGAATTTGCTCTTCTTAGGTTGAAGCGACGTTTGTATCCCTTTGCTGGTTTCTTCAGAAGGTTGTGTTTATTGCGCCTGCGACACCTGTGCCTGTATCTTGTGCTTGCTGCTGTGTCAATCACAGGTGGCAGGACACTGAGCTCCACGTAACCTGTATTCCAACACATTGTACTATGTTGAAATTCTGTTAGCATCTCCATAACATGGTCTACAACGGCCCAGTCCGTGTTGTGACCCAACTGGTGGACGTACTCGCTGATAAGTTTTTGAGAATCAGCGATATGACAGGTAGTGGCGTAGTCCAGGAAGGTAAATACGTGGTAAGCACATGTCATAAAGTTGGGCTTCTGTGTTACAGCGGTCACGTTGGTCACCTGGTACTATGGGATCCTGTGAAGAGCCAAATACTCCAAGAAGAAACAGTTAGGAGGCTGAGAAACGGAGTCGAAGTATAGATATTGACCATCCCAGCAGCGGAACACAGATACGCAGTGTGCTCTCATATTCTGCACAGACTCGATGACCATATAGAAGCCGTGCCCACGGGCCAGAGGAGGTTCTCTCAGGATGTCATCATTAATGACAAACCTGCAGTAGCGTCCCAGGGGACGAGGAGTATGGTACAATATCTGCTCCACATCATCTTGACACATACATCTGATGGTGCGTAGATATGGATCATATTCATCCACCTTCAGGAAAGGATCTCTAACTTTAATTTGAGATTTCATCTTACTTTTCCAGGATATAAATCTTCAAAGATAACAAATCTTCAACTATAAAGAATAACACAGAATGATGGGGTCATTTACTTTAAATAATACAGTTTTGAATAATATAGTGATGATGGTTTTGTAAAGTGTGGAGGAGGTTTTGTGAAGGGTGGTGGCAGTTTTGTAAAGTGTGGAGGAGGTTTTGTGAAGGGTGGTGGTAGTTTTTCTATAGTGAGGTTGTAGTAGTTTTGTATAATGTAGTGGTGATAGACTTGTATAGCAAGTAGAGGTTATAGTTTTGTAGTCTTGTGGTGAAAGTTTTATGTAGTGGTGATAAAAAATACCATAATCAGAGATTGAACCAGCAATTAGAGTCGTAAACCTCCAGACCGTCGCGTAAGCCACTGGACCAGCTAGCTTCAATAAGATTCATCCAACTATGTATATTTCTACACCATAGGAAGGTTAGCATAGGCACCACTGTGACTACCATTGCAAGTTTTTACAGACTGTGATAGTGTTGTGTAGCACTGATAGTGTTTAGTGATAGTGTTGTGTAGTGATAGTGTTTTGTAGTGGTGATAGTGTTGTGTAGTGATAGTGTTGTGTAGTGATAGTGTTGTGTAGTGATAGTGTTGTGTAGTAGTGATAGTGTTTTGTAGTGGTGATAGTGTTGTGTAGTGATAGTGTTGTATAGTGGTGATAGTGTTGTGTAATGGTGATACTGTTGTGTAGTGATAGTGTTGTGTAGTGGTGATAGTATTGTGTAGTGATGAGTGTGTTGTGTAGTGATGAGTGTGTTGTGTAGTGATGAGTGTTCAGTGACAAGTGTGTTGTGTAGCGATGAGTGTGTTGTGTAGTGACGTGTTGTGTAGTGATGAGTGTGTTGTGTAGTGATGAGTGTTGTGTAGTGGTGATAGTGTTGTGTAGTGATAGTACTGTGTAGTGATAGTGTTGTGTAGTGATGATAGTGTTGTGTAGTGATGATAGTGTTGTGTAGTGACGTGTTGTGTAGTGATGAGTGTGTTGTGTAGTGACGTGTTGTGTAGTGATGAGTGTGTTGTGTAGTGACGTGTTGTGTAGTGATGAGTGTGTTGTGTAGTGATGAGTGTTGTGTAGTGATGAGTGTTGTGTAGTGATGAGTGTTGTGTAGTGATGATAGTGTTGTGTAGTGATGATAGTGTTGTGTAGTGATAGTACTGTGTAGTGATAGTGTTGTGTAGTGATGATAGTGTTGTGTAGTGATGATAGTGTTGTGTAGTGATGAGTGTGTTGTGTAGTGGTGATAGTGTTGTGTAGTGATGATAGTGTTGTGTAGTGATGAGTGTGTTGTGTAGTGATAGTGTTGTGTAGTGATAGTGTTTAGTGATGATAGTGTTGTGTAGTGATGAGTGTATTGTGTAGTGGTGTGTTGTGTAGTGATGTGTTGTGTAGTGATGAGTGTGTTGTGTAGTGGTGATAGTGTTGTGTAGTGATGAGTGTGTTGTGTAGTGATGTGTTGTGTAGTGATGAGTGTGTTGTGTAGTGATAGTACTGTGTAGTGATGATAGTGTTTAGTGATGACAGTGTTGTGTAGTGATGACAGTGTTGTGTAGTGATGAGTGGTCAGTGACAAGTGTGTTGTGTAGTGATGAGTGTGTTGTGTAGTGACGTGTTGTGTAGTGATGAGTGTGTTGTGTAGTGATGAGTGTGTTGTGTAGTGATGAGTGTGTTGTGTAGTGATGAGTGTGTTGTGTAGTGATGAGTGTGTTGTGTAGTGATGAGTGTGTTGTGTAGTGATGAGTGTGTTGTGTAGTGACGTGTTGTGTAGTGATGAGTGTGTGTAGTGATGAGTGTGTTGTGTAGTGATGAGTGTGTTGTGTAGTGATGAGTGTGTTGTGTAGTGATGAGTGTGTTGTGTAGTGATGAGTGTGTTGTACTCACCTAGTTGTGCTCACCTAGTTGTGGTTGCAGGGGTCGAGACATAGCTCCTGGCCCCGCCTCTTCACTGGCCGCTACTGGGTCTCTCTCCCTGCGCCATGAGCTTTACCATACCTCTTCTTAAAGCTGTGTATGGAACCTGCCTCCACTACATCGCTTCCCAAGCTATTCCACTTCCCGACTACTCTGTGACTGAAGAAATACTTCCTAACATCCCTTTGATTCATCTGAGTCTTCAACTTCCAACTGTGTCCCCTTGTTGCTGTGTCCCATCTCTGGAACATTCTGTCTCTGTCCACCTTATCAATTCCTCTCAGTATTTTATATGTCGTTATCATGTCCCCCCTATCTCTCCTGTCCTCCAGTGTCGTCAGGTCGATTTCCCTTAACCTCTCCTCGTAGGACATACCCCTTAGCTCCGGGACTAGTCTTGTTGCAAACCTTTGCACTTTCTCTAGCTTCTTTACGTGCTTGGCTAGATGTGGGTTCCAAACTGGTGCTGCATACTCCAATATGGGCCTAACGTACACAGTGTACAGGGTCCTGAACGATTCTTTATTAAGATGTCGGAATGCTGTTCTTAGGTTTGCTAGGCGCCCGTATGCTGCAGCAGTTATTTGGTTGATGTGCGCCTCAGGAGATGTGCCTGGTGTTATACTCACCCCAAGATCTTTTTCCTTGATTGAGGTTTGTAGTCTCTGGCCCCCTAGACTGTACTGCGTCTGCGGTCTTCTTTGCCCTTCTCCAATCTTCATGACGTGTGTGTGTGTGTGTGTGTAATCGTATATTTGTTATACTTGATTGACTTGGATATCCCATCACACACTTTACCTATGTTATTCGCCTTCTGAGCTCCTCCTCTGGTATATTTGATCCTTTCCAGTGTCTCGGGGGAAGGGGGGGAGGTACCTCCTGTGTTGTAAACTATGGAACTGAACACTTTTCGAGGCTCGGGGACTGACCACCACAAAACTACTTATCCAGGGTTTAAGGACTGGTAACCTGATCTTTACCTGTCCACTGCTTCTGCTGTCTTCATAGTCACCATTGTATTCGACTGAAGAAGCCTACTCTGTAGGAGAAACCCTACGAAAATAAGGATACGTAATACTGAAACTTTCATGTACTTCCAGCCTCCGTTTTTCCCCAGTCTGTATTACAGTCATTCCCAGCCAGAGCACAGCTGTGCAAATGTCTACTCAAGGCTTTGCCCTACACTTGACACCTTGCACATGGGTTTACGATATATTTTCAGTGCTACCATTTGCTTGCTATCGCGGACTCTGGCGTGTCCGTGCTGTTGCAGTCACCTCACCCACATAGTCCTGCATACCACATGCTGGAGCACAGTAGCTGCTACAATCCACGCCACAATTTCTCATTTCCCACCTCACAATTTCTCATTTCCCACTTCATCACATCAAAAATTCGCTCTCACGCACTCACGCACTCACGCACTCACGCACTCGTCCCTCATGCCAACATACCCAGTATAAATATAAATGGGCAAAAAAAAAAGTGAGATGTAAGAGTCAGTAGATGACCCGACTCTTACATCTGACCGGTAACATGCACTGTATACGAGATGAAAGATCTTTTCTAGTGTCCCAACACGCGCTACCTACTGTATCATTGTTAAAAATTTGAAGATTAAGACACACATGCAACAGCTGGATATCTTTATTGATGAAACGTTTCGCCTACACAGTAGGCTTCTTCAGTCAAATACAAAAGGATGATGTAATCAGTCTATCAACATTGGTGAAAAAGTATTTGAGGTGGTCAGTCCCTGAGAGACACTGTCGCGTGTGTACCGTATTCCTTCAGATAATGATGCGAGGGAATTTCGTCTACTTTCGTTATGTATCAAGGCGAACGTTCAATTAGAAATTCCAATGTACCTTTCATTATTCCCCCTTCCCCCCCGCACAGACCTCGATGAATTACGTGGCTAGAACCGTAGTTCGTTAATGCTTATCGAAGCTTTAACGAAGAGTCCATCGAGCCGTCTCTCATGTTGACACTATCATTGACGCCAGTGTTGTGATCGTCTTATACCGAAGATGTTGTGTGAGTGCTGCCTCAAGTTGAGCCAGAATGATTATCATTCTGATCTCACACATTATGGCTGGCTGGTGCAGCTCTGGGGCCTGGAGGTGGACCACGGTTCAGGTGCCAGTCCGTCCTTCTGTGTTGT